>JAIEZT010000009.1:24366159-24606159 GCA_019594935.1 Periophthalmus modestus | reverse complement strand
TCTGGTCTTCTTCTGTTAGGCCAAAGCCGGCACATTATCAGATTCTTTTATTTATTTATTTTTTTTGTATATGTATCCCCTCTGGATAATGATAACTGGGTCTCTTTTCAGCCTTGTGAGGATGTGACTTATGCCTCCATCGACCACAGCAACTCCAAATCCATGACCAGAGCCACGACAGTAAAGACTGAGACAGACTGTGATTATGTCACAGTGAACATGCCCGGAGCCCCGCTGCAGGAGGCAGACTCTGACGTGTCCCAAGAAGACTGTGCAGCAGACGATTACATCACTATGAACTGAAACATCCACAGTCTGCCTCAGATTGTTGTTAATATAATTTATTGAGTCACTTGTTGCTCTTGCATTTTTTTCAAGTCTTCAGCTGTTTGACAGATTAGTCTTTGCCTTTGATTGAGAATGACTGGGTGTTACTTTCACAATGTCACTCTCTCTATATTTTTTTTTCAAACTGTTCATTTAAATAAAAAATCCTCAGTGACTTTATGGCTTCATCAATGGGACTCCTCGTTCTACACAAATAACCAGAAGATGGAGCCAAAGTGTCACTTCCTTACACTTAGAATTCATTTCCATCTTTAAACTTCTGTAACCTTTTAAAATGTTCATTATAATTCAGTACATTCACACATTTTAACAGCATCTTTTCTACAGCATCCACCTCAGGACACATTTACTCAGCGTGTGGGGGCCCATTAGCTCTTCCAACTTAAACGACTGGATGAGCAAATATATGAAGGAACCAGGAGGTGTCACCAAACTGCCACTATTGTTTTTTTTTTTTCGTTTAGTTTTTGTTTTGTTTTTTATGTCAAAGTTAAGTTTTGTCCCAGATGAGCTGGTGTAATGGTAGGGGGCATGTAGGGGGCATGTAGGGGGCATGTAGGGGGTGCTGGGTACTGTGTTCAGAGTCTGCTCTTTGTTCATGTTGTTGCATGGTGTTCTTTAGAGCTAACACCAGTTTAATACTGTAATACATACTACATATGTACATTATGTCCTGTTCCTCTTATTCTTATTCTTTCAGCTTGCTTTATAGGAAAATATGATTAGATTTTTGCAATCCCACTGTGTTGAGAAATGTTGTATTCATCTGTGCATCTTATGTTTGCAAAAAAAAAAAAACAACACCTCGAAACAGTTAGAAAATGTTCACATGTGGTTTGTTTGTCATTGAAATAGGCTCCTGTTTTCTCAGGTATCAGGATCAGGTTTTCCACTGAACACAAATTTCAGCTACTGCACATAAATTAATTTCCAAATTGTTTATATCGCCATAACTTTTTATCTCAATTCAAATCTTCTAATTTTGACATTCTGTATTCTTCACATCTGTAAGCCAGCGAGTATTCGACGTTTTATGAATAGTGTTTTTAATTTTCATCATTAATTATTTGGAGTTTTACAGTTTTAAATTACAATAAAACATACTAACAAATATTTACAAATCATAAGATAACCTGAACAGTAAACAGCATGTAAGAATATTATTATTACAAAGGTATTATGAGCCTAAAGTGTCTTATAGCACATGTAAGTCACCACACACTCATGTGTTCCACTCTTTTAAACTCCAGCTCTATGTGACACGTGCAGCTGTTCCACTGAGCCTTTTCTGGTAAAGTCCGTCACACATTTTCAAATAAAAGTAGATGTTAAACGAACAAGTCTCTAGATGAATTATAAATGGAGTTGACGCGTTGCACATAGCTCGCGTAGGGTTCCACCTCCTCCACATACTCCACCTGGAACAAGAAAAAAACAGTTCAGCGTTCAGACCTAAGTGCTTCAGACAATTTCAGTGCTGCAGAGGACTACTCACTGATTTGGATGAGTTTTCATTCATCCTGATGAAAAAAAAGACATAGTAAGAATTATTTCAGTGATTTCATTGAAAAAAAAAAAAGTTATGAATCAGAACATCAATAACTTCTTCAGTGGTGTGTGATGATCTATATCAGGGATGTCAAACACATTTTCATAGAGGGCCACATCAGCAAAATGACTGCTCTCAAAGGGCCAGCTGTAAAATAAATCTTAACTACTTTTTTAACTTGTTAATTAACTGTTTCTGTATGTATTAGTTATTCAAGTCACAAATATTGCATATGCATTTGCCTAGATGTAAATATAAAGCTGTGAAACTGCACATCTCCTGATAAAATGACATTTTAAGACCATCATACTTTTTAATTTACCCTATCGAGGGCCACATAAAATGATGGGGAGGGCCACATTTGGCCCGCAGGCCTTGAGTTTGACACATGTGGTCTATATGTTCTTTAGCATGTTCCTTTCTTGGACCTTTTTATCTTTTATCAGTTATGTAAAAGAGAAAAAAAGTTATTTTAACTGACATTAAAAAAAATGAAAATGAAATATTAATTCTCAGAGATTCCCTAATTCAGCCGTAGCCATCATCACAGAGCTACACACGGACAAAGGGCTTTTATGTTGCACTTTTATGTTTCCAGCACAACTATTAGGATCATAATTATAATTGTAATTATTATTAATAATATTTGAATCATTAATTTGCCTCTTTTAAATGAAATAAGACTATGTGCAGTATGATGCTTTACCTTAAATCTATGAGTTTCTTCATTCCCAGAACGAGCAGGGCCAGGCAGAACACCACACCGATGAGAATAGTTGTATAGAACACAGGAAGATTTTGACCTGCACCGAAAAAAGAAAAGGAGGAAAATGTGAAACTGAAATTCTTGAAACTGAAAAACGTTTTTTTTTGTTTTTTTTTTCTTACTTATGGCCTGACTGTTGCTGATGTTCAGCACGATGACTTGAGGCTTGTTCCAGTACACATGTGTGATCGTGCAGGACATGTTTTGTGCTTCCTCTAGTGTGCTCACTTCCACAGAGCTCTCCACGGTGAAGAGGCCATCTGGTCCCCTCTGCGTTTCCATGGTAATGTTACCGGTGACGGCCCAGGTGATGTTCGCCACCGGACTGGCCCTTTCTGCTCTGCACACGGCCACTCTCCTGCCACCTCTCCTCTCAAACCAAGAGGAGATGCTTGGAGGAGCTGAAACGCACACGCATTGAGCATTTGTGTTTAAAATGGTCCAGGAATTTAAAAACAAATGAAATCTGGAGGTCTTGATTATAGCCTGATTTTGATGGTTAGAAAAGTTATTTAAAAAATGTTTCATTAGACAACAAGAGTAGATTTTTGGCGGAAAGTAAAAAACCAATCACGTTCATTGGAGGTCTTGATTATTTATTTATTGATTTTGATGGTTATTTAAAGATTATGTAAAACAATTATTTATTTAACAGGATTTAACAATTTATTTATGGCGGAAAGTTTAAATTTATCACGTTCATTATTTATTTTTATTTATTTATTTATTTATTTATTTATTTATTTTATTTTTTATTTTTATTTTTTTTTTAATTTATTTACTTATTTATTTAGTAGGACAATGTCAGCCCAATGGCAGAGATGCTTGTACCAGATTCTAGCTTTACAGCTAATTTCCATCTGTAGTCCTCAGGGAGAGGGGTCAACATTAATCAACAGTACGGTTACCACAGTTACCCTAATGCCACTATTTAGATTATAATAAATAAATAGTTGGCTTTGGAAAACATAAAAATGAAATTATGAGCCACATAATAATTATTTTCATGCAATAGTCTGGAGTAATATTTGACATGACAGTTTAAATATTTGATATACATTTTTTTTTAGATTAATATAGACCAGACATGGGGAAACTATGGCCCAGGGGCCACACATGGCCCTTTGGGCTTATTAATCTGGCCCACCAAACGTGACCAAATTATATTAAAATAGGTAAGGGTAAACCTTGATCATGTTGCTGTGTTTATTTAACTGAAATGTAATAAATTAATTATTAATTTAATTAATGCATTTGGAAAACAGTTTGTACAATGGGCCTTGCATATTCATGCTTGGCTGCATGTTACAGGCCAAATCTCTAATCAAAAAGTTTGCCCACCTCTGATATAGACCTAAAAAAAACTGTTTGTTTTTTTGTTTTTTGTTTGTTTTCTATTTATTTCTTTTAATGTGACCTTTTATTGTACCTAGAGGAGACCAAGCATGTCCTTTTGTTAATATGAGTCCATGACATTTACATGACATTATACACTTACAAAAAGGATTTGTGGGTCATAAAGTGTATTTGTCTCCTCAGCCTCAAATAAGATGTGTAAAGCCACACACCCAAACAACATTTTTGCGTTGTATGGTTAATTGTCTTCACGTGTACCTTACCTGTGATATTGACGTGGTGTATGACCCCGTGGGCCCCTCCACTGAAGACACTGTCACAGGAGTAGTTGCCCACGTCGCTGTAGGAGAATTTGGGGATGTGAAGGACGAGCTGGCTCTCTGTGCCATTTCTTATCAACTTGCCATCTTCACAAGTGTCTATGTCGTTAACTTTCCATTGTGATATCCAACTTGACACGCTTTGTCTCTTAGATTTAGGTTCCAAATAACATATATAATATTATTTGCTGCCTTTCCACATGTCAGGTTAGCGTCCTCCCCGAGTCTGAAAGATGAGAACTTTGTATCTGAAACAAAAGACAATATTGTGAGTCGGGTGTGTGAATCAATTAAATTTTTATCGCATTCAAAATAAATGATATAAAAGCACAGTTGCCATAGCGTGTAACTATTTAAACACAATTGGAAATCCTCATATCTTTTGAATGGAAATAAAATCGAATCAAAACTCATGAATATATATTAGAGTTTATAATCCAAGGGGAAGAGGGAGTCAGAAGAAGGAACAGTTCAAAATCATTTCATATCATTAAAAAGGGTTAAATTAGTTCCACATAAGAAATAATAAACAAATAAAACTAAAAATAATAAACAAATAAAACTGACAAATGAAATGAGAGAACTATAGTGCACCGCAACTGCTAAATCATAAATGTATTTTTACCATAGGCTCGCGCAGAAGTACTGACAGTCTCATTGGTTTGATTTGGGCCTGGAGGGATTAATATGTGAGTTAGTAAGTGTTAGACAATTAGAAAACATTATAACTTAGTATAGTTAGTTGGTTAGAGTTAGAATGTGACTTTAAATTACATTTTGGACATAATTTTACATCTTAACAATCCACAGCATTTCATTTTGTTTAGTCTGGTAAAGTACCTAACCCACAAAATTTCCTTTCACTCACTTCTTTCCAGTTTCAGGTGCAACATTAGGCACAAATCTCTATTGTATCACTGTCTTTAGTATTTATATATAAGCTGTATAGGCCCAGAACACTCACATTAATGCCATTTTAGATACACATTCTCATACTCATACTTTGCCACATTTTATTATATTTAATGATATGCTGTGGCACATTCTTGGCAAAGCAATAACATGTCTATGAGGATAATCAAATCAGGTCATACCCCCATCAGAAATGTCCTATAGAAACGTATTTAAAATAGTGGCACAAACCTCTTTCAACGCCCCACGCCTCTGATACCAAAACAACAAGGGCAACATGAAGCAGCAGCATGTCTCCTTCTCTCAAAAGATCTAAAATACCATATTATTTCACCATTCCCCCCCGTCACCGTGTCCACAGCTACTCCTCAGAGTGAATGATCAGTGTATGGCGATGTGTCATTCTGTGAGACTTGTTCCTGTGTCTCCCTCTGAACGTCTTTCCACACAAACATCTGTCTCTCTCCCACTCGTATTCACTGACGTTATCACCCGGTTTCCTCTGCTGCAGGTCACATGATCCGCAGCACCCTATCTTACACTTCAACACATGCATTTCACCCAAAGGTCATGGTGGAAGGAGGGCTGATACATTTGTAAAAGAATATTAATTACTTGTACTTATATAAACAAAGTACTGAACATCATATTGTGAAAATGTGTTTTCTACAGGAAAATATGGTGTGTTTAGAATGACTCAAACGCTTGTGTTTCAGCTTCACTTCTTCAGATCACTTTGAGTTTCATTTTTGTGGTCTCTTCTTGGTTAATTACTTTTGTCTTTCGACTTTTATTTCAAATTAAAGCAGAAGTAACATACAGACAGTTACTCTTATAATTACTCTTACTTGAGTAGTACTTTCCTCAAATACATTTCTACTTTACTTAAGTAATTTCCATGATTACTCATACTTCAATGATATGATATGTTATATATTTTGAATTAATGATACTTTTCCTTTGCATTGTGAATAATCTTAGTACAAACACACAGCTTTTGACACTTGTACACTCGGTAGTTTGAACTTCTGCTTAAACTGTACATACACACTACCAGAGCACTGATGTAGAAACTCTTACTTGAGTAGTACTTTCCTCAAATACATTTCTACTTTACTTGAGTAATTTCCATGATTACTCATTCTTTATTGATACGATATGGTATATATTTTGAATTAATGATACTTTTCCTTTACACTTGTACACTTGGTAGTTTTTACTTCTGCTTAAACTGTACATACACACTGCCAGAGTACTGATGTAGAAACCACATTTACTCATATAAAAACTACAATAAAAATATCAGCTGCTACTTTTAAAAATGCTATTTGTAGTGTGCAGGATACAGGCAAACTATTTATGCTGAATAACTCCAAATATGCAGAAGTCGGTAGTTGCGGTGAAGCTCTGATGTTAAGAATGTCATTTTCCTGTTTTTAACCGTGTTCGTGCTGCTGATCAGTTCACAGTTAACATTGTGAATGCACACGTCGGTAGCGTTCGTGGTTAATAGACGGCAAGTACAATAAGAACATGCGGTTTGGGGGTAGATGCTGACACATAAAGGTGGTAGCACAAGCCTACGATGGCAAGATTTATATTTGCACCATGAAACTTTCCGTTGTGATATTAAACGGAAAATTTTTGATTGAAATTGAAGTGTTATACTGCATATCTTCAACAGTTTAGAGATTTTGTTTACTGCTTCTGAATATGTTTGGGTCCAATTCCTCTTTCTGGACTAATATTACACTTTGAGCACACAGGCCACACAGCTGACTCTGTGCTGGCATGGTTTTCATTGCGACATTACCAATTGCTTAGTCAGCTGAGCATTTAGAAAAAAACACAAATGTATTTACAAAGACATGTTTCTACAGCACATACAGTTTCCCTTTGATAAAGCACACTTCCTGTTGTCACATCTGCGCAGTCAAACTTAGTGGAATGCTCTCAAGTTGTTCACTATTTATTTTCATAGACAGATTTGTATAAGAAAGTTACAAAAAAGCAAATATTGATTATGCGACTTTAAAGGGCACATATTACGCTATTTTCTGATCTGTTATAATGTTGTTCCCTATTCAAAAACACTCCTGGAGTTGTATTTTGTTTCATTTACACATGTTTAACATACAAATCCTGCTCATTTAGGCTTAGAGTCCTCCTCCCAAGTGGAAAACACTCTGTTCCACCTTGTGATGTCATGTGGTAGTACAGGAAGTGCTCCACTGTGTTTCTAAACTCAACACACCTTCACCAGAATCACTTGGATGATTTCAGATCTGGAGTTGCCAATATCTACTAAACAAAAAAAAAAAAGTATTTGTTAACTTGAAAACCATCGCTTTGGAAATGTGGAACGCTTAATTATTTCGGGACCTCCCCGTTGAGATAATATCTGACATCCTACAAGCACGATCTATCTCGGTGAGTCAGGGGATGTTTTTTTGTTTTTTTTGTTTTTTTTAAATCTAACAGTCTAAAATCCCTTATAGAAATATGTTAAACAGTTGGGTCATGTATGTGAATTACAGTATAACAAAGAGTGGGCCCTACACTTCTTCTCACACGCCAAGTACCTCTAAAAAAATCAGTTTACTTCAGTATACTTTAAATGATTGCTGTTATATTATCATGTTTTAGTGATCTGATATCCAAAATCTTTACGGGAAAGAGCATTTTTATTCACACCCCCTTGATAAGTTCTTGCGTTGCTTTTCTATACGCCTTGTCAGTAAACACTGCTGTAGAAGCGCTATTGACAATGTGAATCATGACCTCCATTTTGTCGCCATTAATGTGCTAACCACAAGCACCAAACAAATCGAGGCTGTACATATTTTAGACCAAGCAAAACCCATTTTAAATCTGTAAATTGGGAAAGATGTCACAGTTTTTTGTTTGAATCCTTTCCGTGTAGTCCCTTGTTCACCTACCTAATACATAATATTTATAGAGATCGCAAATACCCTGTAGTTTGAGATTTCAGTCTATATCAGCTCGTTATAGACTCAGTTGCAGTTTGACACCTATGCAGAACAGATGGGGCCTTTACTTTCCTGTGAGAGTAAATCGCATACAGCACTTTACATATTACTCATTACTCAATTCATAAAACTAAAAGTGAGAGCAACAATTTCCATTAATTCATGGACTATCTGATAAAAACTTGTTTCCATACAAAGTTTATAATACTGTCAGGCACGATCCTGTTATGTATTTACTGAACGTATTTTCAGAGATTGGCAAATGTATACACAAAACAGCTTTATTCACAGATGAGTAATTTGTGTTCATTTCAAATACAATGATTCAAACGACTTTTATAAGCCCAAACTTGCATTGTTATACGCTTAAAGTTTCTACAAGTACAAAATGTTAAACAAAACAGCACTATGACATACAGTATTTACATTTTGGTTTGTGCTTTGTAGTCATGACCGTCTTTTTGTTTCACCATCTCGAGTTCGGACTTCTGTGAGTTCTTCCTGGGTTTATCTCCGTCGTCATCGTCATCGTCGTGTTTAACTTTGTTTGTGAACTGGGCCTCAATCTCTGCAGGGTCGATGTAGGTGTAGAAATACGCCATGATGGAGAAGATGAAGCACACTGCCACCAGGAGAGAGGCGAACAACACGTACTCCGTCCACTGAGGATGGAAAAACACAAAATAGTGGTTTTTACTGTGTTTAATTCCATAATTTCTACTCATTGTGCATTATATATTCCCAAATGTAGTATTTTTACTCTGGTTACAGTGCATTAGTGTTGTCAGGATACTAAAATTTCAGCTTGATTTTGATACTATGAAACAGACTCGATACTCAATACTGATACTGATACCGCGAGAATGCTTAAATAAAAGTGCTTTACAACATTAAACATTAAATAATAGTACGTTTTTATACTGCCATGTGGAGTTAAATCTATGTAAAACCCTCAACCGTTTTACTTAAGTACATTTCACAGTGGATCATTTTTATTTTTCAACTGGACTGAAAAGAAAAAAGTACTTTCGATGTGATTTGAGTGGTTATTTTTACCATGTTCCTGGTAACATCCTGACTAAAGTTCAAGCTTCTCCTTTGAGCAAAACAAAAATATATGCACAGAATTCTTTAGAAATAACTAAGAAACTGATTCATACTGCAGCTGCTGACCATAAGAAGTTTCATTTTGAATCCATATCACTACATTTAACACTTAAACAAATGAATAACACTTGTGTGAAATGTTTTTTTTTTTACTTTTTACTCTTAAAGTACACTTTAAACAGGTACTTAAATACTTTTACTTAAGTAGAGTTTTTCATATTGTTTGATACTTTTTGATGCTTTTATTTCAGGGGTGTCCAAACGTTTCTCATTAAGGGCCACATATAAAAACACAGACAAGGCTGAGGGCCATAGACTGGCCACCAATACAGTGAATACTTCAAATCTGTGTTATTATTACAAGTTAGACTGCACCACTAGACCTTTGTTCATTTTTTCATACTTACATCCTCAGTGGGACACATTCAATATTTGATACAGGCTTGTTAAAGTAGATTTTCAGAAATATACAGTAAAAAGTACTGTCAGGAAAAATTGGTCTGAGGGCCACATTTGCCACAGTTTGGGCATGCCTTTTACTTTTACTTGAGTAACTTTTACCTCTGTATCTGTACTTTACTTAAGTAACAAAATGGAGTACTTCATCATCATCAGTTCTGATACTTGTTTTTGCATAAATTCGTATGTGATTATTATGTGATTTCCAATGAAACTCCACTGTATCATAAATGCACCGTACTATAAGCATGAAGAAAGAAACTACAGTGCATCTAATTTAAGCAACAAAATGAAGTGAGTATTAATAAGTTTGTACCATTTTTGGAAGTTTTGCAAGTTCAGCCACAATCAGGACGATGAAGTTTCCGATAGCAACAGTGAGTAACCAACCGGCTTGGAGCACAGCCTTCATGTTGCTTGGTGCCTGTGGAAGTAAAGTAGTAAAGTAGTGGAAAGTATGATTTAAGTCATTAAAGTTGCAATATTACCTCTACAAATGAGTTTACATAAGTATATATTATTTTGAACTAAACTTTACATGGTCCCCTTTTAAAATCATGGCATTATCTGTCTGTGTGTAGTAGTTATTTTAGTACTTCATCATTTTTTTTCACCTGTGAATAAGAAAACTCCAGTCCAGTGACAGAGAACATGACCTCTCCTGCAGTTATAAAGAAGTACTGTGGAATCTGCAGGGCCATGTGCACTGTGTTTGGTTTGATTTCCTCCGCTTCAGTAATCGCATCCCCACACTACAACCAAACATAAACACAACCTAAAAGTTTAATAGATCACAACACAACTTTATATACAGTACTGTGCAGGAGCAGGGTCTTACATTTGTTGTGAAAGCGAAACTACTCGGGATGAAGTAAGTATACGAGCTCCCAAAGCCAAATTCTTTCTCCACAGTACACGATGCAGTGTTGGAGCTGATGGTAAAGGTTTGCCTGGAATTAAACATAAAGACAACCGTGAGCAAAGGTGAGATAAAAGAGGTTTGTTTTCGTATTACTGTGTAGCATACGTACTTTCCATTCTTTAACAGCGAGTAGTTGCTGGCTAAAAGCGGTTCAGTGATTCCAAAATCTACTTGAGCGGTTGAAATGTTTATTGGCATACTAAACCCATTGACAAACCTGAGAAGACAATTATAACACATTATCATTTACCGTGGAACATTACAGGCAAAGCTACAGATCAGATCAGATGTTTACTCCCACCAGAAAAGTGGCATCATACATCTTTAAGTCTTAAAAACAAATGCAGATTGCCTTGTGTTACAATATCTTTCCCTTTATGGTGTATTTATAGTACTTACCGAATGGCATTGGCCCCTTTTTGGGGTTTAGCGATTAAATCATCTGTCTACGAACAAAAACTAAATTAGAACAAAAAGTACCATTTATAACTTTTACTTCTGCATTTAAGCTTCTGTCTCACCAGCTGCCACTCATTAGCCAAATTTGTAGGAAGGAGAAGAGTCTGACGGTGGCCCTTCGTCAGGGCGATGTCTCTGATAACAGGAGGATTTCCTACAGAGACTGAGACGGTGTCGATATCGAATGTGTAGTACTCAGGGCTGGCCTAATAATAAACAGAGATCAAGTGAGTCATTTTGGTCCTAATGCACTCACTGTTCAAAAGAGCTGAAATAACATACCTGATTAGGTGAAAGCTGCACTGGATTATTGCCTTGTATCTGAACACTGATCTCGTTCGGGGCCATATTTAGAAGTCTGAGTTGGCTCTGGGAGGCTGATGGAAAAGTGGGCAGTGTTTTCTGAAAGGGAAAAGAATAATGAGTAATGTACATGTTGATTTCTTATGGTGAAAAGTTCCAAAAATGGCGGCTCTTTTGTTTTTTGCCATGATACCGAAAGTTTCCTCTCCATCCAAAATGACTACACTCACCTGCAGCTGATAATATTATTTGTCATTTTTCAGCCATCCATATCTTTTGGGTTAATATTTCACATGATTTTATTACCATTTTAAGTAATCTCGTCCGACACCCCTGTGTAATCAGATACTTACATCAATCTGGAGTTGGACCACAGCAGCACAGACAAAAGCCATCGCTGCTAGAAACATGCCCACTGTCATTCTTTTCAAGGGCCTAAAATAAAAAAAAAATCAAGTGGATTATTCAGCTTCTTTTAGTTTGAAAAAAAATATAACAATACAATATGCAAATTATTTTTACTCACGAAAAGTTGAATCCACATTTTTTAATCAAGGGATAAATAATATTATCCATAATTGGCACCAAAGTCAGAATCAGAATGGGATTAAATGTCTGCAAAAATAAAAGTCATATGTACTTTTTATTAGACGGAACATTTTAAAAGCTAAAGTAGCATGAAATTCATCTGAAATTACCTGCATCTGATCAGGTTGGACAATGAACACCCCCTACATAAAAAAATAAATACCAGTAAATAAATAAATGATATAGAATTTTTATTTATATATTTATTTCTGTTTTTGATGCAGTAACTTACAAAGTCTCCATTCAGTGTGGTAGCCTGCAGCGTCCATCTCGAACCCTTAAAAACAGTTAAACATATTAGATTTTGCAAGTAGGAGAAATACTTGTAGTATATATGTATAGTAGTAAAAGTATTAGTAACAGTACCTTTTGGTCAAACAAGGTCCAGAACATGGGAAGTGGAAGGTATAAAAACAAAACCTTCAGCACCATTTTGATCTGTGCTATCAGAAGTTTCTGTATAACACAAAGGACATTTTAGTCATTTTACAACAAATATTTGTTTGAAATGAAGTTAGGTTTAATCACTTACGCCATATTTCTCCTCTGCCCAGTCCATCCAGTGTTCTCTCTTTGGATATTGTTTGCTTCTGTGTCTGTAACGATTCTTAATAGCAAACTAAAAAAAAAAAAAAAAAAAAAAACACTTTTGAGGTATGAACATAACTTGGTTACATGAATTATATTCTTATGTAACTTACCCCAATACACTTGCACACATCCAGCATGATATTGCCCTGTGGCTTTGCTTTGAAGTACATGGGACTACCCACGATGAACACCACTGTATGAGATACAAATATCATAAAAATCACACCACTAGTAATGGCTTGTTACGAGAGTTTGATAAAGACATACCCAGAGCTACCACCATGAGAGCAGCAGGGACACCAAACGCCAGAGGGTAGCACTCCATCTTTGTGTGGATGCCACACTGCTGAGCTGCAGATATGAAGTGAATGTTTCTGAAGACATCCAGTAAAACAGTAATAGACTATCTATGTTTGAAACCTTTGCTATATGTTGTATACTCATACTGAAATCACCAACTGTAAAAAGATGAACATAAGGATTTTATTGATTTACTAAACCTATTATTCTAAACCATTTCTGTACTTCTTGCATTAGTGTGATCACAGACATAGTGCCTACTTAGATACTTCGTTTTCAATACAGTTCTGTGTGTACTGCAGTTTTGTACCTCTGAGAATAGGAGTGATGATGGTGGACAGCAGACTCCCTCCATTAATGCACAGGTAGAAGACAGAGAAGAAAGTCCTTCTTTGATTTTCCTATATTTCAAACATGTGCAATAAAGAAAATAAGCCTTTAAATCATATTTTTTGACTTTAGTGATTAAAAAAATGATGATGATGTAGACGTCATATGCCATGGGTCATTTCTTCCACTGAGCCATAATTGAATCCAGGCATGTGGGGAAGGGCAGGACCAGTGTGATCATTGGTGTAACAAATACTCATGAAAGATATTTGCACACCAGCCTAAACACATACTGATAAACAGTAGGTATATTAAAGCCTGGCAGTGCACAGAGCAGTAGTCACCTGTTCATTAGTAAACTGGTCTCCACCAAAGGCAGCCACACAAGGCTTAATCCCACCAGTGCCCAGAGCAATCAGGAAGAGGCCCACCATGGACAGCACTCTGAGGATATGTCCATACAACATTACTAAAACAGTGTGTGATGACTGAAGCGTTTATGCTGTAGTTTACGCACACATGAACGGTCATGTTGTCTGGAGTCCCATCCTTGTTCTGGTCAGTAATATCATGGATGGCACTGATGGCCATCGCGATCTGACCCAAAGCGTACACGATGGACAGGTATATGATAGTCCTGTAGAGATGTTAAACAGTTGTTAAGCTCACCCGTACAAGAACATGTCGCCATCTTGTTATATGGCATTTGACATATTTCCTTTACTCACTTGAACTTTCCTAGCCATGAATCTGCCACACAAATGGCCCCCATGATAGATGGATGTTGCAAAAAAATCATCATTCCAGTTCAAGAAGTACTTGAAGTACAGCACAAGTACAGCTTGGTAATGATAAAAAAGACAGATGTGTTTAAATGTTTTCGGTAACAAAGGGCCACAAAGACATGATAGATGGATGTTGCAAAATCATCATTCCAGTTCAAGAAGTACTTGAAGTACAGCACAAGTACAGCTGGTCGGAAAAATGCAAACTTTGTTTTAATGTCATGATAAAAGACAGATGGTGTTTAAATATGTTTTGTCTCACCTCGCATGCCATAGTAGGAAAACCTTTCACAGAACTCATTAACAACTATGAAGAAAATGCTGAGGGGGTAACCACATATGACTGGACCCTAATGGACAGAAATACAAATATATGAGGATTGTATCTTGGCCATATAAAATCTCACATATTCAGGACAGATATAGATATATATATATATATATATATATATATATATATATATATATATATATATATATATATATATATATATATATATATATATATATGTATATATATATATTTTTTTTTTATCTCCACAGCGATGTTCCATTTTATATGGCATCATCAATTGGATTGCACAGTTAAATTATTGATCTGAACATATGACATGATGTGGAATGAAAAAATATAAATATACAAAGATTACCTTGCCCCTCTTCTCCTTCTTCAGCTCTTCTTTTTCTTTGTTTACAAAATAAGTAAAAAAGTTATTTACCCAAATAAATAACTGTACAGACTGAATGTACATCCACTGGTACGTAAAAGTGAGTGTACTGTCTAACGGAGTAGTGTTTAAGTGCTGTATAAGTGAATATTAGGACATTTAACTACACACAAATATCTGTATAAACTCACCGGTCATGCTGGTGGTTGTAGTACTCCTCTGGATGGGTCCTGTCCTCCTGCTACACTCAAAGGTAATAGTTGCTTATTAGCCCCTGATCTAAACCTACTGCTGACTCTATCTTTTTATGATGGGAGGGAACAGAAGATATGAACTGCGGCACAATGTATAACATCATAAAAACACTGATTTCTAATGTCACCATAAATGACAAAGACGAAGTTCATTGACATCTGTGTATTTTATTTAAACAAAAGAGAAACATTTCTGTTTACAGCAGAATGTTGACATTTGTGATAAATAAAAAGATAAAAAAGACATTATGCCCCAAAATATAAAACAATGTATAAACAATTAAATTAACACTAAAATGGTAAAAGCTTCATAGTACTTTTGCAGTAGGTGTACTGTCTGGATCCACACTTCATTGCTTTGGCGTGAAGGTGAACTTTTTTGTCTTTACAGTGTATGGGCCCCAGCACATTTTTTCTTTTTGCAAATATTGCACACAGTCCTTTGTATGTACATAAATAAACATTACACTTCTGGTATGCAATGGCTTTAAACATATACTGTGTTAAACAACTTCCCTCTGTTCTAAGACTTAATGTGATTAAAATAACTAAAAGGGCAAACATGTCGTAAAAACACAAAGTAGAACAGAGAGCAAATAATTGTCCATACACAGGCTTAAAAAATGAATACTGTACATGTACAACAAAAATGTCAACATAGAAAACACAAATGGGACGCAATGACATGCATAAAATGAGCGACTGCAGACACAATATGGAGGCAAAGTCCAGCCACTCTTCATATCTGACCCTGAGGTCTGTTTCCTGTTGAGCACTCTCACTTACGGCCATGCGCTTCTCAGTCTGCACCACAGTTAGCGTAGTGCATGTGGTTTTCTAGGACTACCATGGTTGACATGCCTCTGTTTTGACTAGCATTGACTAGCCGGCCCAGTGGTTAAGTGGTCCAGTCACACCACAGACGAGGAGCTGGGGATGCCCTGGATGGTGGCGCTGGTCGGGGTGCCACTGATGGCATTAAAGATGTGCAATGAATCTGGCAGGACGCTCTTCATGCCATCTTCCACTGGACTGATCTGAGGAAAGACAATAAATAAATGAACAAACAAAAGGGGTTTTTTTTGTTTTGTTTTTTTATGGTTTGGGGTGATATAAGTATAAATATAAGTTAGCCAATCAGATTTTTTATTGAAGAGTGCATGGTGGTGGTAGAAGAATGGTTAAGGCTCTTGTGTCTCAGGAAAGAAAATATGTTGGAATTGGTACCAACAATCTTCTTTTAACACTTTCAACCACAAGGGTTAACCACTCCGCCACATGCAGCCCCACATTAACAAAGATGAGAATAGAAACACAAAAACATATAAATGAAACGCAACAGTCACCAGATTTTTTCATCATAGTCAAACATGGAAACCTGCCTTTTACAAAAGACAAAACAAGAATCTGAAAACATATACTGTCTTGTATATGTTTGTTGATGAGCACACAGCAGATGTATGCATGCTCAGAGAAGCACATGCAAAATTCCCAAAACATTGTTGATCTGGCCAGTTGAACAAAGACTGAATATAGGAGGAGCTTTTCAAAGTATGACATGTGCTATTGATATGTGGCGGCGTGCTGGCCATGTGTGAACTTTATTGATTGTAAAATGTTAAGATAAGATTCAACCATTGGTAATGATCTGTAATGACTGTTGTATTACTTAAAATTATGGCAAGGCAAAACCTGTAACTATCCCAACGCTGTTTGTTTAACATTGGTACTGCAATGCTTATAGTAATGTAAATTATTTTTATTTAAGACTAGATATATGTTTGGGACTACTTTACATTTTTTGTCTGGCTGGACCAACACTAAACCATGTATTTTCACTGCATACATATAAAACTTTACCATCCAATCTGCTCATGTCAGCACAGGAAAGAGAAAACCAAGTTATCATTTGACAAAGAGTGTACATATGTCACGTCCCATTCTTTCTGTAGATCCTATTGCGCACATGATTTAGTCCAAACAAAGCACCTACTTGCTCGTGCATGATGATGGACAGTTCTCGGGCCAGATCCCTGTAGTTGGCCTTCATTTCATCATGGTACTCCTGCTGGTCCTCTTTGATTAATCGCTCATTGATGCCCAAACCCTGACCACACGCCTCCACAAAATTCCTGCACAAACCAACAATGTTAACTCACAGGTAACGGCAAAAATAACCTCGTGTGCATCATGTGACCTCACCTGAAAACCTCTTTGAGCTGCTTGACCTTGTTATCTGGATATTTCTTGGCACAGGAATCATCTAAAAACGCTCTAGCATATGCAAGCGGCCCAGCATTCACCTAAAATTAAAAATTGTCAAATCTATAGTACTATTCACAGTGTATTTTAATATGTGATTTAAGGTAGGCACCTGAACACTTATGCTGCCTTGAAGCTTGAGCTGTAAGCGAATCATGTCCACTTCACTGGAGGAGCAGAGCTGTTTTATCTCAGCCACCTTCTTACTCATCTCGTCTATGGCCACCTCGATAGGACTCAAGTCTGTGTGGTGCTGGTACATGATGGCGATGCGCTTCTTTACATATGGGAAGCAGTGTGTAGCTGAGGAGGGAAGCAAACAATTAGTTGGGACTTTTGTTGTAAGGTAGAGTCACATTAAGTGCATTTGTCGATTGGTGAACTATGTATTAAAAGGTCCATAAAGATAAGACAGGTGAACTTTTGGAACCTGAGAATCGTAAAACAATAAAAACGTGATTAGAAGAAAACCTTGACAAACAGCTGACACTTCCAAATTCTAATCAAGAGATGCAGCATTTTGCAGACTAAACAGGAAAACCACAACACTTCACTTTGACTCTTAAAGCTGTATTTGCTTATTTAAAATACCCTCCCTGCATTATACTATATTAATGGGGGTGGGGTGTACAATACAATGTGCCAATACAAAAATAATGCAATGAGCATACCCAAGAGAAATCTGATCATCAAGAATCATCAGTGGATTTTTTTGACTACATATCGCATTTGTAAGACATAGTGTGATGATCTTTAACATTTTCACGTTTATCTTTAACTAATTATTTTTTTCAAGTTTCCTATCGACATCTGTCACCACTCATACAGGATATAACTAACTAAATGACATTTTGAACTTGTGATAACTCCATGAAGCAGGTAATTATCAAATGGTGTGCATGAAAACAAAGCCATACACACCAAATTTTGGAAATACAACCATTGACCCTAAAAACTGTTCTCATTGTAGTCCTTCACTGTGGTCACTTACTCGTTAGTATAGTCCTGCGTTTGCACTGCTCCTCCACACCCCCCTGCTTTTTGCCTGAGATGGTAAAAGGCATCTCAAACACAAATCTGCGGATGTTATGACTCTTTTCAAAGTCTGTCTTCCTGTCGCCCACTTCCTTTTCGTCCAGATAAGGTGTTACATGTGTCACCTGAATGTATGCATACTTGGAATCCAGGTCTTTAGGATTAATCTACAAAAACATGTCATTGATATTATTGATATGGTTAAGGTTTTACACAATTTGTTTATGTAAATGATCAACTCTTACCCTGCCAGAATCTTGAATCATCTTCACATTTTCTTGTCCAAATTTTTCAGAGTACAACTTGAGCAATCTTTGAGCTATTTCAGAGAGTGGAGTGAATTTGGGTTCTTTGTAGATATATTCCTTGCCATCTTCATCCTCAAAAAAGCCCTTTGGAATAGAATGAAAATGTACACTAAATGTAATGGTCAAACAATTTTGTACAAAGCCAGCAAGCAAATCTACACAACTTTGAGCTATGCAAGTCCCACTTTACACATATACAGCACATCAGGCAGCCTGCCATCTACGAGTTGGGGCTATAGGTTCTCTTTGTCAATGAATGTTATGTCCAATTTAGTGGGCCATGCACTTTGCTATTGAGAGGCAAATTTGGTATTAGCATTTTTTTACTACTGCTATAAACTACAGAATTAAATAGTTATATAAGGTTTTATTAGTTACACAACAATGACCCATTGCATCACGGCAGACAACTAACTGTAACAGCACTGATTTACCTCAACATCTGACTCTGTAAACTGGTAATGCTAAAAGGATAGAAAAATAAATGTTATTCCTTACTGTAACAACATGTTCAGTATACTACAAGGGCTAGTACAGCTTTAGAATATCAAGATAATCTTGACATTATGGCACTGGGAGTGAAACACAGCACACAGGGAGAAAGCCTTATGTTATGCATTTTTTTTTAAACTATTGAACTGTTAAAGCTCTAAATGTCAATAAGGCAGAAAAGTAAACAGGCCCATACATTTTTTTTTGTGCAGGCAAGCACCATGCAAAACATGTTTATTAGGGCTGGGCAATATGGCCAAATATAAAATCTTGATTTTTTTGTACACACTTGAAAATTACAATTTTAATCGAAGTTAGAGCAGTGACTACTAGTCTTTTAAGTAGGGAAAGCTCATTTTTAACATTTTCATTCTTATTATATCCTATTATTTAAGAAATTGTAAGAAATGCATTAATGAGACTTTTAGCAATACCAGTGGTTTAATTGCATAATAACCCTGCTTTGCAAGTAAGAAAATCAGGAGTAAATTTGTTTCATAATAATCGATTTCACAATTTTGCAATTTTTCAAAATCTCGAATTAATAAAATTTATTTGATTAATTGCCCAGCCCTAGATTTATTATGTTAAATAAATAAATATTATTTTTTATAAATACATAACTGAATTTTAAATAGTGGCTGAGCAGTAAAATCAGCAGTAAAAGCACAAACAAAAACAAGCGAGGACTACAGCACAACTTACCGCAGCCTTTAAAGAAGAAAAAAAGTGAATAGGGATGGTGAATTTTTAAATGCCACAGGCAGTGATTTTCCTTAAAATTTGAAATATGCTCTATGCTATGTGTGCATGTATGGGTTTTTAAAGATTACATAAAAAGTCAAACATTGTTGATATTTACCTGACCAAAAAAGGCCACTCTGAAGTAGGTCCCCAGTAGTCTCTTCCCAGTGTGCATGACCTCAGTCACTTTACTGTAGGCACGATGTAGTGTGTCATACAGGTGGGCCAGTTTCTGAACAAAAATTGGGAAATATTAGGATATAAAAGTTCTGTACTGTATGTGGAATAAGAGGTTTACCTCAAAGTCCCTGCGCTTTTCATAAATAGGGATGATGAGTTTGTAGATGTCTGAAATAAGCTCATAGCGTTCTGCTTTCCACAGTCCATCTGCACAAAGCTCCAACAGCTCCATCAGAACATCCTGAAGGGGGCAGTCATTTTATTGGATTGCTTCAAAATGAAATAGTCTAAAGACAATGAATAAATTAATAATAAAAAAACACCTCATTGAAGTGAACATCTTGCATCCCAACATCTTCCATCATGGCTGCTTCTTCATCAATATTTGGAGTAACGACCCGGAATGCTGAACAACCCTGTTTGAACATGCCTGAAGGGGAAAATCATGTATTTAACTGCCACCAAGTCAAAGTCAAATACACCTACAGTATATGTATATAACAAATAAGATACCTTTTCTCTCCAGGTATTCTGCTACAAGTGCTGCAACGTGCACATAGCACATGGCTGCCTGTAAATGAACAAAGTATCTTGATTAATATAATGAATGAAGCCTACAATCAGATGGAAGTGAATTATCCCTTACCTCTGACAGGTCTCCATTCTTAACATGGATGCGTGCTATGCTGTCTAACCAGGTCTTGCGTAGCTCCGGAGTACTGGCATAAGACTTGGCCAGACTGTACTGCAGGTCCACGAGCATCTCTGGGTCTCTCTCATGTTCTTTCATCTGTGCTGTAGCCATCAGAACTGTCCTGATGCGTTTGGTCAAGTCCTTCACGTCTGATGGGAAAGCTGTGTTCTGTTGCGGAAGATAGTAAGAATATAAAGTACACAGAAATAGTTACATAGACAATAGAAAAACAATATGATTCTGACCTTAATAGTTTTGTCGCTGTTGGCACAGTTATTAATTATTGACAAAGATTGTTGGAACCTGGTGCTTCCTATTCCAATGACATCTGCAATCAACTGACTGACAGCAATCACCACCTGTAAATAGAGTCGAAAATTAAAGCATTACTTATTTATTTATTTATTTTAGATTAAAAAAAAGCTAAAAAAGATCAAACCTGCAAGTGTGTTCGAACAAAAGACTTGCGACCAGTATAGTCAAAGTTGCTCTTCATGAGGAAATACAGCAGGTGAGCCGCGTCACTGCGTATGGAGCTCAGCTTGGAGTTACAACACTTCAAGATTTCATAGCAGAATGCGGCACACATGTCGGCGCGGCCTTCAAAAAATGTACAGGGAAACTACAAAAGAAATTACAGAGTCAAGCATTTATCGGAAACACTGTATATGCAAACAGAAGCTAGCATCTTTCTACATACCTTATATATGAAGGTGCGCAGTGAGATAAAGACCTGCTTCAGTGCTGTTTCCGATTGGTTGATCCTCAGAAAACAGAGGTGCACTTCAAAAACCTTCTGCATGAGCGGACTATGGCCATGGTCTGAGCACAGCTGTGTCTGTGGACAGAAAGGGAGATCATAACATGGTGCAAAAAAAATCAATAATGCAAAGACTGTAGGAGATGCTACCTTAAATCCCATGATGAAGACACTGAGAGTGTCCAAGACAGTAAGGCAGACCTCGGTGGCAATGTTTGCCTCCAAGAGCGACTGGTTCAACACATCTGCATCTGAGTGACTGTAGGCTGCAAAGTTAAAAATAAAAAAAAAAAAAACATTATACCAAAGCATTGGATCATATAAAAATATATTTATACAGCAAAGCCAAGTAGCTGACACATATAGACGCAAAACCAAATCTATGGACCAATAAAGTGTGTTTATGGACAAGAACGATAATGCATGCAATGTTCCTCTAAAAGCTTTGTAGCTAAAAATGTTTGGAAAGAGCTGGTTTGAAGAGAGAACTTCTAGCTCTGCATAGACGTTTGAGGGCCGACTATATAAACATGCTCAAAATTCAAATAAAAGATCTTTTAACATATTGTCTCTCATGTTGATCCACTCTTACCATGATCTACAGATATTCCAAGAATACTTGAAATCTTTTTAACACTGAAAAATCAAAGATACTTTATTACACAAAATCAATCAGTAGACCACATATCTATACGCCCTTTAGAATTTCCCTAATAAAATGACTTTGATTTTAATTTCGTGAGTAATGGATTGTTTTCTAAAGCTTTAGTCAGAAAATGGGTAGTATGTTCGACAAATGGATGTAGTTAACTAGTAACCATGTCACTAAGAAGCATAAGCAGCCTTAGGATATTATGATGACAAAAGTGATCAAAGATGTTTTTCTTTGCTTGAAAGAGGACATTTGATGTACACTTGAATGGCACACTTACTGTGGTTAAATGTGAATGAGTTATCCAGGCTGCTGAGCTGCTGTAAGCGGGCATGCATCATTCCTGCCCTGTTACGGGACACAGGCAGAGTCTGAGACTTCCGCTCATGTGCCACGGGTCCTGCCCCATCCTGGTTCCTGATGAGGCAACAGCACAATGTCAGATGACTGATGAGCAGCCTTCAACATAACCACCATTAGTATGTTAGAAAGCACCCAAGACAGTTCTGGCAGTTCTGATGAAGAGCAGGTGAGAATGGGGATGTGTGATGTTTAGATGCAAAATGTCAAGCAACTTAAAAGAAGAGTGCAAGCAGGTTTAATATCCAGGCCATACATGTTAGTAAAAATAAGTTAAACATGCACATGCAATTAGAGGATGTAAGTTGCACCTTTGTTCTTACCCAGGCAGAAGAGGACAGGACCCAGGCTTATTTCATTATGTTAAACATGTCAGCATTTAAGTGAACAGAAGTGGAGACAGTTGGGGGAGGTAAGAGAAAATACCCAAACCCCTGTGAGACTCTACATGTCCCTTAATGCATTTATAAAAACAGTTATATCATGTTGGCATCTCTACGGACAATCTTAAAATGTAGAGTGGCTGTGCCTAGTAACAAATTCATTTCACATCATTAGTTAACCAGACAAATATGATAAAAATATATATATATGTATGTGGTGAAATATTTATATACTTGTTTTTTGTTATTTTTTTCTGTTGTCTTTTCTTTTTTTTTGTTTGGTACTTTGAATGTGGTTATTTTATCTAAGCATCTTTACAATACACTTGGGACAACTATAATTACATTAATAACATACTATGATATAATTTTGAAGAAATGAGAGATGTTTATTGACAACATTACCTTGCTATGTATCGCTTCCCCATATATCTGAATTGATGAAGGCATATTCTAAGAGGAAACATAACAGAAAACACATTATACAATACAACTCAACTATAGACACTAATGCATACATCAGTTCTGTATAGTCTAAGTATAGTTTAGTATAGTCTAAATGACTCACTCTAACAAGGTAAAGAAGTCCATCAGTTCAGCAGAAGAGGCTTTGTTCCAGTATGTGAACAGAGCGTCTGAAACATATTTATATTTTAGTTACTTAATCTGAACTTAAATGAAATCTTGGTAATGCAATGCTGTGCCACTGTTACCTTCAGACATGCTTTTAAGCACATGCAGGAAGCACATGAGGAGGCTCTTGATCTCTGTCTGGTCCAGTTTGTCTCCTCTCAGTGTGTTTCCCACAGTGGATGTGGACTGGTTCTGCAGTATTCAGCACATAACATTTTCATTACTCACACACATTAAACACACATTTCGGACCAACATTCTAGGCTTTGTACCATGGATCTATGCTTTGTACAGATTTTATGTCAACTGCACTCTGCTTTTGAAGAGAAAAGCAGAGAGGAGCAGCAGCACCACCAAGTGGTTTGTTTGTATAAAAGAAAATTGTTGGAGTGAGGATGTTTAAGACTGAGAGGCATTATGGAAAACATGATGCCATTTACAGTTGTTTTTGTGAATTAAACTTGAGATTATAAGGAGCCAACTGATGCGTGGAAGGATCTTCACTGAATATGTGTTTTATCTGAAGTAGGCATTGTTGGACAATATGTGCTCATGCTGAGAAGATCCTAAAAGTGCCATGTTTTTTTTTCTTTATTATCAAGTCAACACAAAGAAAGTGTAGAGCAAATAAGAGGTAAATCTCTTAAGAGCGCAGCTTATCAGCCTCCAGAGAAGGTCAGATAAAGCCAGTGTGGTTTAGTCAGGAGGACTCTCAGGAGAACAGAGGACCAAAGCCTGAGATTATCTGGACGTGAAAAGGCTCAGAGTTCACCACACTCCACACAGACTTCACACTCCCAGGTGGGACACGGAGAATGTACTTGTGTTGCAGTGTTGGACTGTGGTTCAGAATCACACGGGGCCAGAGAGCAGGGACTACTCCTCAGTAACACACTTTTTACATTAGGAGAACATGGACTCAAGAGGCCCTGCAGCATTTAGGCCAGTGCCTTTATACTGAGACACTCCGTCTGACAGCCATGTGGTTAACAATGAAACACAAATAATGGATTTTATATTGGTCTGTTTACATTTGCATTTACATGTTTCCCTCCCTATCAATGAATTAACACGGATCCTTACAAACCGTATTCATTAATTCAACCTTAATTTAACACATAAAATTGTAAAACCTGTATCAAGTATCAAGTCATGTTTAATGTGGTGTACCTTGTCCAGGGAGTTGCTCTTGTCATTGCTCTTCTCTGGAAGGCTGTTCCCAGAGTCAGTGCTGATGAGGGAGCCCCGGGAATCTGCATTTCTCACAAGGTTAATGTTTGGTGTGGATGAGTTGTGAGGTGAAGCTGCTATGATAACAGTTTTACCATTAATTTTTCATAATTGAATAGAAAACACTAATGTTTATTTTATTAAATGTCACCAGAAATAGCTCCAAAAACATCTTTGTGCAAGCTGGTGTCCAAAAAAGTGCTGGATCTTGGAGGGGTCATCAAAGTATTGGTGAAGAGGGACTCCTCTTTCCCATTCTAAAACATCAATAATGTACCATTACAAGCAAGAAATGCAATGGATACAGTTATATAGGGAGTGGTTAAAAGTAATGCGTAATCTGATAAATGTTTCGACTCAAACCACTAGATGGCGCCCTTACATTGTTGGAATGGTTGATTGTAAGGGGGGAAGCCTCTTTCACATTCAGCCTATTTACATTCTCCTGGAGCAGGCCAAACAGGGGGAAGTACAGAGTGGCCAGTCTGGCTTGTTGGCTCTGAAACACAAAATCATGTCTTAAACAAGGCCCAAATAAAATATACACTTTGTCATTGTCACAGTGTCATACCTTGGAGGTGTAGCGGTCATCAAACGTGTGCTTGATCATCAGGTTCTTCAGCACACAGATAGAGATCTGACGGATTTCCCTGAACTCCCGCAGTGCTGCACACACCTCCCTGAGGAGCAGTCCCACCAGGAAGTGATTTTTACAGAAGTCGTCTGTCAGAGAGTAATCCAGCTGGAAATCTGCCGGGACCAGCAAGAGAGGAGGAGATTAGGAGTGGTGGACAAGGAATCACATAAACAACTTTATATCTTTAAAAATCTGTTTGAGCATGTAAACAACTGTAAATGTACTTGATAATCATTTGTCTGACAGACTGTAAGCATACAGACAGAAGTAGACTTGGACATTTGACAGATGCAGGTGGTGTCAGAGAGTGTTGTTCCACATCAGCTTTGATTATTGTGGACAAATAGGATTAGAGCTAGTGATTGAACAGAGGCAGCTGTCAAGGTCAGGGTTTATTTACATGAAAACCAAGTCCAGTAATCACAGGCAATATTACGTCATAGAGAAATGTTCAATCTAGAAAACCTGGAATGCAAGTTTGAAAGTTTACCGAATACATTTTAATCTTTTATTTGGGAGATGATCTTTAGACAGTAAAAGCAACATAGAATTATAACTGATTCTTCTTTTAATTGTGATTAGATTGACATCTGCAGCGTTTTAAGTGACAGACAGCAGCAGAACTTTCACCTACCTACTGCATTATCAGTCTCCACTGTATTGTCCTGAGACAATACATCTAATATAGAAACACAGAAGAACCGTGCATTTTGTATATTAAAATAACAATTGTTAGCATGTCAATTAAGATAGAGTAGGTGATAGTTGTGCCGTCTTACCTTGAAATCTCAGTATCCTTCCTTTTCCAAACGGCATAGGCAGGTTCAATGGCACATAGTGTTCATGGTTACACACGACACGTAGAAATTCAAACTTGAATTCGAACAACGTCTGTAAATTAAAAAGTAATTCAGCAATAAAACTTAAAATACGATAATGTTGGTTATCTATGAGTTTTACCCTAGGGTCTCCAGGCACAAAACAGTTCATGTAGTTGTTGATCTGCTTGAAGATAAAGCCTCTGTCCATTAGGTTAAAGCATCTCTGCAAAATGGATGTAGAAAGTTTCTGTTAGTGATTATAGATTTTAAAATAAACAAATAAACAAATCATCACTGTGAAATCTAACCTTGATGAAGACTGCAAGGCTGTGGTTAGCGTTTCGGGCTGCGTCCAGATTGTCTTTGTACTTCTGGGTGATATGTGGCATTATCATATTGACCAGAGTCTCTACCGTGTGATGGAAGGATGCAGAAAAACGCTGATTTCTGGAGAGCTGAAATATACATGTTATAAAAATAGTAAATAGTAAAGTGTTGAGTATATCTTGACCAGTATAAATGGGTTACACACCTTCACCTTACAACTTTCAATCAAATACTGAGCCATGGACTTGACCAGGGCTTCAAAGAAATACCAGGAGTACTATAGAATAAAGAGGAATGAATAGTTACCAAAACATATCCAGCTTAAGGACCAAGATCACTTGATTTACCACCAATATGCTTCACCTTGAGCAGTTTGTTGCTCGTGAGGAAGTCAGTGGAGGGCTTCAAGATGGCCATCATGGCTTTGGCCAGTTCTTCATGAACTGTTCTGCTGTTGGCTGACGTGTACGGCTCAGTCTTGAATACATACTGTTGAGACATAAACAATTATAACATTTTACTCTACCGCACATGCAAGTAAATAAAACTGAAGTTAGCTGAAGTTCGTACCTTCACGTATGATCTTAAGTAATGTTCCAAGCCTTCCTCATGGCACTGAGCAACAATGTGAATCATGACTCTAAGAGGAAACACAAACTTATAAACTATCTTTAAATAATACTTTGTACTAGGATCATATCTTCATGTTTTATTATCGATTCTTGCCTGGTTACATTGACAGCCACATCCTCCTGGGTTGCAGTGGTTAGGACCCGGAACAGCTGATTCAAGATGGTGGGCAGGAACTTGATCATTACATGAGCCTCCATTGCATGAAGACTCTGATGTCACAGGATAAAGGGAGGACATTAATAAACAAATCATTTAATTAGACTGGTAATAATGAAAATTACACGGCTTAAAAAAGCAGACAAAGAGCTTTGTGGGCTCTGACGCATGTGGAAACTAATCTAATATCAGCATGGGGCTTATGCCTGAGTGGACGGGACAGGGCAGACCCTGGACTGCAGGGCATTTGTAACAGTTTGGCCAAGTCATTTGGACAAGAGCCACTCCGCACTGCTGACCTGCTGTTGACCCTCAGGACACGCCACAAAGTTAAATGGTGTGTCGGTAAACTGAACAATGTTATAATCCCAAAGGTAAGCAGCTGATGTTATACATTTCAATTGTTATGGTATCGTCAACATTGCAAAGTTTATAAATGTTCTTTTGATACATTGTTCCTCAACTTTCGATAAATCAATTACTCCTCGCCTTGTCCTATATGAAGACAGGTTGAATGACAATAGTTTTAGAGTAATATTTCTTTTCTCATTCAGAAAGTAAATGAGCAGATTGGATTTACAGAGCCTCTTGATTGTGTAGGAGGAGTAGGCGATAAGTGTACCCTTTAAAAATGTACCTTTAGATATTTGACCAGTTGCCCTCCTGACACTGGAGATGCAGATTTGTGGCTCTGACAGTGATGAAAGAAATTGTGCAAGTGTTGATCCTGCAAAAAAGACATATAGAGGTGTCACAACAATCATGTTAATAAATGTCATTATTTATAAATCTATACTTTTTTTTTATACTAACCTGAGTGTAGACTGTGGAAACTAAGTGAGTAGATATCCGGAACAGTGATTTGCCTCCATCCACCCATTTGACCTCTGAATTTGTGTGCTATAAAATACAACACATTTTAGAGAAACATCGATTACTGCTGTTCTGTTAATACCTGGATAAAAATGTTAATACCTTGGTGCCCTCCTGACAGCTGAGGTATCCAGGAGGGAGGTTGGCAGCTACTGGGATTTGACTTTCGTTCATGATCACACGACCATCTTTCAACAATGGGATCCAGGCGTAACCCACTGAAAGAGAAATATGGAGAATACAACAACAATCATCGCTATCATGATAGATTGTTTATTTACAAATGCATTACCTTGAGTTTCGACCAGTTCCCTCTTTTTGGTACTGGCCTTGCTGTTGCTCTCACAGCTGATGTGGTAAAAGGTGAAGAGCAAGTGGTGTTTCTCGTGCAGTTGAGTGGGAAGCTCAATTTTAAACTAAATCAAAAAAGAACAAAACCATCAAACATCATTCCATACCAATCTATTTCTTTTTGCTCTTGAAGAA
Source organism: Periophthalmus modestus (assembly GCA_019594935.1). Taxonomy (NCBI): domain Eukaryota; kingdom Metazoa; phylum Chordata; class Actinopteri; order Gobiiformes; family Gobiidae; genus Periophthalmus; species Periophthalmus modestus. The sequence continues at coordinate 24,577,486 of JAIEZT010000009.1, read as the reverse complement.
ATAGATTGGTATGCAGCAAATTATCTTTGTAGAGCTGTAAATTATTTGCTATAGACTTTACATTAACATTCTTTATTTATACAAGTTTGGGACTACCATATGTTAATTAATTTCTAACAAAGCACAAGACGAAGTTTTAATCTGTCAACAGAACAAATCGTTGTAGGATTTGTCCAGGTGACAGATTTAAACTTCGTCTTTTGCTATGGATCAGACCTGGACTGAGGATTTCACAAAGAATTTCTAACAAAACATTTACCTCATCATAGAACTCTGGGTTTTGCTGGTGATGCAATACTGCAGCGAAGGAATTTTTGGTAAATAAAGGTCCTCCAGGTCGGCCATAGATACACTGGTAAAAATGACAAGTAATACTAAGTTGGATTTAAATAATACATTTTTACAAATTCATAAATTCTAGGCATTTTTTGCAGTTTACCTTTAGTGACACAGCATCCTCCTCATCTGAATCTCTGAACTCAATGCATACCGCTATATTTCTTGCCTGTATAACATGTGTAAAGCAGTTTCAGCATGTGCAGTTTCAGACAACTCATAGAAATCATATTGCATAATTAGTAATACCTTTGCAAATGACTTCTGCCCATCATACTTGAGGTACTTTGGGTAGACATAGAGGTGATTGCTATAGGTGGTGAAAGGCTGGGAACATTTGGCTAAACAGGGAACAAACTCCTCCACTTCAAAGAAAATGGTGGCCTTCTCACTGACATCAAACTGCTTCACAGGAATGTAGGATGAGGTAACGCAATCTAAAAACAGGAACAGGAGTCAGACTAAATACACAGCCCACTGACACGCCTGTCTGGACTGAGCAGCGAAGATTTATGGAGCTTACTCGTCAAGTCAGGGGCTACGTTGTCGATAGTTACATCAAGATTTCCTAGGATTACAGGGAGCTTGGCCATCTTCTCTGGTCTTGGGAATAAAGACCAAGATATCAGTTAGGATCAATGTAGAAAGAGCAGATTATAAGAACTTCTGTAACAATATGTTTCATCATATTGGCTCTAAAATATTCTTAGTACACATGCGATTACTTTCTGAAGTCAGCCAGCAGTTTGAGCATGTCTTCGTTGGACAGCTTGTTTCCGTCCTGTCTGTACAGTGCTGAGAAGCGAGCTCCTTTATCAAGTGTTCCTGAAGCATCTTTAAACAGAGGCCTAGGACGGAGAAAATACTAGTAATGCTTTTGTCCAGAAAATGGTTTGAAACATCCAGATGAAAACAGGTCCCAGGCCAACATTGTAAATAAGGATTTGTTCTCAATGTTTTGCCTGGTAAAATAAATGTTACGCAAATAAAAAAAAAAAAAACTTATAAGTAAAGCATAATTTAATGCATTGTGAATGATTCAATAAAGATGGATTTAATATGCTTTTTGGTTGTTGCACTATTGCTGTTATATCAGGTTAAAGCTACACAATACATTCTACATAACATTTATCAGATTCAAAAATTAGGTGAAGCTATTATTGTATTCCACACTGATTACTGAATATCTGTAAGAAAAAGCTACACTTCATTACAACATAAAGAAAAAGATAGGATGAAAACACACCTTGCTGCCCAGGCAAAAGGCATCCTGTATTGTCCTAATCTGCCACATGCAAGCTTGGCATTTTTCAGAACCTTCTGTGCCACCTAGTGGGAGAGAGGAGACAGGCTTTTATTTCTTGTATTCACAACTTTGTCCTTCAACGATGCAAAATTTTACATTCACAGTGAGAACATAAATACACTCACAGCTCTGAACATTGTGAACTCTCATAAAATGCATTATACATTTTCTCCAGATGATTGAATTACTACCACTGGGCTCCCTTCAGGGCCCAAAAGGACATTTCTCAGCCAAAGTCAATGCTTGTTTTGAGTGTGTGACTGGTCCGCACAGCAGCGATTATCATTGTATAATCTGGAGTTATGCTGAAATCTGCTGAGGCGGGTTATGTAAAAGTTTTGGTTGGTTCATACCTTTGCGGAGTCTGAATTTTTCATGTAGGGTTCAGCGCAGTGGTTGATTCCCCCTTGAAGAACTTTTTCTATTCTTGCCACTAAGAAGATATCTGGATGTGGACATGTTACTGAAAAGACTCCCTGAAAAGAAACAACATAGGCATGAATGAGAAAGTTTAAATAAAATAACGTTGGTTGTAAAATATTCTTGTTGCTCACCTGTCTGGGATACTGCATGACTGTCTCTGGCACTCCGTGGACTAGCCGGACCTCAGTGTGGATGTCTCCTCCTCCGTTAATGTACTGACTCGTGTTACTGGGCAGCATCCCTCGGACAGATGGGTGATTCAAGTCTACATGGAAGTCAGAAGAGATCTTTCGGCCATTTTGGATGTCAAAGAGGGACAGGGTGATGTAGAAAGGCTCCACCTGACAAAGAAAAATAAAAAAGTGTCACAGATGTAGTAGAGAAGTAGGCCTATGTGAGATTTAGTAGCTGATGTGAACAAAGTGAGAAAAATTGCAGTACTATGTCAAGAGCACTTTTGGATGCTAATTAAAATAGAGCAGATTTTTAAAATAATTGGGTTTAAAATAGTGGGTTTTAAAAATAATTCTTTCAATGTTTAATTTTACATTCTGATTTGATTTTGCCATATTCGGCTGCCTTTTTTGCAGAATTTTCTTTGCCAAAACCAGATCAGAAAGATCAGATTGCTCACATCATATTTAACTGTTTACATGACATTTCAATAATATAATACGTGCTGAAATTACGTCATGAGTTTTTCGTGTGCATGTTAAAGTAACCAATGACGATCAGCTCACTGAAGGGCGCCGCTTCTGCATGTCACCTCAAAAGCCCTGTGTTTGTTGGTGTCTGGGTGTCATGTTATTGTTTCTGTGGAAACGTTCAAGTCTTTAATAAAGCCTTTCATTCGGGAGGACATCCGGATATCAGAGTCCATTATACAGACTCTAATGCTAAACATGCACTGTGGTCGCCATGACAACACATCCCTTCACTTCCCCAATCACTGGTGGATCCGGTCACTATAAATAACCAGCACTTCCGTCTTTAATCAAGCGGCTAATTTTGCTGTAATTTGAGGCTTATTCTCACATTGGTGGTGGGTCCCTCCTCGTTCTCGGCCACACAGCTTTGCAGATTAAAAGAGAGGTCATTGCAGTTCACCAGCACACGCTTGCCAAACTTCTCCTCAAACTGCTTGACATCTGGCTCAATTCCTGAGAAATCTAGTTTCTGTAAGTAAACAAGGACAAGTTATAACACTGAATCACATATATTTACTCTATATGTACTTGAGTAGTCATAAGATAGGTGTAATGTTTGGAACGTTCTAATTCTAATGCTTGATCATACCTGTGTGTCTGGATCCAGTGTGAAAAGCTTTAACCGGGTCTCATTCAGCAGCCTAGTTGCAATATCTCTGGAGCTCTGCAGAAGAAAAGTATTTCCTTAAATTGGAATAGAAGGTAAAACATAACTTTTGCTCCTTTGGATTTATGAGCTAATACAGCCTGTTCACCGTCATACTCTACAAAGTGATGTTATACAGACACACGGGGCTAGAGTCAGGTGGTACCAACTCAGTCATTCCTTCAAACACAAGGATTTACCCCTGACCAAACGACCTGCCTTGAAATGTAAGAGAATATATGTGGGCTTTCGAAGTAGTAAATCATCTCATTCATGTTAATTTATATACTTTTTAACTGTGACAGAGCACAGGTTACAAAAAGATACAGAACTCATGATATATGGAAAATATTTTGGCACAGTAAGAGAATGATTTCAGCTGTTGATTCATAGACCTGTCGAGTATTGTAGAGATAAATTACAAAATGATGTGCCAAATGATACGAGAGAGACAAAACAGTATATAGTCAATACAGTCATGCATGAACAGATAATGTAACACTAAAACAATGTAGTAATATCATCTAATATCTTTATTTCAAACCAAATCTAGTGTCTGGACCTGGAATCTCCCTCTCATCTCCACAAATTTAGTCAAAACATAACTTAGAACATCAAAACAAAATGGGCAAGTATAATGCAGACCTACCTGAAAGCTGTCCATGCTGCCAGGAGAACTGTCAGACTTTCCAAGATCATCATCTGGAAGCAATACAAACATATGGGACAGGAGACATGAACATGAGTTAGGGCAGGACATTACCTGTGTATATTCTTTATTATCTGGTGACAGTTAAAAGCCAGTTATTTAATGCACAGTAAAAGTAAGATCCTATATAGACATTGAAACCACACACAACGTCAAATTAATGTTATGCTCTCAAGGATTTAGTGAGATTAGTGAAGCAGCTACAGTGCAGTTCATCCCCCAGTAGACAGGAGGTGTTGTATGAAGCCTGGGTGGTCTGGAAACAGTTCAGGATAAAAAATAAGTAAAAACTGAACCAATTAGAGTGAATGAATGAGTACTATTTAAAAACACGTGCAAGTGCAAAGAATATAAACAGAGGCTTATCCCAGCATAGGGCAGACATTTGCACTGTGTAAATCCTGTTTAAATACACAATACATTAGGGCATTTTCCATAACATAAAATGCAGTCTTGTAATATATGACATAACAATGTTTTGCTCCGTTTAGGTCGTTGAGCTGTGAGAAAACAGCTCTTGCTATGTTATGCTATTAGAAGAAAAACATTATGGATCATTAACCCTAGCACTACCAGGCAGACTTTGTGATCATGATAATAAAGCAGTTTAGACATCAACACTGATCAGACACCATATTTTAAGAGACTGCTTCTGACTGGGGAATAATTTTCAAACACAAAACCTCAATTTAAACTTAAAGAAATGGGATTTGCGCTATCCTGCAATGTACTCACCCCTTCTGGTTACATATTCAGCCTTATGTTGCAATGTTTTGAATTCACACGAGGTTATCTCCATCCTTACCAAAAACAACAGTGCTGTACACAGTGCGGTACACCTGTCTGTATACCCACCATCATGGACTTCTCCGTTCCTCTTCTCCTGCATGGCCATCTCAAAGCTGCTGTGGAGGATCTTGTTGAGGGTGTTGATCCACTCCTCCATCTCCCCCTCGCTGTCGGCTGCCAACAGGTACGTGCTCTTATCCTGCATCTTCAGCTCAAAGGCAAACCTCCGGACTTTGGTATTCTGCAGAGAGGAAGCGAGACTGTTGATGTTTATTTTAAAACAGGAGAAAGATATGAAATACCAAATGTGTGTTTTTGTTTAGTTTCTGATTGAATGATTGGGGGATATTGACTTTTGACTGTGGGGATAGCAAACCTGAAGGAATTTTTGCTAACCTCCAAAGCGAACATGCAAACAGTGCCCACTTTACAAAGGTGGGTAGTTTATATTCTAACCTATTATAAAATATTTTGTGTTTTTTTTTTTTAATCTGCTGGATAATTTATTTTGACTAGACTTCAGAACTTGCTTTATTACAACAAAAATGCTGCCCCCCATCATTATTAAATAATAATGGCCTATAGAATACTGTGATGTATTCTGAAACCCAGCCACAAAATAGTAATTGACAGTCACAGGAGAAATATTAGTTCACAGGTATGCACATTTTCAAGGGCGAAACTCTTAAACAAGATTTACAAAATCCACATTTGACCCCAAGCCAAGTGCAGAGATATCCCTGTGCTGTTTTCCATCACGTCCTTATCATAATTCCAAATGATGTGGTGATCTGGCTGATTCCAGACTTTAAACAGGTTGATAAGCTTTGAGCAAGACTTTTAGGGCTGTTTGTGAACCTTGTCATTGCCAACATGGGGTGGATTGTTATGCTTCAGTTTTGGCTGCTTTGGGCAAAATGTTGACACAGCAGAGTGGGAGTGACTGGGAGGGAATGTCATTTTTCTGGAGGTTAGCCAAGTAAACACTGGGGTTATTTTTTCCTTTCTAGATAAGTAAACTTAATGAATTGAATCAATGGAAAACACAGATGTTAACTTAAATTGTGAGTTGTTTAGAATATTCTACAGTATGACATTAAACATCTGTAATTGAATAAGTGTAAGATAAGTTTTATTGCTTGAAAATACCCTGAAAAAAAAAGCAATTCTTGATAGGAGCAAGTAGCTTCTTCACAAATCTGACCTGTAACTTGACCCAGTGGCGTTTAATGCTATACTGTACAATATTCTAAGCAAAGCAATCTCCTTGGACACAAACGCCAGACCTTTATCAGAAAGGCCTGGAAGGACAGGTCCCGCTGAGTTTTAAAATGACTCTTTGGGACCATGAGGAGGCTCTGGCTGGAGGACCGTAGAGAGCGGCCAGAGGAGTAAGGGCACAGCAAATCAGCAATGTACTGGGGGTCTGTCCATGCTCGAGAAGTGACGGACACAATGTTTAAAATCAAACCAGGGTGATGTGGGCTGTTCTGGGGGTTCCTGTTCAAATCCTTACAGCGGAGTTTTGCGCAAGTTGCAGTTTTTACTTTTACAGTTATTACTTCCTGTGGCTTTGCTGATCACCTAATTAGGACGTGACAGAGGCCTTAAACTCTGCCCACATGTTGGAGGCCTAACAAAGTGCAGCGGCAGTTTGAAGTTTAACATGATGTCATTCTAGACACATGATTAGCCTCGCTGCAAACCCTTTTCAGCTGGTTAAGTCATATCCTATTTCATACAGCAGAAAATACAACTATATATGGTATAAAGGAGATAATTAAACATATAACAGTAATAGGTTTATGATGAGTGTGGGCTAGTAATAAGTTATGACAATGAATTGAAAAGCATGGATCGTTACAACATACACAGTAAAGTATACTTGCAGTGTATTAATGCACAAATAAAAGTTTCATTAGGCACACCTACACTGTTCAACTCTGCATTTAAAGCAAACTTGAGGAGGAAAACAGTCTACATGAAATAAAGCTAAACATGCTATGAGTTTGGATGTAACATGTGTCTTTTACCACTTCTAATTCAGGGATAAATGCTCTGTTGTTTTAGGAGCATCTGAGCCATTTTGATGCTGTCAGTATATTAGATCTTTTCCATCCACTGACATTACAGGTAGACTCAGGAGTATGCACACTGCGCTGAATAGGTTAGCAGACACTAACACGTGCCATTGATTGTGCGGTAAGTGCATGGAAGTGAGACCTCAGCACTCACCTTGTTCTGTTCAGAGTCAGCAGTATGAAGCTGGCCCGAGGGAAGGCAGCTCCAGTTTCATTCAAGTATTCAGCAGGATGCTTTGTGAAGTGTTGGGCTAGTGGATGTTGTGTTGTTTTTTTAAAATTAACATGCTAAATTATTTGACTAGAAAAAGCTATGGATTGGCACAAAATTGGGGGATAAATGTGGTGATGACTTATATGACAATGGGAATGCATTTTTTTTTTTTTTACCTGGATTACACCCATACAGGAGTCCAGAAATATGGTTCCTTTGGGCTCTTTGGAGATTTTCTCATCCTTGTAAAAGTTGAGGTTATAGGAGCCGTCTCCCAGCTGTGCTAGATGGAAATACCTGCGCTTGAAGGACTGAAACAAAGAATAAAAAAATATAATTTACGTACATCAATGCAGTAGACTTGAGACTATACAAGTACTGGCTCCCATACCCTCATAGTAACACTGATGGCACTGTTCATATTGCCTTTGTAAAGCCAGCCATGTTTGGTGATCCCTCCCTTTTGTGATCCTAAGGAGGCCGTGTCCTGTAAAAGCAGAGCCAAAAAAGATGTTAAAAGTTAACCCTGGTAGTCACAGACCTTTAATTAGATGTTTAACTTACAGTCCAGCAAACGTAAGTAGAGGTGTTTCAAAATAATGATAGAAGGAATAATAACTAAAGGTGTAAAAATATGTATAATACTTGTTATTGCTTTGCATGGAATGTTCCACAATATGGCAATAAACAATTCTATCAGCCACACAGATTAATGATTAATGATGACCAGAGCGACCCCACTCACAGTAAGAATGCATGTTTCTCGAGGTATTTTTGCAGCATGAAGCAAAGAATGCAACTGAATAAATCCAAGATTGATTGAAAGATGTAATGCCATACATTGGAACATTCAAAGCAAAGCATTAACATCTCCATGGCGACAAGTAAGTGGCAGAAAACTTTCATAGTGCACATTTAAGTGAAAATGTTCCTAATATAAAATGTCTGTAATCTGGTAAAAATATAATGCAATAGAAATAAGCCACATGTTTTAAACCCATTTGAAATAAACTACAGAAACACTGGCAATATATCACAAGGCTCTGCCAGACTTAGTTACAGACTCCAATATCATATCTCCTCTGTTTTGAACACACCCTCTGATGGCCTCAGATCTTGTGCTTTGAGATGACACAGAGCTTTACATGATGTAGGTCGGCCTCCCTAAAAACAAGCACGCTCAAGAACATTCAACAAACTGGGAGCTACGGACCAAATAAATAACTAAGACTTTAACACATGGATCAAATCTTCTCACACTGCATGAGATCACCACCTTTTGTTGGCGTAGACCATCTATGACTACACACAAAGCTATCTGTAAAAATAAACCAGTTTTGGGAGTTATGGGAGAGAGGTCTAAACTGGATAACACATTTGTCATTGTGAGTCAGACTACAGTAAGAAGTCAATGGTTTTTCAATAATTCTCAGTTCCAATCCAAAATTATGGTCAAACAAAGCGACCAGGGGCTTTAAAAGTGTTGGCACAGATGATGATATCTTCACCAGGCCTTGTGGACAGCATATGGAAAGCTTGCCTGCCTGCCTGTGAATGCTTGTCATCAGTGTCTAGACAACTTTGAACAGTCCCTGAGAGGCAACACAGTCTCCAGATTAAGTTTGTGAGTAAGGCGTATAAATAGGTTTGCACTCAAACCAAATGAGTAGTGAAATACACATTTATTAACAATTTATAGTTTTGAGCAGGGTTAAAAGTCATGATTTTGGCTAGTTATGGGTAATAAATAAAGCAGTAATAAAGTTTGAAATTGTAAGTATGTTTTATTTAAATTATTTCACATCATTTCACATTAAACATTAACATTATAATATACAGAAAATAGTTAAAAAACAACAAAGCATTGGCTCTATTGACCTTATTCCGCCCACCCCCTTTTGCCACTACACGCTACTAAACCTCTTTCTTTGTGGTGGTTCTTCTTGTTAAGCTGAGAAAAAGTTTGCAGCTAAAATCTGATATAAAGTAGATTGATTTGAGTAAAATGTTCAGTGTTCACGTGCACCAACAAGTCAACACTGCACCTATTCTTTGGGAGGCTTTAAAAATGGCTCTGTAGTCCCTGTAGAACTTACTTGCTGTCGAAATCAGCAGCCCCATGCAAAATAATACAACCCTAATGATGAACGGTGCCCACGGCAACTTCCAAAATATCTCTCAAAATATCCAAACCAACAAGATTAATCTTAGTTACCAACAGGAGGTGCTATTTATCATACCATGCTATGATATAAATACAGACATGGGACAGACAGGGAAAAACATAGGTGAAACAACGTCTAATTTAAACAGTTATGTCAGTCAAATGAATGAGTCCTGAGCTGTTCTCTTTAAAGCTTTTCCAAAGACAACAAATAGTGACTTAATCTGTGCAAAGCTCACACCCTCGTCTCATTAAACCTACAGGAAATCCATCGTCTGCAAGGAGCTACACTTTTCATTGTCAAAAGAAAGTCTTGTTTAACTTTAAGTGGAAATTACCCCTAATTACACTTACACCCTGCACTAATGTGAGCTATTAGATCCAAATCTCTGTAAGTGCAGTAATGAGAACAGGAAAGACACTCTAAAGCGTGAAATAAGCCACATAAGCAGTAAGTATAGTAAATATTATGATAATAAAATATACCTCATCTTTGTCAGCATCCTCGTCCACCTCAAAGATATGGACAGCCAGTTTGTCAGGCCGGGACACTTTGCTGCAAAAGACATGACATATAATTCATAAAGCAAAAAACACAACATGTTATTTTTGATGAAGTGCAGCATAAACATAAAGCAATAGGGTATCACTTGTAATAGGGTAAGGTAGCAAGTATTTTTAAGTAGTCAAAAATTTAGTGGTGGTGATAGGAGAAGGCAGTTAGAGGTAGGTCACAGCAACAGTAAAAAAAAATATGGTAGTGGAGGTAGATAGTAAAAGAAAAATTCAAATCTGTCAACTGGACAAAAGTTGTAGTGGAGGTAAAGACTTTATGGACTTTCTAGTTCATTGATAACAGAAATAACTGAATATCGAAACATTTTGAAATCTTTTTTTTTTTAAAGCCCCAACACATAATTTTTAGTTTGTCTTTACTGTATATTGTGTTGACTCTTACTTAGCTATAATATTTCACACCACAGTATGGCATAAAACATATCTCCATGGAGAATGTCCAGAAGAATATGTTTAACTTTTAATTTCCATGGAGTCATGCAACTGACGTGCTATCTCCAGAAAGTTACGTGGTATTGGTTTGATAACAGGATACTATTTGCGCGTTCTAGTCTTAAGTGCCAAAGACCAAAACAATGCAAATATGAAACTACCCAACTGTTCGAAGGGATTCCAGCAGCACTTATCATCAAACCTTATTGTTTTTACTTCCTTAAATTCACAGTTGTCATGATGTCCCAAGGTTAGTGTCCCTACATATTAATATTTGGCAGTCAAAGTAATAGTGTTCGGGGAATAGCTTATGATAACTTCCCAACATACCAACACCGACAGTGCTTTCCAGGCACACACCAGCCGGGAAATGCCCTAAACGCAATTTAAGGAAACATGCAGGTGAATAGAACGTAGGTGAGGTTTCCTTCTCATCATCTCAACACAGCACATTGACACCTTGTCTGCTACATGTTTTTTCCTAAGCAAAGTTTGTGGAATAGTTCCAGTTCAGCATGAAGTTATATTCCACAAACTTACACAGGCAGCTGTCTGAAGTCCCCTGAATAGTCCTCATACTTGTAGTTGACAACGTGCCAGTCGGACTTGTAGGTCTTAATGCACTGGAAGAAAAGAGAATTACAAAACATGTAATGTATATAGATATTTAGGTGGTTATAATAAAAAAGTTGAACACTGAGGCAAACAACTAATTTACAAATGCATCTTATTTTGGTATATACAATACTGAAAGAATTATGAAACAAGAAAAGAAGAAACAAAAAAAGGTTCATGACATCCATAATAATTATTTGAGTAAAACCAGGAGCATCCATTTTGTATCATTTGTTTGTGTTGGGGTTGCCTAGTGACTTTCTTGCTTTCTCAGATCCCAACCTGTTACGGGTAGGAAGGGATCTGAGAGACGCAAATACACGATACAAAGTCATAGCTCTTGTTTCACTCAATCTATCCAATAGTAAAGTGAGGGTCTGCTTTATCAGCACATGAGATGTTGCTTGCCACCTAATGTGTTTTAACTATAATAAAACTTTTGCCAGTTTTAACATGTGTTACTTTGTGCTTGTGGTTTATGCAATCTAAACTTTTCATTACTGGCAAATATGTTGAGCTTAAACATAAATTTCAACAGACAAACGGGGAGTATACATCACTGGCTTTCTTGGAAGACATCTGGTCTTTGTTATGGTCAGTGATAGGGGCAGCTCAGTGGTATCTCTTTTGCAGAAGGACATGCCCTTTACAAGAAGTGAAACCAAATGCAACTCGATCAGGAGAGACATCGGGAATGAGGAGGCTCCTGCAGCGATGATCTGTACAACTGCCCTAGTGACGTCACCATGTGGAATTTTATGGGATCGGACAGGGCTAACACCCACGACCTTTGGTGAAGTGAACTAGTTGTTGGCCTAGCATCAAAATATAACATTTGTTGAAAATGCAAATCAACAAATAATCAACTACCGTCATAGTGGGATTAAACACATTGTACTAGAAATGTGGACAAGGGGTGATTTTTACTGATATATTGTACCAGTTTTTTTTCTGTCATAAGTTACAGGACAAAAATTGCCAACTTTTGCACTATTTCAGAAAAAAATATCTTTACTTTGGCATCTCATACCTCTTGGACAAACAGGCTTTGAGCTTCTCTCTCTGCGTTCTCAGGCACCGTTGAAAAAACAGTTCTTCCTTGCCGCTTCAAAGTGGAGATCTGCGGAACACACAGAAAACACTTCTTTAAATAAAAAAGTCAAACTGAAACTTATGAGACAATAAAATGAAACTGACTGTAGTCTATTTGTATCATATAGTACGCCAGTAATCTTATGAGTAGACCAAGTATTCTTAATGTACAATAATGTAAAAAAAATATGAGCTGCAATTAATAAAACATGTGCAATACTTAAGTAGTTAGTTTGTATTAAGAACTTCTATGACTCACTATAGACACAACCTTCCACAGCTGAAATCTCTCATAGTGCAAAGAAAAAGTCCCCATGATAAATATCGAAACCCCAAAATTGTTCCATCTGTCATGTATTGAACGATAAGTCGATATAGTAATTATCGTGAAAGGCCTAGTAAAGGTTCAGGCTTATATGGTTTGTTTAGTGCTTGAGAAAGTACGTGTAGCTGTTTGATTTTTTTCCATAGTATTCGGCTATAGAATGTGCCTCAGACAACACCCAGTCTTTGGATCTGTGCCCATAGATCTCTATTGTCTAACTAATCAGCATCTCTGCATTATAACTTCATCTAATGACTAACATGAGGAGTGAAATCATACATGATGTGATCAATAACACAGATGCTCCACAAATATATATATTTTTTTTCATTTAGATATACATATAAATGCATATAAACTAAATGACATTAACTTAGTAGATATACATACATAGAGATATACATATACAACCGTTATGAATGCCAGTGTACACAGTGTTGCATCCATAGACTGTATATATAAATGGACATAGCTAGCCCCCACGTTCCAAGCAGGAAGTGATCATGGATGCACTTCCAGCTCCATCGACTCTGGCTCACATTGGCTTTACATTCAAAAAAGCCAAAATTGTGAATTGAACTGCACAATTATTATACACTATTATTATAAACAGTATCAAAATCTCATCTTGTCTTGTTCTCGTGTCTCATCTTGTTTTGTGGAAACAGTGTCTTGTCCCACACCTAATGTTTAAAAAGCTGTAGAGTCCAGGTGACTATTAACAATTAGTCAACAATTATTTTAACAGTCGATTGGTTAAGGCTATCCCTATTAAAACTTGCTACACTACATGTAATATTTTACTTCTTGAGGGTGTCCTGCAATCAAATGCATTGTAAAGAAACCCTTAGCTCCTGGGAGGATTAGGTTAGGCATTATTAAAGTGTATATGACCACACATAATCCCTAGGAGCAAAACCAATGAATATAAGCATTAAGTGTCTCCACTTCAGCTGACAAACCAAACCAGTGAATTGTGGCTTTGTGCAGGTCAAATGCTTATCAGCTGTATGACCCGGAGGTACAGAAACAGTCGACTACACACAAGTACTCCTGAAATAGTTGTGGATAGTGATAGTAGTAAAAATAACTTTTATGATCATTATGTGTGCTGGAATTTACCACACACCACAAATATGGGTGTTATCTTTGAGGACAAACAACGTATTTCTGATCTGAATCACTTAGTAGGAATGGTCTTAACAATTTCCAGGATTTCATTTGTGAAACTAAAGGCTCAATTTCCTCTGTGCAGCCAGGTTTCCTTTGAGGAAGAGACTAATCGGTACAACTTCAGCAGCAGAAATATAATGCGTTTGTTTGAGGTAAGAGAGGCAGGAAGCATGCTGGCTTAAGGAAGCTTTTAATTAGAGCACAGGTCACCACAGAGGAACTCAAGATCCCAAAACTAACATTCACTCAAAAAGTGGTCCTGGCCTGGAGGCCTGGAGTGTGTGAATCCTCTTCACTAGCCTAAGACCAAATACAGAAACCAGTAAATGGTGAATTTCTGATGTACTTTTGGATTATAACCACATTAAAATTATTTATAATAATATGCCAACATGGTCATTCAGACTGGACTCCCACAGCTTTATAGAGAATTTAATATTGACCATGACTAGATATTATAAATGTGAGATCGAAATGCCTTATGCCAGCCTGGTAACTATCTAGAGTTGTCAATGTTTAGATTCAGCCCACCGTTGTATGCCTGTTATGTTACAGAAGCACAAGACACCTAGATTTGCATAACAGCATTATGACATGTCTTGGACATTCTATTAACTTTATGTGAATATTTTATACTTTGCATTGGCTTTACTTTTAATCATTGTCATGGCAATGGCAGACTGAGATGGTCTGATAAAGAATACATCTGGTTTGTTTCAAATATGATTCTTCTTCTTAGTGTCCCAGCTTCAACATATGCTCCACAATTAGCTCTGAGTGAGTGTGCTGAGGTCATGGCGTGGCTATACATTTCCACTAAAAGCCCCTGACACATATAGTAATTGTCCTTGACGCAGGCAGTTAGTGAAGGAGCACAGAGGCTGGAACAGATGTTAGCTTCAGTCAGTGTTATTCTGAGGAGCAGTCACCTGTTGGGCCCTGACAACCAGCCCTGTGTGTTACAAGTGAGTGCAGTGGTATTTGCTGTCGTGGCAACAGGGTTAAAGAGAGTCGGGCACAAAGGCACAAAGTCAAGGCCGATGCCACGAAGCACCAGCTGCCACCACTTGACAAAACTGTGACTGACGCTGTGTAGCCACTGTAACATGTAATTGTTTTTTTCTACATGGATGTTTTGTTTCTGGGTAAATTAATTTATCCTGCAAAGGCAGATGGTTCTAATGTCAAACATACAGTAATCTGTATTTCTTGCCCATGCCATATGTGAAATAAGACTTAACCCAGCTATGAATATGGCCCATTTAATCATAAACATTCAAGCTATGGCTGCATTACCTAAATCTCCAATGCTTCGGTCTCACAGAATAAATGTATTGAGTGTGATTCCAGGACTGGACAGGACATTTCTGCAAAGCTGCTCCATTTTTACCTACCACTATAAACAATAACAATATGGTCCCCTGTAGAGTCAGGACTTTCCCGAAATGAGATCCAAATCTTAAAAGACACTATCACTTTAAATACAAAGTTATGTGTTTCTAAAAATCAAATCCTTTTTTTTTTTTTCATTCCAATAAAAGGAACCAACAACAGATATGTGCCAGCAACACGTGAGAAATAAAATTGGAAAAAAAATAAAAATTGGTCAATTCCATTTTGATTGTGGGAAAGACTGAGTTTCCAGGGAGGACGTTGAGTCTCACCCCTGTCTGTACAACACGGAAGGAGATAACACAAGCTCTGTAAAAACATTTGCGCCTAGTAAACTGATGACCTCTGACCTGTCTCTGGTTTACAAACGCACTTAAACCACACCCTGGAAGCAAATCTGCAAAACTGAAGGGATAAAAACTGATATAAACAACACATAATACTCTCTGGTGTCAAATATGACCCAAACTGACAAAGACGGTTTCCAGGTCCATTCTTGAGGATGTCATAATGATGAAACTACAGGAGCTGAACTTACTTCAAAGTCCTCCAGGGGGAACTGCAGCATGTCTCGTAGGACATCACTCAGGATCTGGGTCTTCCTCTGCACCAGCACATTCTCATAATCTAGGGGCTCGATCACCTTCGGCTTTACCTGTGGAGAAGGCAACATTAACAGTAAGAACACCAAAAATTATAGTGTTTATATGGGACAGAAAAAAGGAGCATTCAGATAAAACCAATGCAAAGAAGCACCAATGCACAATATAGGACCAAATTTGATACAAAAAGCCCATCCTAATGGTCCATCTGGTTTGAATCAACAAAACCACTGGACTTCAAAAAACTTGAAACACTGGAAAATCAAGTCATCCCAAATACTAGGCCCACAGTTGACTAAATAGGAGGCGTGGCAAGAACTCTCAAAACTATGACGTATTTCTATGTATCCAAACTGCCCTTAGAAGACTACACCTGCACAGAAGTTCATGCAAAAAAACCCCAAAAAACTATATATACAGAAAAAAGTACTAGGAAACAATCTTACATATATTATAATATTACATTTGTGAATCATGAGTTTAACCTGCCTTTTACATATAAATTCCAAATCTAGATAAATCACTCACTTCTTTCTGCTGTTGTCCCATATAAATGTTTAAGTGGGCTTAATTTTTACAAGATGTCATACTTTCATAACATTGCAAGGATAATGCTTACAACATCTGCAATCTCGTATAAACTTGCATAAATATTTTTCAGTGAATTCATGGTAAATGGTGACACTTTTATACAGAGCTTTTTCACCTTCAAGGCAAGGCACAAGCGCTAGGAAACCACTCACCCATTCACATACAGATTCATACACCAGGGTATGAAGACACTAGGGGCGAGGTGGGTTAAGTGTCTTGTCCAAGGACACAACAACAGTATTCATCTGTGGAACCTGTAATCTCCATTTGTACACTTTAAGGTGAAGAGATACTGCACAAAACATGACTACACAGCCCTCTTATATGTTTGTGGTAAATTTTAAATATCTGCCCCACAAAAATCTTGTCAGACCTGGATTCTAAACAATCAGCATCAGCATCGGCCATGAAAAAACGCATATTGGTCAATCTCTACTGGAAAGTAATGGTACATGTTCACATACAGTCTAAAGAGGACCGAAGTAAGTAGGGCAACAATAGTTCGCATAAAGATGATGAGGAGGAGCATAAATCAAATGCTGGTAAGTGCCAAATGAACAGTGACACATCTGGGACTGATATTAGCATGATGTCAGTGAAGTCATGGAAATAAAATGAAATTAAATACGTAGCGCAAGCAACATTGTTAATAACCTCCATAAAGAAGATCTGGGAGTAGAAGCTTGTATCAGTTTCAAGGACGAGGAAGAGCTAATGGTGCCTCTGTGTCTGGAGAGTGAGGGTGGCTTTGACATTATCAGTCATCGAGTGACCATACATTTATCAGTATATCAAAGAAAAAACGTTGTGTTAAAACAAACTGTAGTCATTCAGCGATGTCTACTCGATAGGTAAATATTGGAAAGGTCCAGATAGTACAGACATAACAGAAAAGCAACTAAGGAGCTTAAGAAAAGAAGTATGTGGGCTTGTGTCGAGTAATCCTTCCAATATCTCCACATCTCAGAATAAGACAAGGTGAACAGGAAGTACAGCAGACACTCAATGACAGTCAGAAACCAACAACTGATTTAATGATAACCTCACAAGCTGATTCATTACCATTGTTCTTGAACAGTATACACTGCAAGTGCGTAATCTTTTGTATAGTGCTGATGCCCAGCTCATATTTGTGTACATTTGTAGAAAATACTGTTCTACAAATTAGCAATACATTTAGTCATTGTCAGTAGCTAAAAGGACAATGATTCTTCCCTCACTGAAAGAGATGCATGTACAAAGAGTGTAAACTGCCCAATGCCCTTAGTAAATGAATGTGACACAGTGAGAGTGAATGGGTGACCGTCGACGCATGTCTTAAGTGGTATCTCTGCATTTAGACAGCCACTGTCTGAGGTCTTAATTTCAGCGAGCCCTGAGGGACTGTCTGGTGGTGCAAAGACTTTCCAATTCCACTGGACTCATTTATCTGAGTCATTTTAATAGTGATGGTCTGATATGAGCTGATATCTGATAACTGATATATTGATACTGATAAGAATATTTTTAAAAATTACATAGCATAGACCGGTCAGGATAACACATTTTAAAGCAGGATATATTGCTACAGAGAGATAATGTGATAAATGATAATATTGAAACTATTTTGTCCAACTGACTCAATAACGATAATGCAAGGTAATCTCAGTAGACCATTTTTAAATAGATAGTAGCATTACAAGGCCTCAGCTGCAACAAACAACAGAATGAACAAATAATTAGCCACAAAAGTCACTTATTCAACCCTCTACAGCCAAAATCTTATCGTTTTACAGCTAAAATATTCAAAATTTCCCTATTTTGACAAGTAAAACCAAAGTTAAATCTAAAAAAATAAGAAAAGAAAAAAATAAAGATAAATATTGAGCCCCAAAACACATTGTTCCAGCTTTTGTGTACAGAACAGTAAGGCGATATAGTCATTACTGTGACTGGTCTAAAATACCATTTATGGGCTTTGCTAAGTTATAGTAAAGTTCACAAATTACCTTTTCACTTTTGTAAAAAAAAAAAAAAAAAAAAAAAAGGATTTATCTGGGATTTAAAATTATTTGTAGCATGGTGTAAAATACTCTAATATTCGCATTTTCACTCATCAGTCTGTCCTCGGTGCATCAGATTTGCCTTGTTGAACAAACTGGGAATGACACATGAGTACAGAAGAGAGTGGTGCAGTTTAGGAAAAATGTTAGTGCCAGCTATCTGCAAAAGGCACTACAGTATCAATATTGGAACTGTAGTAAAAGTTAAAATTTCAAATCTGTCAACTGGACAAAATGTTGTAGAAGTGAAGACGTTTCGCGCATCCAGGCCGTTTCTTCACTTCTGGTCAGATCACTGGTGGACACTGCCTTATATCTAACTGAAGGGCAGGGCAGTGTCCACCAGCAATCTGACCAGAATTGAAGAAGCGGCTTGGATCAGCAGCGAAACGTCTTCAAATCTGTCAACTGGACAAAAAGTTGTTGGAGTGAATGTTTCTTTTACTATGGATCATACCTGGACGACTGAGTGATTACAGAGACAATACTGGTCCTGATATATGGCTCATCTTTCCAGTACCAGAATCCTGAGCAAACTTTTGAACCAGAAACGTAAAATGAAACATACACAACCAAGTCCAAAGATCCAGACACTTAAATATTTTAGATGTGCCATTTGTTTTAATAAGACCTCTATATAAACATCCTGGGTTATATTTTTTCAGCATACATCATCATCACTGTTTCACTTAGAAGAAAGCCAGACCATGAATCTTGCAGGATGCCAAACATTACTTAACTTGCGTCCACAAAGAGACAACCTCAGCCCTGAGCATCAAACAGAGCCACATAAATCTGTGGTCCTCCCTGTGTCCAGTGAAGCAGCAGCTGTTCAGTCGCACTCCTCCCATCACTGAGCTCTCAACACAGAACAATGGTGCAGTGTTGTGCCTATACCCGCTGATAACACACACACGTCTCTGCCACCACACACTTGCAATAAATAAATAAATACAACTGTTGGAAATGGGCCAACGACATTATAAAGCATTTATGTGCAATTTCAGTGTTAGATTTTTTTCTTCAGAATCCAAGGGCTATGTTAATACGAATTGGATATTACTTTTGTATAATTTGTTAGATCAATAGAATCAAGGTTCAGAACAGGCACAAAACCACTGAAACGAAAGAGGTAGTGCAGATTGGAGTGCATAGTCTGTCCATAGTTATAAAGTTATGACCAGCGCTTTGTCAGAAATCTGCGCTAAAAGTAAATGCAACTTTAATAATAAAAAAAAAAAGTTTCATTGTTTCATCCACCCAGACTGTTGCACAATATGTTTTCTACCATCTCTGTGGATACACAAGTGCAAATTAGATGTGGAGCCAAACTTGACTTAAAGCAGTTTTACAGGTCTCCCATGTCAAATTATATGAACTACACAAACTACAGGTTACATCTCTGCAGGTATTTGACTAAAGTCCAACCATTTTTCCTGCTAACTTGGCACTTTGAGGTTCAATGAAAGAGATGACAATAGAACACATGACACCTGCTTAACCACTGTTGTAAACTTTTACAGGCAGTGTACAGTAAGCTACCTTTCAAAAGTACAAGTACATACATATTTTTTTAGGTATTTCAAGTACACAACCTGTGGCACTGCATCCTCTTCAGCTTCTATTATTGGGGAGTTCTTGTACTTCTGCGGACTCTGTATCACCAGCTCCTTTTTAGCTTTGTTTGCTCTTCCTTGCATTGTTAAAACTTGGGTCTAGATATCCAAAACTTAGATCCAAAATAGAAAGAAAAAAACACCATGTCAGAAAAACCAAAAATCAAAAAAATATCCCTTTTTAGAAAGTTTCTCTTCACAGACTTGACAGCCTCCTCTAGTCCCCAGCCCTATCTGAGAGGAGTAAGATGCACACCCAGAGCCAGAGATTTGGGCCCCGCCCCCTCTCAGCTGTGCGGCCGGGGGAGTTTGTTACACAGACAGGAGTCAGATAACAGTGCACTGGTCCACCTGCGCTGGGACACGGCTGACGCAGGCAAACAAAAGACACATTCCACCGAGAAATACAGTCTGGACAGTGGACAGGGGAGGACGGGACAGAGAGGGACAGCTGAAATAAGAAACAAGCCCAGGGGTCAGAGGTGAGGGGACTATGAAGGTGCACTAACTTTTCTATTCTATTTTACCTTTATTTAACCAAGAAGAATCCCTTGACATTTAAAATGTATTTTACAAAAGAGATCTGCTAACATTAAACTTATTGATCTCCATGGATCAAGCAAAGTTACAAAATCTGTAGGGTGGCTACCCTGGTCACATTTTGAAGACTTACTAGCAATATAAACATCTGTATGAATACATGTTTTGTTTATGGTGCAGGATTAGAGGCTGATGAACTGATTGTAGAAAAAGACCTCCGTTGCTCAATATACAAATTCAAACTTGCAACTGACAGTAGTCATCCACCTCCAGAGTACATCGCACAGAGCCCGCTGAATGTGGTACATTTTTGAGTTCTTAGTAATTGATACATCTCTGTGCTTTGCCTCTACCTCTCTGCTTGTTGATGCAACTGCTGGAGGGGCATTCCAGTCTGCCCCAGCCCCGGACGGCCCACCTAAGGTCCCGGCCTGAACTGTGGATTCCTGAGGGCCACATTAGAGAAGGATGTTGTCTTTTCACACTTGACCCCTGTCCCTAACACAAGAGGGGTCTGCCGGTCACTCTCCCAGCTGGCCTCAGTCACATGACCAGTCGGAAGAATAACATGAGGTGAAATATGACATAATGGAAGTTAAATCAAAATGCATCCAAATCAATTACTTCATTTTCAATATTTGGTTATTGGTTCTTGGTAACAAGCAAGAATGGGCACGTTATATGACTATTGTTAAGTGGTATGTAGAAACGCACTGTGTCTTTGATTTTTACTGGGCTGATGGTGACTCATGTGTCAACTGATTTGGAATGAGACATGTGACTCAAATTCTGAGGAGATGTTAAAAAATATTATTATTATTATATTATTATTTAAAAATAAAGTTGAGCTCATGACTGGTCCTTTTAGAGTTGCACTAAAATTTATCATTCTTTTTGCCAAGAAGATTTGTATCACCAATTCTTAAGCCGACAGTAGTGGAAGTATACTGTGTGGATGCTTCTCTACGATGCCAACTAAAAACCACAAAGGCCAACCACAAGTGTTTTTTTAAGAAGCAGGAGAATGATGTGGTTTATTAAACTGAAATATTAATATCCACACTTGCCCCACTCTCAACAGTTAAGAAGATGGTGTCCAGAAATGGTCAAATACATTAACAAAATGCCCAAACCAACTCACTCACTGTTTTCTGAAGAACTGCAGAGGTAAAACTACTGCACTCCCAACTTCCAAATGTGTTATCAATACAACAGTATGACCTAAGCACCATTTCTTGAAACCACCTCCTTTATAATATATTGACAAAAGCACTGGACTGAACTGGAATGGGGTAGGACTTTGAGGTTATGTAATAATGATTTGATGTAATCACTGGGCCCTCTCCGTATGAGCATAGCAAAACAGGGTGTAACCAGGAATGTAACAAAAACATCACCCCACTGTATCCCACCCCCCACCCTACTATGCAAACACGACTTAGCAACTTGTTCTCCTATTATAATTAAATGTCTTTTCCACATGCTTGATTCCTCTTATTATATTTAGGTACAATACAATGCAGGCGGCAAAATAACAGGACACAATTAGCGAGAAAGGAAAAAAATATTTGGATATATTTATGGATACATTTGAAATATGTTAGCCAGCCATATTGATCAACCTATACTTAAAATGTACTATATATAGTGTTCAACATCAATTATGGCAGCACTGAACAAGAGGAAGATCTGCACAGCGAAGACAGGAGCCAGAGTGCAGCAGATAATGTTCCATGCACTGATTAGAGCTCACACTAAACGACTTTAGCCTATGGAGTCACTGCAGTCTGCAACTCCTTCTGGACAGCAAGGCGGCTACAAAAATAGGAAGGAAAGTAGGAAGTAGCCACCAAACGAAACAGCCCTAGTCTAGTGGATGTATATGGAGCCTGACTGAATCCATTTGGGCCAAAGAGGAAGGCGGAGTGCTGATTGGACGTGTATTGACAACAATTCACTGAGGAATTTGGACAGTAATGTGGTTTTGAGACCGCTTTATGGGTTGCCAAAAACCTCTCAAAGTGCACTTTTTTATATTTTCTGCTTGTGGTGGAGTGATAGTGAGGCCCAGATCTACACGGGTGCAAAAGGGTGTTTTGCAACCTTAGTTAAAAATGTTTGCACCCTCATTTTAGGCGTCTAAAATAGTGACACTTAATGAAAGTGTATTACATTTGCCCCTTTTGAAGCTCGGCCTGCACCTGGGCCTGGTGATAGTGATGGAAAAATGAATACAAACCAGAAAAAGCTTCAATTCAGTTCAGAGACACTAATACTTAATCCATTTCTGCATTTCCAGACATTCATAATCAAAAAAGAAGTAGTAGTAGTAGTAGTAGTAGTAGTAGTAGTGGTACTAGAAGCAGTAGTAGTAGTAGTGTTCTGTTCATTGAGTAAATTGAAAAACTACTACTCATGCTCTTGGGGGTACACGTTCCAAATTAAGAAACAAAAAAAACTTTTTCATCAACTTTTTTTAGTAATTAACTTCTTGCAGAGCTAACCATCCAACAAAAGAGACAATTAGTGATCGTCTTTAGAGAAGGGGTGCCCAAAGTGGCAGGAGGTTTCATTTGGCCCATGAGGGGGTGCATAAGATTTGTAATAAGTAACTATTTTGATTAATTTTGTGCTGAAATGACTGTCAATAAATGAAAGGGAGCCCATATCAGACCCTTATCACCACTCTAAAAAGAACAATAATTAAATTAAAGCAATTACATTTTTTAAAAAATAAAAAATTATCACTTTTTTACATAATAAATATGAATAGGGATGACCCTTGGACAGCTGATACATATAAATTTTGGTTCGAGATGGAAAAAAGTTTGAGCCCCCCTGCTTTAGAGCTTAAGCATCCAGAGCAGACTGCTTTCATCTCAGTTCAAACTCTTATCAGCCTCTTTCCTTCATGAGCACCATTGATAAAGTCCAGAGAAAGTCTTCTTCACTGCTATCATATTAATATTACTGTTGGCTTCAGGCGTTTCCACAAATCCAGGAAGGAAATAAACCTTTATTGAGGCAAAGGCTAAGACAACGTTTTTTTTCAAGTTTATATGTGCATAAATTGTGAGAATCAGGAGATATTGAGAAAGGGATTGTGGTCTGTTAAACTGTTAGACATACGAAATATTTCAATTGAAACATAAGAGCCACAGCTTTTCAGCTGTATCGATATCAATACTACTGCCAATACCAGATATTTACCAGATACCAGTGTAGGGACAGAAAATGGCACTTATTTCTTTAAAACACAGCTAACTTATTAAGAGATCTGTGTAACGGTTATTTATCCTTCAAATCACTACTGAACAGCTTCGTATGAATAAAAGTTCAAATATTATAAGAAAATCAGCATGTAAATAGTCTTGCTACATGTAAGTGAGAGTCCAACCAAGGTCTCAGCCGAACCACCATGTTGAAACCAATACACGAGCCAATGTTTCAGTATTGGCGCCGATTTTCGATAAAAGCATTGTAACAGGGCGTCCCTAGTTATAGCTATAGCCTAGTGTAGTATGCAGTATATAAAAATATCAAAAAAGGCTAAAAAGTTGTATCAAATAAACAATATAAACCTGCAGCCATACACAAGAAGAATATTTTAATCCGAGGCATATTGTGCAGAACTGAAATGCTAAAAGCTATAGCCATTGTGTCTTCCTAATCTAATACTTACATATTGCACTAGGATGGCCCACTGCTAGATATTAAGTCTAGAAAACCCTCCTTTACCCTATTGATCTTAGACTGCAAATGCTGGGTGAGGATTAGCGTTCTCATCCATCCAGCCATCATCATAAGGCCATCCCAGAGGCCAAAGGGAAGCAGCCAGCATGCCCTTGACCCAAATCCCTGCTTCTGACCACATTGGCCACCATCCCACTGCCACTGCTGTGAAACTGATGGGAAACGCACAGTAAACCCACAGCACGAGAGGGAAGACAAGCTGGTACGGAGCCCTGCCAAGCCCACCGCTGTACACATGAAGAGGCGTGATTGATTCAGAGCAGACACAGAGCCCAGTGTCACCCCTACCAACACACACATATTACACATAATGCACACACACACACACACAACCAGATTTAACCCATTGAGAGAGGGAGAGCAAGAGAGAGAGAGATCTGCCTGGCAGCTCTCCTACTGCCCTACATTTTACAGTTACACATGACAGACTATCAGCAGCAATGTGGCAGGAGGAGTAGGAGGAGGAAGGGGCTTAGCGTTGTGGAGGCTCTAATTGTTGCTTCCATACTGAGGAGAAATAAATCTACAGTTTAGAGTTACTTTGTCTTACATTTCAAAATATTTTCATTCATATTCACGAGTATGACAGCTCAACTCAATCCAATATGGGATTTTTAAACAACTTGTGTCATTTGTGCGAGCACTTTAAAGTGAATGAAGCGTACTACGGTGACCACATCATCCTCATCATGAATATATGAGGTCATCTCTGACTCATGATGCAATTACACAAGTATTTATAGATGAGATACTGCAATAAGTATAATGTAACTCCCAATAAAATCACACTATCAGTTCCCAAACTCTACACTGTCAAACAAACCCACCTTGAGCACTCTGGGCACTAGCAGCACCCTGGACTCTCTCCGGCTCAGCGCCCTCTCTGCCTGGGACTGTCCACATGACTCTGCCGCCTCTTTACACATGTACACGCTACAGTTCCTCTCCAGCACGGTCCGAAAGCCATCCACCACCACGGCGCTGGCGGTGCACCCCATCACTGCAGCTGCATTTGGGCATCAGTCAGCCAGGATGCCCCCGTCCCCTGGTGCACAAAGCTCTCGGTTCAACTGTCCATGGTGAATAAGTCCCAGCATCCACAGAGGGCAGTGAGATAGAGATGGGAGCGCGCTGATAGAATTACCTCGATCAGCACGCGAGGAAGAGAGAGAGAGAGAGAGGGAGAGCTGGGAGGGAGAGAGAGAGCGAGCAAGAGAGAGATGGGGGGATGAAGGATGCTGATGTGCATACAACATCACACAGCTCTCAGCATCTGTCTCTTCCACTGTCAGCGACTATGTTTCATCCATAATATAAATGTTATGACTTTTCCCCTCATTTACATATTTTGGGTTGTAGAACTCATTAAAATTTGAGCATCACTCTGATTGGTGAGATTTTTGGGAGCATAGTAAATGGGTTAAGTCGTTTATCCAGAGGGAGAGTGTGGTCCTTGCTTAGGCTAACTGCAATATGGCTGAGTGCTTATTTAGTTCAAATGAGAATCAAGAGCTACAGGAAGAAAACAAGCACATTTTAGCATTGATAGATGGATTTTAATGTAGAATGGGCAAGTTTAAGGGATTTGGCAGCGAAAAAATTAGGCTAAGCTTTTCACCCCTGTTGAAGAAGTGTCCAGTGTTAATCGTATATCACTCGCAAACGCACTCACATATTCAAATACTGACACAAGCAGCAAGATTAGTGAAGTGCCTTGCCAATGGATACATGGTCAATATGTAACAACAATGCATAATGAATAAGTAATTGAACCACAAATACTCCTAATTAATGGATGTTTCTAATCTTGAGCTATTGCCTCAAATGACTGGCAAGTACAAGTAGTTCTTCCTGTGTATTCTTTCACCTATTGAAATAACTCCCATATATCATTTCAAACGGAAGGTTCTAAATGGGGACACACCTTCAGATATATAGGCTGTGGATATTACAGTTATTCTGATTTTTCATGGAGTCAAAATCTTTGATGGTCACATTTTTATATAGCACTTTTCCACCTTCAAGGCACTAAAATCACATTACATCAATGAACCACTCAATCATTCACACACACATTCACATACCAGTGTACGCAGACATTGGGGGGCTAGGTGGGTTAAGTGTGTTGCCTAAGGACACAACAACAGCATTAATCTGTGGGAGCTGGAATCACACTGCCAACCTGTGGGTCAGTGGATCTGACTGCGAGCCTTCAGATCACTGGAGAAACACTATCAACTGAGCTACTGTCGCCTCACACGGGACAGAAGATTACTTTGTCTTGAACAGTGACACATTCAGGATCTGTGTAAAATAAATCAAAATAAAGTTGGAAAATCCCTTGTCTATCTCCAGGTATAATCTGGAGATGGACAAGCAACTAGACACACATCATTTAAGACATTCTTGTGGTGTGTACTCTCTGCCCAAACTTTCCTTGTTATTTCTTTTCCCATCTCGTCCTGGAGCTATGGGCCTCTACACACTACGGCACTCCAGTAACACATGTGCTAGTGGAGTGCAGCAGCTGTGCTTACTCACATGACACTAAAGTGCTCTTTACTAGACGCACGTCTCTTTGACAACACAACACAGAAGAAATTAGGATTAGTAATGGAATAATTCAGCCGTTTCCCTGCATATTTATTATCTATTGCAATGAATTGTCTTAGAAAGGCAATAATAGTGCATAAATAGTCATGCGCATTCTCCCGCAAGCTGCTGTTATGTTAATATTTCAGTAGAGCTTGACACAGTGAACTACATTCAGCATCAAGAGATGTAGAGGATGGGGAGAGAACAGAGGTTTTGTGAAGGAAGAAACGATGTGGCCCACTGATTTGAGGGAAATTCATTTGCTACTTCAGTTTATCCTTTTCTTGCTCTTGTGATCCTCTCTATCCTTAGTGCAAAGAGGGATTTTAAAGGCTTAGTATGTGTAATGGCTAGCAGTAATCTGGAACAGGACTTGTAAAACTGCAAAGTCAGATACCCAGATTCTGAGGAGCTTTGACACGCACTTGGCTAAAATAGTGTTGTTGTTCTTTTTGCAAATGTAATCTACTTTCTACCCAAAAACGCTTATTGGTCAAATCTGCAGCTTACAGTTATTATTATGACACGATTCAAACTATTTATGGACCACAAACCATAGACTGTATATATAAATGGACATAGCTATCCTAACCTATTTTTGTTTCACTATTGTTCCTGTAACTCAAGATGTGAGCATTAGTGCCTTCTTTCCCTGAGGTCGCTCCCACTAGCGTTAGCAACAGGTTTGATTGACAGCGTTGCTAAGTGCTTGCCCCCCGCTAAACCACCGGTGCAAGCAGGAAGGGGTGTTATCTTCAGCTTTGCTCCAGAATGGCTCTCCACAGACCTGAAGCTGTTGGAAAGTAAATGCAATGTGACAGAGAACACGTTAAGCTAACTAATGCAAAAATGTGCTGTGCTTATCTACACAATCTGGTAGAACACATTTTAAATACTGACGGTATCTAAGCTTTGTCAAAAGAAGTTCTCATCTAACAATCGGGTGGAGCAGGATTTATTTAAACCATGCAAGTTGTGTCTCTTCTGTAAATGTTCACTCAAAATGTAGAACTGAAAATGCTATCTTTGGGTAATTGTTTTTACAGGAAGAGAATAAATACACTGTGTTGAGTCTCCTGTTTTTAAGTCTCAATACTCAATAATCAGCATCTGCTTAAAAGATTCTCAACTATCTAGTATTTTCAATATGAATCCTTTGCAGAAGTTTTCTCAGTCAAAGTTTGGCAGATGACGTGTAGTATCATGGCCTACATCTACAGCAGCAGGAGAGGAGATAAGGACCGCTCTGTGTGGGACTGGGTGGATTACGACTGCCATTGTTACTGTCAGGCATCACTTACTCAAAAGTGGCTTCACAGCTTGTAAAACTGTCTACTGGTCTGTAGGATTAAAGTTTGCCAACCACATTTTTTTAATAACAAATTTATTTGGCTTATAAGGATTTATATGGACCATAATAGTAGTTTCACAGATGAATACGCTGTTTCTTCTCTGTAGACACTACCAGTCAATAGTCTGGACATGCCATCTCATTCAAAGTTTTTTTTTTTTTTTTTTTTTTTCATTACTTTTGACATTTTTTATACATACAAAACACATTGAATATAGTAAAATACCACTACATTTTTTTTAAAATTTATATTTCATATTGGAAATCCTCAAAATAGCCAAGTGGACAAAAATATTTAATAGTTATTGAACTTTTTTTTCTTTACTATACATTTCCATATATCTTGCTTCATATATTTGATGTCTTCCATATGCCTCAAAATGTAAAAAGTTGTAAAAAAAAAAAAAAAAAAAATGGTGTGTCCAAACTTTTGGCACTTTTGGTACACTTTTGTATATGGTTGTGTTAGTGCGAGGTCATCATTTTGAGAATTTATGTTAGTGCCACGTCACACCTCCTTTTAGTCAATTAATCCAAGCACTGAACATGTCTTTAGTTAACCAGGAATTTGCTTGTTGCGCACATGCGTCCTGGATTGATGCAAATATTGTAAATGTATTCCATATTTATTCTTCACCATTCCTAAAATAGAGCTATAATTTGGGACAGCACTGACTCAGTTGGTAGAAACATTCACAAACCACCATTGCCACAGATAGATACACGACTGTCGCACACGTTTCGAGGGGTTTCGGTTCCAGGTCACTGAGCAATGTTACGGTCCTGGAAGTGGTTAAGGCTTCCAGCTTTTCTCTATAGTAACCATGGTAAGCAAATCAACGTATTACATAAAAGGTAGGGATCTCCAGCTGAAGTTATGAAGTACAGTTCAAACATCTGCTCCAAAAGTGGTCCGCTGTAACCCCCAACTGCCTCCAGTCATATCTTTGCAGGAGTTCAAGCTGTTAGCAGCAAGTGGTGGGTGGAGCCGAATTAAAAACATCAAAGGAGTTCACATGGAAGGACAAAGGTGAGTGCGAGTTTCCCCTTTCTCACATATGAACACTGCTCACAACAATATGCCCCGATAATACCCAAATGTGAACAAAAAGGCCTTCAGGAAGAGGTCAAAGTTCAAGTCAACACTGAGTTTCCATGTATAGGCATATCATAGATCCAAGTTCAGCCAGTCAAAATGACATCATTTTTGGCCTCTACAAAGGTGGCATTGCCCTAGATAAACTCACTCTAAAAGTCTATTGAAACACACAATAGGAAGTGGCTGTTTCCTGCTGATGTGAGAGGATAAACCTTGTTAAAACAAAAAAGGAGAGAACTAAAAAGATCTGCCAATGCCAACTGATGTAACATTTCCACACTGGACTAGAGAACATGGTTAAAAGTACACAGTATGGAAGGCACTATTTACGTAATACGACATGCCAGGAATGGACTGTAAAGATGTCAGAAAGCCAAATGTCAAATGTGTAGTACTAAAAGACATAGTTTAGTTTAGTAGAAGCACACTGCCTTGGCCAAAAAAAAAGTCGCCACCAAATAAAAAAGGTCACACACTCTAATATTTCGTTGGAGCACCTTTAGCTTTGATTACAGCATGCATTCGCTGTGGCATTGTTTCAATAAGCTTCTGCAATGTGACAAGATTTATTTCCATCCAGTGTCTTGTATTAATTTCTCACCAAGATCTTGCATTGATGATGACTGAGTCTGAGCGCTGCACAAAGCTTCTCCAGCACATCCCAAAGATTCTCAATGGGGTTAAGGTCTGGACTCTGTGGTGGACAATCCATGTTTGAAAATTATGTCTCATGCTCCCTGAACCACTCTTTGACAATTTGAGCCTGATGAATCCTGGCATTGTCATCTTAGAATATGCCCGTGCCATCAGGGAAGAAAAAATCCATTGATGGAATAACCTGGTCATTCAGTAAGTTCAGGTAGTCCGCTGACCTCATTCTTTGAGCACAGACTGTTGCTGAACCTAGACCTGACCAACTGCAGCAACCGGCAGCCTTTTTTTTGGCCAGGCAGTGTACTAACAGTTGTAGCATTAGTAGTACCAAGTAATGATATCTGAATACGGAGCAGTGATAGTAGTAGTAGAACCAGTGAGAGTAGGAACATCACGTTAACAAAAAATTTTGAAGTGGAATATATTGCTGAAGTAAAGACACAATAAATAATAAAAATGAACCCAAACCATAAAGCAAAACTATCCCCAAAAAGTATTCAACATGTACAAAATTGTAAAAAAAAAAAAAAAAATAAAGTGTAATAAATAAATCACACAATGCAACATCAAGTAGTTAGTTTGTGTCTATAATGAGTTCATAATTCAAATTTCTACAGCGCAAATCTCATCTCTGGCACAGAAAAGTAACCACACATTTCCCAGAAGTACAAAGAAAAAGTACACATGATACATATTGAATTATTGTTCCATCTGCTATGTATTGAACGATAAGTTGATGCAATGTTTATAGTAATACAGTACTCTACATTACTTTTAAAAAAGTCAATAGCTCCAGCTACAGATCCAAATGCACAATCAGCAATGGTCGGAATGCCAAGAAGTCCAATCCTTGCCAAGTAGATTTAAAGTCACCGCATCAGCTGAATCATTGTCTAAATAGTTTCATGCATTGCTTCTTGAAAATTGTATAAACTTTTGTTGGTAAGATTCGGAGAAGTGTTTGTCTTGGAGCAAACATAGGGCCTCTCCTGCCCCTAAAATGGTGTAAAACAAACACCAGAGCCACATCCTCTTCCTTTCACAAAGTTGGTATTTTGGGACAGTTTATTTATCCTCAGATGAAAATCACCCATTTTCCTGAAGAGTACGGCATCCTTTACTTTGTAGTGAAGGCTACCAGAAAACAATAGTTTAGTGACATACATGACAGTCCATTAACACTTGGTCATTAACACTATTGTATTTTTGGTGGTAAATTCACTTGTATTTGTTAAAAGAAAGTAAAACATAGGTCAAATATTTAGTGATTTTGAACAAAGGTCCTGGTTAAAATAATTGCAGTAAATAATCTAACTTAAACAAATTCCTTACATAAAGTAGGTACAGAGTTGTATTCAGTCCTCATTCCCACACGCTTGTATCTTCATTGATGTTTTACCACTGTGCCCATTACCTTTAATAGAAGCTCCTATAATCCCTCATACCCACACAGCTCTGCTTCAGTGCCAGTTCTGAGGGTCTGAAGCAGTGCCAACCCCCCCAGGGCCCACAGCACCCCTCACTATCCCCCACCAGCTGTGGTTGGCTTCACTAGACACAACATGTTGTAATCTCATAAAAATACACACTTGCTTACTTTGCTTACACAAACTGATCGCACTGCATTTTCCGACCTCACCCCAGTAAATAAAAGGCACTTTCTAAGAGTTTGCTGAATAATGCTGAACAAGGATCCAAGTAAAACGTCAGATTAATGGATTTATAGAAGAACATTACAGTGTGGGCACATCACTGTGCACAAACAATTGAAGGCAAAAGCTAGGACCCACACGTAAATTTATACAAAGACTGAATATTTATTTATTGTAGTTAATAACTTCAAAAGTGCATTCAATTTACAACACTGCTGAGAGTGCAAACTTACTCTAAAAGCCTTCTCCAACCACCACCATCGCTCTCTCACACACCATTAAGTGTCGATATGCACTGGTCAGAGCATCGTTCAGGTTGCAGCACTAGTAGAAATCTACATAGCAACAGTTCTAGTAGTTGTAATAAAAGTTTGTGTTTAGCACAAAAACTTTTATATTTAAATAATTATAATCAGTATTTTAGCAGAAAAACACAAGTTCACAGAACTTATACTTTCTCACAAATTCACTTCCACTCTCAGTATCTAAAGTCAGCAATGCTTCTACTGCCCCCTACAGGACCACAAGAACACTGCAAGATCCATGACCTGCAACTAGTCACATTACAAAGTATTGCAGTAAGGTAATAATGAGGCTGAGAATTGCCTCTGAACTCAAAATAACACACATTTGAGTCTCTTGAGCAAAACAGCCTTGTTATGCACACATAGGACTAAGGTTACCCTACTTGCACTCACACACGGCTCAGAGCAGCCATTGTTCATCACATGGATGTCACTTCCACCAGCTTAGTGTGAAAACATCATCATTGCCATATCTGCGCAGGAAGCAGAGGTGAATGTGGACACACAGGAAGGACACTGGAACTAGCCTTCAGCAACAGACTAAATCTAGGTATATGATTTGGCCTGTGGTATCTTTAGCTTAGCGCCAGTGCAGCGGTGACTAAGAATGGCTCATAGCAGGGTCATCGGCCGAGTGCAATCCAGGTGTGAAGTCACTTTTAGAGGCCCGGCTGTTATTAGAGTCAGGCAAAGACATGCAGCGTGGAAACTCCAAGGAGAGCGGTACATGGGACAAGCCTATACTGGTATGAGAGGGGCCGCTAAAGGGTGACGCATTCTGAAGTGGAAGATACAATTGTTACCTTTTCAAAATCTTACAACACGATCATTTTATTGGTTTGATCTTGTTGGTGGAGACATTTTGTGATCACTGGCTATGCTTAGACTTTTTTTAATTTGGTCTAGAAAGCAAATAATGATACAGGTGCTAGAGAATTTCACCCCTTTTGGTGTGTTGGGCTCTATCTACAAAGTGTTTTGGAGCCTGTGCAACAATGAGCACACTTATATTGATAAGAAATGTCATACAAATGCATTGATGAGGCC
Organism: Periophthalmus modestus; assembly: GCA_019594935.1. NCBI lineage: Eukaryota > Metazoa > Chordata > Actinopteri > Gobiiformes > Gobiidae > Periophthalmus > Periophthalmus modestus. Next base: position 24,544,659 of record JAIEZT010000009.1, on the reverse strand, counting down.
GTATTCTCCTCCAGTCTCCATGAAATACACATTAAAAGGTAGCTATAATCATGACGTCATCTTTAAACAAGTAAATCGAAATTTAAATATTGCAATAGATCAGGTGTAAATAGAGAGTTTAACAATGGATAATATTGAGACGATGTAATCCTTCATTCGTCCACGAGTGATTCAAAGGGAGGAGTGTCCAACTGCCAATCTTCTTTTGGGGTTGGACTTGGTAATTCCCAGTGTTTCCAGCCAGTTCTATCAATCGAAAATGGCTTCTGGATGTGAGCCAAAACGTCTTGAGTCCAGATGACCACGGATGAAACCTCCTCTACAATGGACAATGTCGTAATTGTTATTTTGGAGATGTTGAGTACTCCAACTATAAGCAAAAACGCACATACAAAAGACAAACTAACGAACAGTAAAGTGATATTTCTACACTTTCTATGGGTTTGGCATTGACTTGCAAGTGCCACAGTGGGATACAGAGGATGACTGTGAAAAAAGGGAAGTGTTTTGGGAACCTTAAAGACTCAACTGTAATCTGAGTTGGCTCGTTGTGGGTAATCAGTGGAAATCCTGTGAGCTCCGTGCCCTGTTGACAATGAGAGGAAACAGGGTGGTAAGAGGGATGGAGGAGGAGATGAGAACATGTCCGTGCACCTGCGCTACTGTTTTAGTGAAGTGTGTTGCGCCACGTGGGTCCCCTGGAGAACAGCTGTGAAAGGCCATAGACTGATTTAGTACACTCCACTTATCTAATTAGGCATGGCTGGGCTTCAGATCACAGCACAACATTATATAAACCAATAATCTTTAAAGGTCCTATATTATGGAAATCTGACTTGTGAACTTTAAGCCATGTTAGAATGTTGTTAGCTCAAAAAAACCAAACCTGGAGTTGTGTTTTGTTTCATTCACACATGTTTGATTAATCCTACATTATTAGTCTAGGCATCTCCAAAGCTCCCAATGCTCTGTTCCACTTTGTGATGTCATGTAGTGGTAGTTTTCAAATTAACAGCTACCTTTTACTTCTTGTTTAGCAGTGATTGGCATATTCCAGGGCTGAAATTATCCAAATAATTCTAGTAAAGTGTATGGAGTTTAAAAACACACTGGAGCGCTTCCTGTATTACCACATGTCATCACAAGGTGGAGTGTTTTCTGGTTGAGAGAAGAGCTGAGCCTAAATATGCAATTTTAAACATGTGTAAATGAAACAAAACACATATCTAGGTATGTTTTTGATGGGAAAATAACATTACATAACATAGATCAGAAAATAGCATAGTATAGGCCATTTAATACAGATGGGTAAAATAAATATTGTCAAAATGTAAGTGATCAGGTTCAACATTTGTGAATTTACCTTTTGCTGCCTCATCTGGAAATATGGCATCATCAGTCATCATCATCATCCTATGGTTTTGGTCAATACAGTACAGTTTACATCAAACAGCCTTCCTTAATAATCAACTTTACAGTAGAAATTGTATGGTCCATTTGATCCAATTAGGTTAATCTGGTCTTCTGATAATTTAGTTCGAATTTTTTTCAGACCAAGGTTTAGTTTGTTTTCAAATATTACAGTTTCGACTGCGCCGGTAGAAGACGGTGCCAAAATCTGTTTAAATCAGCTGACTAGACATGTCACAGCATCACATGACCACTCCGAGGAAGACTGTTAGTGAGCAATCCAAACTGCCAGGTATGAAAACTAACTAAACCTTGGTCTGAAAAAAAAATCTCCTAAACTAAACTAACTATATGGTTGAAATGTTAGACTCGTCCATTTTTTGTTTTACACGTGATTTGAAGAGTATTTGTTTAGTCCTGGTTTAGTCCTCTTGGTTCAGAACAAATGATGCTAACCTTTATTGTATTTGTGTTTTTTTTGTTGTATTAAATATGCACCAGTCTTTCGGTAATTATAAGAACATAGACGCACCATGTTTCCAGGTTGTGGTACTACACAGAGGCACACCCCTTCCCCTATGACTCCACCCATCCTGACAGAGGAAACGTGTGGTCTGGTCATGCTTCTGTTTGGGAAAAGCTTTACTTGGTCCAATCTGGCGCTGCCACATTCCCGGGTCTAAAGATGAGCAAATATGAGGAGTCCACCGCATTAGTACTGTTATTTGTTGGGGGCTAAACGATGCCATGAGGTACAATGGGGCTGCTATGGGAACGATGATGAATCTGACAGTTCAAACACAGAGTCATGCACAGGAAGTTTGAAGAAGAGATGTTCCAACAAGACACCGCAGAGGTTAGGCGAGGTTACGAGGATTTATCTTAAGGCATATATTCTTTTCACAGGGTGCCGGATGCGTGGAGTGGCTGTTAAAAGGGCAGCAGAATTGAACGAGCTCTCTTCTTCCAAACTGTATCTATGGGATTTGAGAATGCATTACCTCCAGATTAGAATATACTGAATACTTTGCTGGATTATACAGTATTAAGACAAAAATAATTTAATCTTTTATAGAGAATTTGGAAAAGAGACTTAAAATGTTGTCTTAAGATGACTGTTGCAAGATATCTGTGTAAAACAATAGGACTAGTCAGGATGCTAATATGTGTGAAATCACTCATTAGGGGCTTGAGTGACTATGCTAAGCAGGACTCAGGCACACTACACACATAGGATAGCAGAATAGACCTAACCTACAAACAGAAATTGTAAATAATAGGTGTTTTGAGTTTCAGTGTAGTTAGCTCCACACTTCATATGGATATAAGGCAGTGTCCACCAGTAATCTGACCAGAACTGAAGTCATATGTCAGTACTCACATACATTAAAACGAAACAAACTAATTTAGTGAATGTTAAGAAGGTAATACATCTTGATCTATACAGGTGAGGATATAAAAACCTGCCTTGGAGTTGTCCATTCCTTTGGCCCTCCCTGCGTAAGCCCCGCCTCCCCTGTTCCAGCCTACAGTCAGTGGAATGCCAGCTATGTGCGCTACATAGTGGAAAGTCATTAGAGTTGATCCCTCCAGGCGCTGTCAGGTCCCATCCTCACACACCGCACAGCCCAGCCAGCCCTATAAGAGCAGCTTTCAACCACGTTTAATTAAGCAAACAGCATGCACCGTGGGAACATGGGCCGGATCATATGGAAGGTTCTGATTTTCGCTCAGCAGTGGATGGACTCCCATGTTGACTTAGATAATGATGCATTTAGCAGCTTTGGGAATTCCCTCCTTGAGTTTGTGCTTCACTTTCACTTTGATCTGAGAGAGAGAGAGAGGGAATATGCCTAAGATTCTGAGCAAACATAGTACTAACGTAATAGAATACTTTTTATTTAAGTCCAAAATCAGTTTTCCTCTAGAATTCTAAGTAAAAAACAAAACTGATTAATTGATGATACCTAGTGGCCAAGTGTTCAGTTTTCTTGCACAATCCAGAACCCCAATGGATTTGAAAGTTCTGCTGAGTTATTATGCCAAAAGGAAGGTTTACTGATGTGGTAAACTTGGAAAATATAGAATGAACAAGTCAAAAGGAGTAATGCTCATAGTTCAACCTTTATCGAAATGATTTTGTTTAAACTGAGAAGAAGTCTACAGCCTTTGTTTCCTTACAAATGTACCGCATCTGCGCTTCTTCCCTGCGTAGTAATTGGAGGTCCGTGATCACAACCTGCCAAAGTCATGGAGGCCAGTCTGCTCTACACCAGGCTAAACCAGAGGATTAAAGTGGATTAACCTGATAAGTGACTTGTTTCATTATTTTGTCTGTCAAGCTACTTAGCCAACAGCCAACTTTTATGCATTTACCGTGACATTCCATATAACCTTTTCAAAGGACAAGAAAACCTGATGGGTGAGTGCATCACTGGGTCAAATAAGGTTTAAGGCAGGTGCTCTGTGAGGATCCAGGGGGTGAAGAAAAGAGAGAGATCCAAGGCACTCTGACTTACAATAAAAGTCTTTTATTTAGGCAAAGCAGACATGCCGACGTGTTTCAAATGGTCTTTGGGACAGAGATAAAAATAAACCTTTTCAAAGCAGCAGACTATGAATATACATCAAAGATCTAGGTCTCTTTAATCACTCATTCATAAATAGCCCAACTGGCAAATGTTCAAAATTAGAACAAGACAAATCCTTAAGGTAGACAAAATAATAATAAGGTCTGCAGTGTATCTGGCTGAGTCCACCCTTCAATCTTTCCATCATGGCAATAGCAGCCTCTCCACAATTACAGGTCATCCCTCATCTATGGCACATGATGGTGGGGTACAATTACATTTAGGAAGAGGCTGGGAGAGTGGATGCACTAACAAAAGATCTCAAAAGTAAAATGTGCAACTCATTAGTATACTTACTCTCCTAAATATTTCTCAATGAAGCTGTGGTGAAAGTGTTTGTGCAAAGTTCAGTCAGGGGAATATGCTTCAGATTCTTAATCCGATGAGCTTAATCTGCATGGGCCAGTCCATGTGTGCAGCCTGACCAGTTTCACCTCAAGGCAAACGCTCCGTCTACAAAACTAATGAATCAATGTGGCAAACATGTCTCCAATTTAATGTGACAGGCAGTGCAAAGAGTTACAGGGCTTGGAAAATAACTATGAAGCTGGAAACTACACAGGGTTTAATATATCAAATAAAAAATATGTTATTGCAAATGACACTATGACAATAGCAGCATTCATGGGATATGCAACAATGGAAATCATAGTGAAAACTAATTATATATACTTACTGCAATCATTGACAACTACTACAAAACATTTCACAATTAATCACATTCATTAGAACAGCTTTAGGTTAAGCATCATTCATTGTGTAAGTTGAAAGGCATTCAGAATCTAAATGCCCTTGCCAAAAGGCCTGACTTGTTGCTGATTGGGCTATTGTTATCAGTTTGCTAAAGACAAACTTTTTAAAACCACTTGCCTAGGACCCAGAATACACACTTCTTTAATACAAAGATGTGAGTGTGGTCAGCGGTGAAGCTCCCCGTTTTCAAATGGGCTTGACACACATGCACTAAACTATTAATCTTACATGAGATCATAGGTGAGCAATGAGCTCCTTCGTTTCACGTGTCACTGAAAAAAATCTGATTGCACAATCACATTTGATGAAACGGAGGATGTGGGGAACAGACTGATATCAATCTGTAAAAAAACACAGAGATATTCTGGATTTACCATGTGAAGAAAACACCATAACTGAACTAAAATCTGCAAAGTTACAAGTTTGTCTCCACTCTTAAAACAGCTTTTTGAGTAGTGGCTTTAGTGCTGAGGAGAATAAGGATTATTACCATGTAAGGTTAAAGGTGAACTGTGTAACTTTTCTTGTGGAGCGTCCAACATCTTCTTACCTTCTAGGAGATGTTTACTGCTTGCCTTCATAGTTCTACAGTACGGCATTAAATCAATCTTCCTCCATAGAGAAAAGCAGGTAACACACTCACGACAAGTTACAAACCAGATCTGTGGAATGCGTGTTTCTCAATGCTTTGCACCTATATCCGAATGTACATATACGCAAGTTTAATGCTGTACTGTGCAAAGAAGGTAATAAATAACTGGCAAAGCAATAACCTCTCCATGGAGACAAGTGAAGATTCCACCAGGAAAGTTACATAGTGAACATTTGGCCAGCAGCTTTCATCATAAGAGGCTTTACTTTATCAGAATGTTCTCTGTCTGTAGATGGAAGAACAGGCAAATTAAATAAACCATCCTAGTCTGAGAGAGCATACCAGCCTCCACTAAAACAAATCTTTCTGTAGCAACGACCCTTGAATTACTGACAAGAGAAATACCTTGAAGTTTGTGTTAATGCCCAAAGAGCCTGTAAAATGGCTAGTTAAATCCTAGAGGGTTAGTGAGAAAGTAAATGAGCTTAAGTCCTTGTACAGAGGGAAATACTAGCAAGCCAGGCTCCTCAGCTGGTCTCTGTTATAGTATGGCAGTTTGGAGCATGGAGTGACCCAAACTGCTAAGGTCATATACAGCTACAGGAAAACAGGCCTATCTAAATACTAGCCTTGGGTTCTTCCTATTCACACAGAGTTACAATGGAAAAATCACAGCTCATTTTGGTATTGGTGGTGCAAATAAAATGCAAGCGGACATTATATATAAGAAAAAGTTATAAAGCATGAACTAAATGCAATGATATATTACTATGAGTAGAAAAACATCAGCAAAAACAAATTAGATAAACCTGCATTGTCAGACCATCTGTGAACAGCTGCTTGATAAAAACTATATAAAAAACATTAAATGACTAAGCATTTCCTATAACTACAAGATATTCCTTATTGTGAGAGCAAGCAAAGTGAAACTGATGCTGGCAGCACAAATGTGTTTGTTTAATGACCTTTGATTTAGTAACCCATTGATATGCCATTATCAGAGCAGCTCAGGGGGACTGGAGAAGATTAACACAACTCTGAGTTATAGCTTACATTTGCTTCAAGAAGTTCTGCAACAGTGAATCATTAGTGGAAAATCTGGTTTAGAGATACAGCCAATACATGTTCAAACCTACTCCTACAGTTTAATCACATGTATGCCTCATTTATATCAGCTCCATCACGTTTTCCGATCTGATACCTGTGCAACTTCTATAACAATTAGAATGTGTTAAAATGAAGCCACATCTCCGGCAAAAATACACAAGGAGACTATTTTTATGAATGATTTTGTACCAGCTATAGCCACACAGAAGATAAACATGACAGCGTACGGGTTTACTTTACTTTTCACTGTGGAGTACTTGTTGAATGCTGAGGGAGAAAGCATGTTGGCTTTGTGGATTTACAAAGAAAAACAGAATAGAGGAGCGGAGGATGAGCGGTGGAGAGGGCAGGGGAGTGGAGGATGATCAGAGGAGGAGAGGGAGAGGATTGGAGGAGGAGAGAGCTCGCACCCGACTTAGGCGTGTCTGTATTTTTACCTGCTTCTACAGCACAGGTAGGCTATATGCAAACACAACCACGTTTCACCTATAGACTGTATAAAAAACTGGACTAAGGGAGGCGTCACCCATAGTGCTCGGCTCCAGTCAAATGAAGCTCATTGAGGTTAGCAGTTACAGGGGTGGATTTGAATCACAAGTATCATAGCAACAAAAGAGCCAATCCGGAGCAAGGGTGTTGAAGGTAACGCCCTTTCCTGGACGCACCCTTGGTTTAGCAGGGAGCAAGCACTTAGCAACACTGTCAATCAAACTTGTTGCTAACGCTAGTGAGGGCAACCTTGGGGAAAGAAGGTGCCTGATTTATCTGTTATTAATGTTCATATCTTGATTTTCAGACACAATAGTGAAATAAAAATACTAGGATTATGCAGAGCGGCTTAATATGAACATTTTAGCAGTTACAGAGAGGGGGCGATAGTTTTTTTAATGCAAAGTGAATTGGAGCCAGAGTCAATGGAGTCATAAGTACGTCCATGATGACTTTCTATTAGGAACGCGGTGGCTAGTGTGTTAGCCATGTCCATTCATATGTACAGTCTATGGTTTCACTGCAGTGTTAGCTATTACATATTTAGTTAACTATGCTGTGTTATAGCATAGTTTAATGCAACACCCTAAGCGTGTACTTAATGTAAAGTGAAATGTGGTGTACTTGGTTTAAATGAGGCATAATTCTTGCTTAATAGATGAGGATTCTTTATATAAACTGTGATCTGTTATTTAGATTTGAAGAGTACAGGGAGGGCCCAACTATACAAAACACTATGACATTAGTTAATAGATAAACCCCTTCAAATTAAATTTTATTTGTTTATAATTGAGTAAGAAAGCACTGTAAGTTAGCACTAACCACCCAATCATAAATAACCTGTAAACCGTACAGTTCTACAAAAGCAGTTACACAATGGGCCCATGGCAGAATCATTTAGCACACGTCAATATTTAATGTCACATAAGTCGACCCCTAACAATACAACAATGGACGATTATTTCTTTTTATTTGATTCTATCTGTGTTTTTATTGCTTCCTAAATGCAGTGGACCACACATAGCCTTAAGATAGGTGTACCACTTAGGGCCTCTTCATGCATTATTGAACTGTGTGGATATCTGGCTCTACCCCCTGGGCTTACTCTTAGTCGTACCATTTACCAGCACTGTAAACAGGCACCTGATATGGCCTCTAGCCTCTGCCACATACACGTGTAGGTCAGCACAGGTACATAATAGGTACATTCAATAGAGTAGGGTATGAGGAAGTTGCTAAAGTCACACATTTGGGTTGTCTTTTCAATGTTTTGACCAGGAAGTGGAGCTTTATAAGGACAACATACCTTTTATTGCATTCATAGGAACATCTGATCTACGCATTTGACCCTGATCACAGTGTCAAAGGTCAGAGTTTACCGCATTGACCTTAATTGACACGATGCACCACTAAATATTTCAAGATATGGCCAATGATGCATAAACATAACACCCACAATTTTTGAGTTACTTGCAAATTAATTAAACAAACATGGATGTTATGAGGTGGGTCAAATTATATGTGAATCTTGTTATAATGCAAAAGAAGAACTATGAAAATGCTGCACAATGAGCATCTTAACTTATGTGGTAATCTTTTAAAAACAAGGGTATATGTACTTGTCACATATACTTGGTACTTAAATCTAAACCAATTCTTTTTTTTTTTTAAACACTGCTGGCCCTAAATGTGTGTTATAAATCTCCAGTACATTTGCATTAGCATAGAGAATCTTATTAAGCTGCAAAGCCAGTAAAAAGAAAGGATTATGGTAATTTCTCTGGATGTATTTCATAGTTACTATCTTGCACCAACAAACTGTCCACATCGTCAATATTTTTTATGGATAATTCAATACGGATACAGCACTGCCACTTTGTTCTATGGAGATACAGTGACTCAGCTGTTTGTGTATTCAGCTGAGAGGATAATGGCATCACTCCCCAATAATGACCCCATCTGGACTACAGCTCCCAGGGGTCAGAACACACAGAACACAGGGCAGATGAGAGGACCGCTGTCATGGCATGGGGCAGTTAGGACTATTGATTACAATTACACAACAGCTCCCAGTGCCTCCATACAACGAGTCTAACTAAACATTTCCAACTGCAATTGATTTGTGATACCCACAGATCCACACGTGCAAAAAACAGCAGTATTTTGGTGAAGTTTATAGTTTTATTTCCTGGTGGGACATGAGCAGCAGATATGACACACTGTAAGGTAACGGTAATTTTAACAAGGTCCAAACTTTGTCTAAACTGCACAATAGTTATCACTTGACTAATACAAACATTCTCCATAAAGTGTCATTGAACTGAGGTAAAATGAATATTTACAACAGGTACTATCCCACCAAACCAAGTAATAATTAGAAAAACACAAACCTGTCATATGCACTTTAAGGTTTGGTTTATACAATGTGGGATTAGGTGTGCTTTTGAAGTATATGTTTGGGAAAAAGCACATGAAGACTAATTAGAGGATATATTTGTATTGTTTACAGTACAGCTGCCAGTATTGATTGCAGGGCCTGCTGTTCTATCAGTGAATCCTCCCTTCTGGGCTGTCCTTGGAGAAACGTGTTTTCACTTAAGGCACAGAACGTTTTCTTCAGTTCAATCTGAAAGCTATTTGAAGTAATCTTAGTTTGTGATAAAAGAATAGGCGTGCACTGTATACTGTGTTGTCATTTACTTTCTTAATACATCCAGAAAGACAGCATAGGTAAACTTCACTTTTCCAGCATCTCCCTTTAAGAATCACCTCAGCAAATAATGTTATTTTCTTTTATTCGTAGTGTGCTTTATCCAAATGAATGGACTGATTTGTTTAAAAGGCAACCGGGATCTTTGCATATTTCACTTACTTTCTATTATTAACTTCAGGTTTTTGTATTAGCACATAGGAGTGACAGTGGAAAAGGTTTGCATATTATAAGAAAAAGGGCTGCAGTCAACTTAAGAAATGATTGGACATGTCCTAACGATCGATTTGTCAGCCAATCCCAAAGTCTGCTGTGCCATGGGCCCTCCATCGACGCGAAGATCATACAGGGCCACTCTAATTATGTATTTTCTTTATTTGTGGTGTAATATATTCTGTTTTCTCCTTGGATGATTCCTGTGGGCTTAATACTAACATAAAGAAATATAAACTTAGTCTTTTGCTATGGATCAGACTTGGATGACTGAGGGATTTCACAGACATAAAGAAATATAAGCAAATATCTTATGTAAAGTTTAGCTGAAATTCAGTTTTCTTTCCTGCTTGTTGTGTGGACAATTTTAGTGCTTCCATTGTCTCCAGACGACACTTTGAGAACCACAGGATTAGTCAATTTCAAAGAAGGCGTGGCAAAGGCTTTCAAAAGTATTACGAATCTCTACGAACCAAACCGCACTCAAAAGACTACAACTGCATGGGAGTTCACGCAAAAACAACTATTTATGCAGAACAAAATACGAGGAAACAAAGAATTTATATAAAGACAGATTAAATGTGTGACTCTAGAGTTTAATCTGCCTTTTTACATATAAATACCAAAAGAAATACAAAATCTTCAGCTAACTCACTCACTAACTTTCCCTTTCTATTGCTGCCCCATATAAATCATTACAATCTAAATAAAATCATTGGACCAATACTAATCTCTCCTAAAACATCCTTTAGAAATCGAAAGTTACAAGTAGTACCCAGTGATCTTTACCGCTAGTGCAAACATTGTAGTGGGAGCCAAAACAGATGACCATCAACCACAATATGGTCTTTATGGATCAGACTTCTCCTCCCTCTGTAGCACATGTCGCATGGAGGAATATATTAGCAGACAGCATATTGTTTTGTGTACTGTGGCATTCTTATCCCACTGAGAGGTCCCAAAGAACACGAGATCCCAACAACACAACTATACATCCACTTCGACCACGGGCGTGTTTGCTCCTATGTTTATGCCGCTCACACAACAACATTCTGCATTAGGCCAGTCCTTCGGAGCATGCTAATTTCCCAACATGCATTCTTCTTCTGTCCTCTCCTCCCTCCAGGCATCTCTCTGGCAGAGCACCACAGTGAAAATGAATAAATAATCTGAAGGTGTGGTTGGATGTCTGGGATCCTGAGTCAGGATTCCTTTTTCGTGACAGCACGGTTCTGGACGGTGTCTGTTGCAGTTACCAAGCAACTTTCTTCCAGGAAAACAGTTAGAGACCAATCACCACAATACAGCGCACATTTGATTAACTTTGATGTATTATAATATTGGAACATTTTATAAACCAAAAACAAATCTCTCTGAATGGATCCAGATGTGATGAGATCTTGTATCTTGATTGACACTTCAGGAATTGAGAGGGATTTTTAATAAATTAGTGCAATCTTGGCTACAGCAGACTAAAGTAAACCAAGACAAACTCAGGTAGAAAACACAAAGAACTGCAGCTGATTCCAGATGAGCACTTTGTTTGGGGCATGGCATATCAGGTGAGTCAAACTGATTTTCGTGCAGGAAAAAGAGTAAAAAGAGTAATATGCACATTATTGTACGGTGACACATGTGCCTTTGTTCATAACCTTTTGTACAGAACTACAGGGTGGCCCAAAAGTCACTGACACTTTTAAATCTTCAATAGCTCCTATAATTCTTAAGTTATAGTCACCAAATTTTAGCAGTAGGTAAGCTGAACCTTCCAAGATTTTTGGCAATATATAGAGTTATAATTGTTCACTTACACATTACTACTTAAACTAGGGGAATTAAAAATGTAATTTTTAAAAATAATGTTTTTTAAGTGTCCACCATTTTAGGTTTTGCACTGAATAGCCCTATCCAACACACTCTGCATAATATTGAAAGTATTTCAGGGCTTATGGCTCTAATTTGATCCTCAATATTAAGTTTTAAGTCGTTTATTGTCAGAGGTTTAATCATAAACACCTTTTCTTTAAGATAGCCCCACAGGAAGAAAACAGGACTAGTCAGGTCTGTGGAGATCACCCCTGCCCCCTGTCTGTGAAAAACACTTATTATTCCTTTAATGGCATTTACCCTTGGGGCATCTCTGGTATTAAAATGTCGACGGTAACACCACTGGGTTTGTGAATTTGACCCATGTGACTCAAAGTACCACTGTAGAATGAGGGTTCGTTCCTCGGTGCTATATTTGATCATAGTAATGTCGGAAGGGTCGTTCTAAATGCTCAAAAAAATAAAAGAAAAATATTCAGAAACAAAAGAGTTATGAATGTTTTTTCAGGTGTCAGTGACTTTTGAGCCACCCTGTATATGGCAGACAGACCATAACAGTTTTGGACTCATAGAAAATAATACTCTGCAGGCACCAAATGCTCACTCAAACTTGTCATTATGTCACTGGACACTCCATGCACCACATCCACACACAAACCCCTTGTAAGAAGATATTATGTCATGACAGTGCATCCCAATGAAAAACAATACGCTCACTGACATATGGCACAGGGGTTATACTGCACTGATTCTTTAGTGTCCATAAGGGGATAAGAAACATTAAGAGTGAAAAAACAACAGTAGGTTATGATGAATGCTGTCTGGGATGGGATAGTCTCTAATCTAAAGTTATGTTTTCTTAAAGGAATCACACCAAAGAGCATAAAAAAGAAAGAAAAACAACTGTCTAGACTTGGTCATCCTAGTGTCATCATAACATACCTTTTAGGACACCTGACCTGTATTTTGAGCCGTCCTCATGCCCACCACACGTGCGCCCTCCCCTCCCATCCTTCTCCCAGTTCCAAAAGTCAGCTTCCGCTCACATTTTCCTATCAAATTCCCAACCAAAACAGGGAAACCCAAACGTGCCTTCGGGTCAGATACAAGAGAAAGTTGAGAGGGGGTTGACTGAACGTGGAGCGCGGGTTTTATACTTACTACAAGCACGGATGTCCTCACCACCTCCGAGACGCTTTGCCTGAGCTCTGCCGCGGTGCCAGGCTTACCCAAACCACGCGTAAATTTCCTGGTCTCCGAATGCGCTGGAGTTGCCATGTCTTTGAGAGCTTTTGCATCAATCCCAGTTCAGTCCCACAAGTAACAAAAACACCCAAATGTATCAGTTTTATCCGTTGTTTTAGCGCGTCTGTCTCACTCCAGTTGGAAACATGCTGAGGTGCGTCCACGCCTCGAGCTCCACAACTTTTCCTAAACGCTATAAACCTTACATTTTAGTTTGGTACTGTCAAGTCCTGCCTCGTTTTCTGACAGAATAACAAAACCGCGTTGAGAAGTGTGTCATTGGCCGAATCCAGCCAGCAGAGTCAGGAGGTGTATAATCCCGTCGTGCGCGCTCTGCACTCCGCCCCGCGCCGGGTAAAGGCCAACCCACCGCCGCAGCTCCATGGATACTCCACTACGGGCAAATCCCCTGGGCTGGACTTTGAACTGCTGCTTCAGATGCTAAATATTAATGAGTAACACATTATTAGCTAATTTAATACATTAAATCTGTTAAATATTGTTGTTTCTGATGATTCAACAAAAACGCAAAGGCAGGAAAAAAAAATGTTTTGCTAAAATTGTTCCTCATTCTTACCAAGACATCTAATTGTTAAAAAGGGAAAGTAAAGTGTTTTTAAAAGTGCATTTGTATACATTTGTAAGGCTGCTCCTGATGTGGGTCAGTGTGTTGGTGGAATGACTGAACTGAATGAGTTTAAAGCAATGTCGCCATCTCCTGGCTTCAACTGGGAGTACAACAACAAATCTGATAGACCTTAAAGCAGGCAGACCCAAACTGTGGCCCTTTTTTTTGGCCCTCAAGCTTCCAGGTCAATTGGCCACGGTACTTTTTACTGTACATTTATGAAAATCTACTTTAACAAGGCCATATTAAATATTTAATGTGTCCTATTGAGGATGTAAGCATGAATAAAAGGTCTAGTGGTTCAGTCTAACGTGTAATAATAATGGAGATTTGAAGTATTCATTGTACCGGTGACCAGTCTATGGCCCTCAAATTTGTCTGTGTTTTTATTTGTGGCCCTTAATGAGAAAAGTTTGGACACCTCTGCCTTAAACCAACTTCAAGTAACTTTTTGGTCACGGTCACCTGCATTACTCTAGGGCGAAAAAAAACAAAAAACAAAAAACAGTTCAAACTACACTTTCAATGTTCTCCATAAATATAGATATGTTTCATACCATACCCTGACACATTTTACACTACAGTTTCCTTGGAGACAAGCAGGTGGTCCTCATCTATAGGACATGCAAGTCTGCTCACAGAAAAGGATGCATGTTTTCAAGGTTTTCTAGTACAACTAAACATTCATGAAAAAATGCTTTTGGTCTTTTTCCGGGACTAAAACGTTCTACAGTACAGGATTTAATACACGTAGCTTGAATCAAAACATAAGAGACAGATTTTACATTGAGTAAGTGTTTTATTGCTTTCATTTCCAAAGAGCTCTCTGTTGCATGGAAAGTTTCCCATTTAATATACTTTTCTTCAAAACCTTATCAAATGCATATTACCATTCGATTAGACCCACAATGGATCTGTGCATACAGGAAGCAGCCTACTACTTCAGCTGATGGCAAACAGCTTGGAACTGAAAGTCACTATTTCATTTCACACATAATCTTTTTAAAGCTTTTCATAACAATAACCTTGATTATGAATAAGATTATGAACTCACATTTTCTCTTACAAGAAGAGCTGAATTAATTTATAAAACAAACATAAATGATAAGTATCCATACAAGAAAGCTACAACAAATATTTACTTCACATGAAATGGCATTAATGATAATGGCACCTTCCTGGCTACACTGTGGGCTAGAAAAATGTCATCAAAATACTTTCATAGTTTAGTGATCACATTGTGAGCCAGGTTTGAAAAGAGCACTAGGTTTTAAAGGGTGGAGTGTGAACCATAGAAAGAGATAGAAAATTAGTTTGGCACTGAAAATGAAGGACATGTTCATAGTTTTACATTACAAAGAAATGTGAATTTGTGGTGATAGTTTGACTATCTATAAAGAATACTGAAAATCTATATCATAATATTTCAACTGTAAAAACAATACAATTAAACCAGAAAACCAGTAAGGACTGAGACCTTTAGAAAACTGTATAAAATGGCACCAGTAAAAAGAGGTTTCAAGAGTTGAGCAAAAATGCAGTCTCTGATGCAGTCTAAACCAGCGGACATGTCACCATTAAAGCATAAAAAAGCACCAAAATGTGCATGGACATGTGTACAAATGTCCCAGATATGTGTAGAAAACCAAAAGTCCAAAGAGGAAAGAGCAGAGAGGGCAGATGCTACCCAGAGTGTGTGAGCAGAACGTGAGCCAGCTTCAGTGCACATGGAGCTCTTTAGTGTTGAGAACACGGCCACGACTGGCAGGCACTGTGGCACTGCGGATCACCTCCATCCATCTACACACAACACACATGTGCTTAAGGTCTGACAAAAAGAAAATCACATACAAATGTACAAAAGATTGTGTAAGTATACCTTTCAAAAGTGTATTCACTCTCGGATCGGAAATAGTAGACGTGGGACTTGAAATGCAACTTGAACACATAGTCCTTGTGAATGTTTTCAGACTCATTGGGGATGGTGACAGAGTATCCCAGCAGTGGAAGACTGGCTAGAGGATAATCATCCTGAACAAGAGAAACACCAAGGTTAAATACCAGGAAGTGTGCAGGAAGAAAAAGTACAAAAACCCACATTCTACACTCAGATGTGATAGTGTTGCTCAAATACACAGAGCTGGTGTTTGTACAGTGTTAGCATGTGGCTAACCTGGTGGGATTTGTAGAAAAACAGGCTGAAGTTGGTAAAGACCACCCAGAGCTTCTGCCAGCCGTTGCTGTTTTTGAATTTCCTCAGGAGGTTTCCAGACAGCTGGTTCTAAAACAACACAATCAAATTAGTCATCTGAGCAATATTCTCAGAAAAAAAACATTACTCCTGTTGTACAGTAACTGCACATTATGTACGCAATGTGGACGACTTACAAGGCTAATTTAATGAAACAGGTGGTGTGCATTCTTTCAGTCAGCTTAAATTAATCACATTTGCCATTGATGCACTACATTCAAGGCAAACTTGGCTTAGGATTTAGTAATACTGAAAGCAATGCATGTTCTTTCATGCAGAAATATAACTGCACAAATACAACACTGTGTTAAGAGCCATTTTACTTGTAATAAAAGAGCACTTTAGGAACACCTGTAATCCACTGATCTCAGATATTTGAAAACTTTGAGCTAGTAGTAGTAACTGTGTAAATATACATTATTGTTGTATTTTGAGTTATGTATTTAGAATCAATGTGTAACTTCTGGTGTAGTGCAGGAGAATAGAGCCATGCCTGTTTGTCTGCCTGTTGTTTTACCTCTAGACTCTTGCAGCATTCACTAAAGGACAGGTTCTGAACTCGGTACCAGCAGATAACAGACAGAGGCACCGGTCCCTGGCCACTGGGGGGCCCCACCGAGGGGGCCTTATTCTCCCTGACTGGACTAGGGTCCTCTACCACGGAGCAATGCACAGACGCATGGGAGCAGAAGACAGAGAAAAGGAACAGGGAGGAAGAGACAGAAACACATTGGTGAAACACAGGATGCATGCAGTGGCAGGGATCACACGAGCGGCCAGTCCAGGCTGTGAACAGACAGGGAAACAGGCAGCTAGAGCAGAACGACCACACACTACAACAGTAACAGGGCTCAGGGTGGACAGCTGTGGAGGTTTAGTTCATCTACTCTTTGTGCTGCTCTGGCTCCATTAGAAACAGACAGAGGTGCCAGGAGAAAAGAACAGAGCAACAGAGGAAAGCTACAGTTGGTTAGAAAAGGACATCACACTGACGGCTGTTACCCACAACAGGGGGAGGTGGGAGAAGTATGCTCATGCATAAAATATTTCACACCACTTTACACAATTGTCTCTGATTATGTGCAAGATCATAGATAATCATCTCTTATTATGTAACTGATGTGAAGCACTGCAGTTCCAAACACAGCAGGACTAATTCTCATATTCTTTAAACATAATAGCCGAAGGGAATAGTCTTTAAAGGCTAGGCCGTTAATTAACAGAATACTTTTCCCACAAGAATTTATCAAAGTGAATTAAGTAACAGTGAACACGTAAAAACAGAGTAGAGAGAGGCGAGGGCAGATCTGAGGTAGGGCTTTGGGCTGGTACCTCCACAGCTATGCTATAGTCCATCATGGACACACTGGTGTTCCTGTGCCAGCACACGTGCACCATGGTGTTACCACGGTGAGGAGTGGACCTTTCGGAGGGCACGTGCGGCGTGTCATCTTCAGACTCCGCCTCTGCCGAGGAGTCCTCCGGGCATTCTGGGAAATTAGGAGGCTGTTACTGTTAGAAATGAGCGGGGTAGTGAAGGGGACAGAGAGGTGCTAAAAAGATACTGATCACACATTAAAGCATTCATGAAAGTAATAGTTCTCATGTGCTTTCCGAATTCCTCAGCAGTTCAATTAAAATGATGTGCAAAAGTCATGTCAGAAGAAAAACTTACTGTTGTCGTTCAGGTTGCTCATTAGAAGATCTGTGGATGGTCCATTGCTGGTTTTGACTGCTTCTATCGCCATCTTTAAATCTTCTATCCACTTTTCCATTTCTGACAGTGAACTGTGGTTTAAAAATAACAACATTCACTTTCCAGTTAGAAAAAAGTGCTGTTTTATGCTGTTCTATTAATCTTAGCATTTCTTTTCCTCATAAATAAAGCAAGATTCACATCAATAAGTGACTAACTGTAGCCATCAAATACATTACTTTCATACCTTGCTGCTACCACCACTGACTGCTGCTGTCCCACCAGTGTGAAGGCATGAGGCACACCCCACTCATCTTCACTCTCTCTGATCTGGAAAACAAAAACATTAGAGATTAGCAATATCTGGGACACCGAAACTAAAATAGAAGGTGTGCAGATGAAAGGCAGGAGAACAACACATGTGCCTGTGTCTTCATGGGGGGCATGTCAGCTGTTAGTAGCAGATACTTTGTGAAAATGGCACAATGGGAGAGATAAAAGCAAGCCACTGTTTATTATAGAAAAACAATACTTACTGTCATTCCACGGAGAGGCAGCTGCCCGTGGACTTTAAACTGATTGGTTGATGTCATCCCTCGACTTGTGTACAATATGACGTCACTGAACTAACATAAACAAAGAGAAAGTGTCATGGCAACAGGGCAAACAAAAAAAATCACCATGCGACCAGATATACAGTACTTTCCAGTAGCCAAAAATAGCACCAGTAGCAGCTTATTTACATTGACTTTAACTACAGTATATCTTTTTGGTTACATAATACTTTCAGCCAGTGGAAAGTTTCCTTAGCTAATGATTTGTATGTGCCAGGAATTCTGTGTAATGTGAAAACCAGAAATAGAACGGTTTCCCAATGACATCACTTCATCACAATAATTACAGATATTCCATAAACCAAGACGAGAGCTAGTTACCAGGAAAAACATTCGCTGCTGAAGACCTTTTCCAGACAACTTGCTGAGGCATCCTAACCTAATGAACTCCTGGGAGAAAAGTTATAAAATCCATTATTTCTGCAATAAATGATTTCAGTGGAGTTTAAATATATCTTTTCTGCTCACCCGCCCTGGAACAACAAGATTGTCCACGCCAACTAAGTCCTTTTTTAGCTCCAAAAGTTTCTGGAAGTTCTCCATCTTGATTAAGCTTGTTTGGAGCTGGTCCACTACTTCTGATACATCAGCTAAAGCCGCTACAGACAAAAATAAAGATCAGTGTTATTCTACGGAGAAATAATTCAGCCATCAACACCAGTGCTAACACTTCATAATAACTACACGTTAAATCATTCGTAATTAAAATAGCTTATTGAGGATGAGTCAGGCTTAGGAACTACTTAATTAATACCCTGCACCCAACTTGTTAACCTTGTAATTAAGTAGTAACTAAGCCAGAAACAGTTGCAATAAGTCTTTCTTGCGTATCATCATAAAGTGTAACCACATCAGCTAAAATATGGTGAGTAAAATACCTCTGCAGTCTCTAAAGTCCACATGCGTTGCCGGGTAGTGTTTACATAATCGCTCCAGGATCTGCTTGTAGTGAATGAGTCTGTGTAAGGGTCTCAGGATGAACACATTGAGCGGGATATAACAGACTTTCTGAAGCTCAAAGTCTCTACAGAGGGTCTCCAGCCTGCGTGAGAGTTGGCACGCCTTCTCCAGCTCCACCAAGATGTCCGACTGTTTGTGTAAGCTGGTTGTTAGGGGCTGCAGATACAAAAAACATTGATATTAACATTAACAGTAGTAGATCATGCGTGTGTTTTGTTTTTAAATATAGTCAGAAAGTACTTTACCTTTAAGGCTTGAAGGTTCTTTAACATTACATCTCCAATGCGCTGGTAATCTCCTTTAATGTGGGCATTTGATCGTCCTTCCCTGTAGCAGATAGAATAATTAAATAATACTGTTATGTTGCTGTATATTTAGTGCCATATCTTCTAAGACATCTTCACTGGCTTAAGCAATTACCTAAGAAGCAATGTTATTCCCCCCACATTATCACAATTTCAATTAACATAAATAAAAATAATATAGATTAATTTAATTGTAAGTAGCCTATAAAATCTTTTGTTTTTAATTAGTGAAAAAAAAAAAAAAAGATCTTCTATCTTGGCCCTCTCTTAATTTGCTTTCATTTTTTTTTTTACCAGCAGGGGTCTCCCTTAAGCAGGATTTTTTTCTACTATTCTACTATTACTGGATGCTTTCAACAATTACTTTTTCACTGTTTAATTAAGCATGGTCTGCTTGATTACAGCCAAACAGCACATGAAACATCTGTTATGTAATGTTGTACCTTCACAGAATCATTTAAATATGCAAAGAATTAAACAACACATACAAAATTGATTTGCATGTGCTTTTGGAGCAGAGTTGGTGGCAGTATCACATTGTGCTGATGCAGGTTTGGAAATAAAAATACCACATGGCTCCAGCGGATGGGCACACATTCCTTTAGCCTTACAGGGTTTGTGCATCAGTGTCTGAGAGTGTGATGCACTGTGCTATCGGCATAACGTCATTAAAGAGATCAGACGACAAACCCCACAGGCAAAAACAGCTCTGCTACTGTATGACTGTTGCCATGGAGACAGCAACCCCTTAGGTCATCTAAAAGGGACTCTGCTGTTTGATTAAATGCCACTAAAACTCATTAAAACAAGCCAAGAAGTTGACATGACAAACAAACAGCAGCAAATATGGCTGAGAGCTATAGACCATCTCACCATAGGGCCAACCTCTGCTCCACCTCCCTGAGAAACCCTGTGTGGAATCTGTGCAGCGGCTCAAACGTGGAGGAGAGGGTGGTCTTCAGCGAGTCAGGGGTGGACTCGTCTTTTCCTATGGCACTCTGGAAAGACTGAAAGAAGCGATAAACATGATTACTAAGCTATGTACACAAATAGGGTTGCAAAACAAATGCAAATACTTATATACTGTCAAAATCAACCTATAGAAAACATACACCTCTAATATACTGCGTTTTTAGTAGGGTTGTGACACTTTTGTAATGACACTTTTGTAAGTAACTCTCCAGGTTTTGAGGGACAGAACAAGTGCACACAATCATTCTTTAATTAAATGTATTTTCGATTACATTTTAATAATTGAAACTAGATTTTAACTTGATAAATTTGCACAGCTCTATATGTAAATGACAACAAATGCATACAACTCTGATTGGTTAAAAGAGTTACTCAAGAGTCACATTAATCAAACCAGCATCGCAAGGACCATTTTGATTCTGGCCATTGTTGAACTTCTATTTTACAGCTTCACACTTTGCAAAATAAAACTATAAAACCGCATTCTTTTCAAGTCGTAAGTTGGACATAGTTGAAAGTACTTCGAGAAAAGTAAATGTTTTGGAGAAGGGCCTGATGGAGTCGACCAGGGGGCAGCAGCTGTTGATCGGATGACTTCACCCTTAATAGATACACAAACCAGTCTGTGGGAACCCAGAGGCATGAGAGAGACACATATGGAGCAGCATGACTCTAGTATAAACACTACACCACACAAGATATACAATGTGGAAAGTACAAATATGAAATTAAGAAGAGTAGCATGATATTATATTATGATAGAACAGCAGGTTTGCAGTAGTAGTGTTAGTAGTAGTAGTAGTTGTAGCAGTAGTAGTAGTAGTTCTATGTATCTATATTACCATCTGTTGCTAAAAATACAAAGTCCAAATCAATGCAGGTCCTTTTAAGAACCACACATATTAGTATTCATGGCCTTGACTGCTTGAGATAAATCGTTACAGAAAAAAAGCTTGTGTGGTGGTGAATGAATAAAAAATGAATTCCCGGCTGCCAAAATATCCCTGTGTCACTTCCCTACTGTTTTGTTTGGGTTCTGCAAACTGAAATGGAGCAACTAAGTGGAATAATCAATGTCTGCTCCCCAAGGTGAAAGAGAAACAAAAGTTTAGAGAAGAGATAGCAGGGCAGGAAGTCGGACTTACCACCGTGATCACCTCCAGATCTTTCACATACGTCCTCTCTGTGGTCAGCAGCTCCTTGGCGATGAAGTAGGCCCGGTCTGTAGGAAAACGCTGCACAAACACAAGCAAATCAGCAAACAAGTTTCCTCCTGTGATGATCCATAGCAATTTTCCATTTGTATTTTGTTTTAGAAAAGCAAAAGGTTTTTATTCTGCACTCTTCTCTTTCTTATTCTGTAAGGCACTTTGAAATACGAATGTGTATACAAATTGTGCTATAGAAATAACCTTGCCTTGTTAATAATATATAGTAGATTTTATCAAGAAGAGATGATACATTTGTCTTTTGGAAATATTACTATATTAAGACTCCAATGACCTTTTCGCATGACACTTTTTTGCAAATGAACTCTTCGTGTGAATTTCCCAAACATAAAGAGCAAAGACTTAACAACAATTAGTGCCATTCATCACAAATTTCACAGTCAAATTTATTCCTCTAAAGCCTGAGCTCTCCTCCATACAACATGCTTTCACTGACAGAGAACTGGCTGTAAACCTTACCTCATTGACAATTTGAAACTGAGTCTCGATCTTGATTAAAATTTGATTAATTGCACAGCCCTAAAGGATATTGACATGTTTTACTACAGGACATGTTTTAAATTCTAAATTGTTCATCATTGGGCAAGACATTCGACCCACCTCCTTGTGTCTCTGAACAGTGATGTATGAATATGTGTCTGAATGGGTGAGTGACTTTCAGATATAAAGAACTTTGAGTGCCTTGAAGGTGGAAAAGCACGATATAAAAATCTGATTTACCAAAGTTTGACTGCCGTCTATCTTTTTAGTTTTGGTTTTGAAGGTCATTCTTACTCCACTAATTAACAAAAAAGGGGGACAACAACATCATTCACTTTTGGATTTAGTACACAGTGTTTCAATTTTGGGGTCTCATTATTATTTTGTGTAATCTTAACGATCTTATAGGGCTGGGATGTAAAGAATAGCAAGAAATTGAGAAGAAATAGTCAGATTTTAGTTGTATTTATTTATGTTTATTAAAAGGAACCCACAAGATTGGCTGTTTGTGGTTCTTTTGTTTCCATCCAGCCTATCTAGGAGAGTGGAAAATACTATCATCCCACTGGAGAGTTATTGAGGACAGTGCTATTTTTGGTATCAGACAGGGACTTTTGTGGAACCGGCTTGGCATCAGACTTTATATTGTGCTCTCTGAAATGACAAACCTTCCTGCGTACATCGTCCTCATCATCAGTGCGTATGCTGCTGGCGTCGTTGAGCAGGGGGCTGGTCAGGGGAGAGGGCTGCCGACCGTCTGGGCTCAGGCTGCACAGGTCCAGGGACTTCTGGCCATTCACCAGGCCCAGGGAGTGGCATGGGGACACGGGCTGATGGGGAGTGACTATACCTGTAGAAAGGTGACAGCAGGGCAAGTGAGGCAATGGTCAAAATGTGGACACTGTATACAGCTACACCCTTATGGCTACTCCTTTACTATTACTATTCCCACAATTGGTGAGCTGCTATTATTACACTATGGGGGTCACTACGAAAACTACATAACAACAACAACTACTACAAATACCACTAAAACTAACAACTACTACTACTACTACAATAGCTACTACTTTTACAAATATGACTACAACTAATAACTACAGTTAAAACTACAAACTACTACGACAACTAGCCTAACTGCCACTGCTGTTACCAACTCTGCAAAACAATTCTGTACTCCTATGTAAAAAAAAAAAAAAAAAAAAAGAAAGAAAGTGTAATCAGAAACAGTCTACTTACTTCAAAGAGTATTTAACTGAAACACTGAATGTTGTTAATTTCCACTGTGTCTATTATACATGATTATTATAAAATACTTTGGTTTGTGTATTTTTAAACCAGCGGTAAAGAGTAATTACCAGCGTTAATGAAGCCTGACCCAGACTAGACCTGTCCTCGGGGATATGAGTAACAGTGAGCGCTCTGTGAGGGATCTTCCAGAAGTGAGAATCATCATGAGTCACTGTACAGTCCAGACACATCTGACTTCCACAGTCTCGTTACAGTCGCTAAACAAGCTCAGACACACAAGGGAGCTACAGCGAGGGGGAGCGGGTCTTCTGTGTATCTGCACTCATCATCTACTCACAAGGTCAGATCCACTATCCTCTGCTGTCCTCACTGCTGCTGATATAGGCCAGTAAACAAAATCTGTGCTACGCAAAACAGTGGGGGGAACAACTACACATTCATAACACATCAAAACATATTTAACAAAAGCTTCATAAATATCTCCTTTATTGACTTTGGTATAATTTGTGTGTACAGTACTAATATTTTTATAGCAGCATCAAAGCTCTGTGAACATGAAATATAATTAGTGATAGCGTCAAAAACATAAATACCACACATTTAGACAACTAGCTTTGTTAGTAATGTTAGTACATATCAAATACAAGTTGCAGGTTGCAGTCAGTGGTTAATGTACACATGCACAGATCTAAAGTTAGTAAGAATTTACAGTGATGTGAGAACACTGAATAAAGTAAATGTTATGACACATGCAGTGAGCAGCAGCACAAGCAGAAAAACAGCAGTGAAATGAAACATGAGATTTGTCCATATATAATTAGCTTCCTTTCTGATCACTGTCAAAAAACATTTCACAATTTAAGTAACAGAACAGGAATTCATGCATGTGCAGAAAACAGACAAGTCGTGACAATTGCATGCTGGCGAAACAAAAAAATGAATCATGTGATACAAAATCCATCACATATCATTCATAATGCATGACAGAACATAAACAAAAACACAAGTGCAATAGACAACCCAGAAGGAAATGGTGAGTAAAAGTGCAGTGCAGTTTGCAGTGAAGTTTGGAGGAGGTGAGAGGAAATCACTGACAGAAACTAAAGCAGGTGTCAAGAGCAGAGAGAGAGATGAGAGCCGGGGGAAAGTACTATAAGCTGTTATGAAGAGGATCATCTACTGTAGAGCTGGACTAGACAACTCACTCTGACCTGGGAAATCACTACACTACGCCAAAACGGACTTTCAGACTAGCCCAAACTGAGCCAGGGGTATCAGTGGAGCTGATGACATTTTAGCCTAGTGCTCTTTCCCAGTGGGTATAGTGAGATTGTCAAAGCAAATCATTTCTCTACACTATTTCCTTTACATACTTTGTAACACCTAATAATGTGCTTTCCTATTTCATTCCCTCTTTGGTCTTGTGCAAGGCCTGCTACCTGGCAACCCTAACCTCATCACCCGCATGTGTATATACCATTCACATGTACATTCCACACCAAATCAATCAAGCACCTTTGAGGTTTAAATCATCTAATAGGAACTGTTCTTCTCATGAGTCATTATGATAAATATAGGTCATGTTGTAAATAAATAAATATATATGAATAAATAAATAAATAAATAAAATCTGAAAATGTTATTCAAGGCATCAGGAATACTGCTAAAAAGGTGAAAAAGATGTAACTTAAATAGACTCTGAGTCAGGATTTTCAAGTCTCTATGGCTAACAACTTTTTACAACAACAGTAATGGCACTTATTTCTAAAGATACTGACAAAAGACAAGATTCTGCATAAGAAAATTGCTTAATGTACCAAACCATAAAAGCCTGACTATTTTATGCTGTCTCATAAGCAATCCATCTCCTACAAATAGAACCACTTATCCTACCTCCTGCGGTGATTTCTTTTTAAGGTAGCGCTAAGCTTAAGATGGTCCCTATGAACATGTAGCCAGACAAAACCAATATGCCTCCCGCTCCATTAGGCCGACACACAAAAGCTTTAAATGCAGATGTAGCAGAGTAATGGGGGTAATGCTAGAAGCTAAAATCATCATCGCTAAAAGTTTGGCAGGCGTCCCCATCTGCCTCCTCGTCCAACTGAAGGCTCCCGAAAGAGAATTTATTTCTAGGGATATCAGAAGAAGACTGGACAGTATTCTTACACATTACTGGACTGCCTGGGTTTTCAGATTCACTTGATTCTGAAGCACTGGTAGGGGAACTGTCATTGATTAGAACAACGCCCATGTGGTTGGTACGTGCTTGTCTTAAGCGCCTATGTCTAGGTCTGCCTCTACCTGGAGCTGTCAGACCGTTGGCCATCATTCGGCGCTCCAAGGCAGCCATACGCTCAGCCCTGGATACACTTGGACGGGGTTCCTGGTTTGGAAAGTTGTGGGCTTTATGTGATCTAGATTGTCGATTTGGGGCAGTTGAGAATCTACCATCAGTGCAGTTTGATGAAGTAGGGCCGTAGCCATTTTGAATGCTATTTTGGTTAGCTGGTCTACTTTGGTTTGCAACTTTTGTCATTGGCAAAGTAACAGGACTGCTGAAATCTCTTCTGCCATCCCTCACTATTGTATTATTAACGTCTTCAGTTCTTTGATAAAACTCATTATTCATTCTAGTATAGGATTCTCTATATCCCATCCGCCCTAAACTGTTCTCACGATAGCGGGGAGCACTCTGTTCCATTAAACGCTGATTTGAGCGAGCAGATATGTTATAATCAAAATCAATGCAGTCACTAAATGGGATGTAAGTGCCCCTGGATTTGGTAGGCCTAGATGGCGGACCTATATTTGGGCCGTCCATGTTGGCGGGTCTGGCCGGACTCCGGGTCTCATCAGATGGTCTGGACACAGGCCGCTCCTCATGACCATTCCTCTGGTGGTACGGACTGGCCTGCGTGATCCGGGACACTGCAGGGTCCTCCGCACTCACAACCACTGAGTCTTTCCAATGACGGTGAGGAGAGTCCACCCTCTCCCCCGGAGCGCCGTGCTGATAAAGAGGCAAAGACATGTGAGGACAAACGCCACGAGGAAATGCTGTAGGTGTAACATGAGGAGTATTTTTGTGATTTTGAAAAGACTGTACATTTTATGGGTAAATAATTATTAAATTCTCATTCTTCTTTCTATAATACGGCTTATGTGAAAATATCATAAAATGAGAGGCATAGTAGTAAAGTATAACACAAATTAATTTATTGAAACGGTACCCTACACTACATTGTTTCTTTTTTTTTTTTGTCGTTTTTTTCTAGCAATGTAATATTGTGTGTGATTGTGATTTTCTTTTTTTCTTTTTGATTATTCTTGTTCTTTTTAAGAAAGTTTAATTTTCAACACTTTGGAATTCCCAATATAGTGATAATTACTCAAGAAATAGTTTTAACCAGATCTTTTTGTCTAGTGTTGCTGTTAGGGATTTGAAATTTTACTCCAATGATTAAAATAGTAACATATGTGTTTAATTTAAAGACATACTTCTGGCACTTCATGGTGTCTGGGTGAAGGCAAAGGTGACAGTCTGCTGTTATGCTGCACTCGAGTGTTGTACTGGACCCGGCTGTGTTTCCTGTCACACGGGAAGTAGAAGGTCATGGTCTTACAGAGTCAAAAAACCCCGAGATTAACCAAATGTGTCCGAGCTGCCAGCAATCTTTACCTTTCAAACGGGATCTTCTTAAACTCCGACTCCCTCACGTAATCAATCACCTGCTTCTGCGTGCGCCCGCTGCCAAGACAAGTACAGAGGAGATAATAATGGGGTTTTCAAGCAGACCTGCGCTAGACTATGAGGTGATGGGTAGGGCCTGCTGAGAGGTACTTTATATTAAACTGAAGGTACCTGAAACGAAATGACGATCCCCGAGACATGAGCACCGGCTTACGCTTGGGCTTAGGCTCCTCGAAAAGGCGGAAAAAGGCATGATACTCTACACAAATCTTCCAAAAGACTTTACAGCAATCCCGACTGGCCATCAGGAACTCCAGTGTGTCCTGGTATGAGCTCTGGTGACCAAACTCAAGTTAAAATAAATAATCCAGCTACAAATGAGCTTTGCATCTTACCTTGTCACATACATTCAGGTCTGGTCGCAGTTTAATAAGAAATCGTTTTCTCTTGAAGCTCAGTTTACGCACTTTAGACCAGTTGAAGGCGTTGATCTTGGTATGTCCCTGTAATAAGAAAACAAACATACAATTTCAAAAATAAATACAACTAACCTAACTTTAACCACTGTCCAAACCCTAACCGTAACTCGTTTCCTAGCATTAACATAAACTCTATTCCTTAACTTCATCTGTTCATCTGTACCAATCAAAACAAAGCGTCCTTAAATAGCACTCATCATGTCACAACATGTCTCCTTTTGTTACTGGTGAATTTCTTCAACATTAAAACTCAACTTAGCAAAACTCTATGCATTTTGCCTCTCTAAACATTTAAATGTACGCTTAAATATAAAAGATTAAATCAAACAAGTAGAGACTCTTTCATCATTGCCTTCAGCTGTGGCCAGGAGCAGAACTAACCTGAAAGACCAGGACGCCTGTGTGTGCCACTGCTAAACTCAAACTGGACCCCTCCCGATCCTTGGCGGGGTGCAGACGAATCCCGTACATTTCCAACCTCCGAGCCACCTCCAATAAATGATAGTCCGATTCTGCTGGTGTCTGACCTCTGCAACAAAACAAATCAGAGAAGTCAATTCTGTTATCTTTCATTTTAAGTTTTCTTTGTCTATGCCAGATGGCCTGTCAGACACACATTTCTCATTTTCACTGGATTTCAAAATGGCCTGGCACAATGAGGACCAATGGAGATCAATATGTGTCACAAAATGCAGTTTGTGTCAAAGAACTAATAGCTGGCTTTTTCCATCAGCAAGTATTTTGTTCAACGCTAACAAACAATTAGACACGCCAACCACTTATTTCCTCTGTGCAGTTGTAGCTAACAGTGAAGATTAAACTCATTATGACATCCAGCCAGAAATAACAACCACTTATCACAGAAGTTTAGGCAGGGAATGAATCCTAATTGAAATCTGCATGTCCTTCTTAATCTTAAACACTGGGAAACATATCAGCAGAGGAGGTACGTCTAAAACAAGGTAGAGTTCAGCCGCTGCTCAAATGTTGTGAAGTCATGCGTGAGTTTGAGCGGTAAACAGTGAGGAGGAGATCTGGACTGTTTCCAAAAATACTGTTCTGAAAGCATAGCAACAGTCACATAATGAGAAGAGTGGATAAAAGAAAAGCTCCAATGCACAGGAATGCACCGCCAGGCCCCTTCCAATAAAGACAAGAGGATCTGACACAGCTGTGAGCTACAACCAGGGTTTAAAGATGTCAACAGAGTCAAAATTGGGTTATATACTGTTATAAATCCCAATATTATTATAAAGGTGATATATAAGTACACAATATAACATGGTGGGCAAATATCAATAACTTAAACTGAAAGTAAGTAAATTTTTTCCACTCAAAAAGTACACAATATGTAAAAAATCCCAAAACTGCTGCTATCTAAAGACAGACTGAGCCAGGTTCTTCAATACTTTTCCATCTTATGCCACTACAGTTAAACTCAAGGGGACGAGCTTAAAAAAATCCCTGTTCTTGTTCACGCATGAGGAGAACGATTTGTGCCCCGTCACGGTTTCATTGACCTGATGATGTAAGCTATAAAAAAGCCTGTTCTGCTAGTACTCAGCCTTTGATCCAGACTCCACATGTTCTGCACCATTGACTCACATATGCTTTGAGTGAAACTCCATGATCTTGTCGATAAGGGGCATTTGATCTGGGATGTACGAGTTGTTGAGGAGGTGTGACCGGCACTGGCTCTCCTCGAAGTCCCCAATCTCAGCTGAGGACAAAGGGAAAAAGAGAGGCACATTTAAACCATTGTTATTAGTTACAATGAATAAGTTATGTTTATGGGCTATTAACTGAACTGCACATCGCTGTAACTGACTGTGTCCTAGCTGTGTAGTGGTTAACGTTGTTTGGTGATAAAAGTTTCACTGTTTATCTTGGGAGACACAAAAGGTTTAGTAGCTCTTTACCCTCTGTTAAAGGACTATAAACAAACAATTACTTCCATTTAATGATAATAATTAATGAGACAAAAGGGTGGCCTTATGTGAGAGCCCCTTTTAACAATAGAAAGTAATGTAGTTTTTATTCATTTATTTTAATTTTGAAATAAAACTGACTTGAACCTGACATCCGTTCTACATGTATCAACAAATGTGGTGTATTTGTTCACCGTGGCACCAGTTCTCCTCCATGCAGCTCTGAAATGTCAGGTTATAAATACATGCAGTATTCTTTGACAGGACGTCACCATATGAGCTCTTTCTGCAGACATTTCTGATTGAAAAGTATCCATGGCAACCTAAAGATAATCGATTTGAGACGAGGCGCCGAGGGCCGTCTCATGATGAGTAAGAAGAAAAATGTCTGATTTACTTTGATCTGCAAGGCTAAATAAAGACTCACATTGGATAATATGGGAGACCAATAGTGCGGCGCTGGTGTCGTTACACGTCAGGCGACCACAAGAGAGATCCTGCTTGATCTGAAGAGCGAATAAATATCTGAAAAAAGACAATCCAGAAAGTTTTAGCTTGAACACGGTAATTTCCTATTCCTACGGTAGCTCAGTTGTGTGTGTTTGTCCACTGATCTGAAGGTTGGCAGTTCAAATCTGGACATGGGTGAGTAGTTCCTTGATGTAAAGTGCTTTGAGTGCCTTAAAGGTGGAAAACTGCTATATAAAAATGATAAACAATCCTCTCTTCTCTTCTGGTCTTTCAGTTTTGTGTTAATAGGTGATACTGTGAGGACTTTTGCCCATTCAATATAACATATTGTTTTAAATTGTTCATTGCACTCCTTGATATTCATCACTCTGAAATCCATGGATATTAAGTTCTGGCAGTTCATATCTTAGCAAAAATGTTTCTGCATGAAATACTGCCTCAATAAGTAAAAGCTGACTTTCTTTAAAAAAAAAAACAAGTAATCTAATCCTATCTACTTTGAAATTCCTTGCAAGCATTTCTTTTCCAGCACCATATTTTTTGCAGACTGTAAAATATGCGTATTAAACGAGCTTGATCCTCGTGCAAAGCAGAGAATAATTTACTCATTGTAATCTCTAGAGAGGAGTGAATCGTAAACATGGCAGCCGTGACATGTGATGTGCAGCATTTCACCAGGAACCAGAGCATGTTTCAATTACGCGTCGTTGGTACAGCTTTGCCACATCTCAAGACATTTACATCGACAAACTGTGTATAAAAGCTGGTTTACACATCTCCTAAGAAGACATAATGAAATCATAACACAGGGCTAAATACAGAAACATGCTTGGACAGACAGGAGATTACCTTGTCAGTTCTTCTAGTAATTGAGTGTGGTCAGGAGGAAAGAACTTCACAGCAAATCTCAGAGTGGTGTGTTTAGGCCCTGCAAAAGTATATGAATAAAAATAAAAATAATATAATTTATAGGAGAATTGGAATAAAGTAAAAAAGCTTGGTTTTAGGTGTACTTACGTCTGAGCTGCTTTATAATAGGCTTAATGTGATCTAACCAAACCTGAAAAAAAAAAAAAAAAATTATTTAATTTTACATTATGCCAGAATAATTGGATACCAGTAACGAGGTACACTCACACCACACTGCACTCCCCCCCAACTATCCTATTTTTCCTGTGTATTTTTCAAACTTACCATCATCTTTTGGTGGTTCTGAAACTCCAGGCCGAAGTAGTCTCCTTCAATGAGGTTCATATGGGAGCACACCAAGTCCAACAGCATTTTTCCTGGGGCTTTTTTCTGCAAAAACAAAAAGAAACATGTTGATTACACAATCCAAATCCAATATTACAACAACTAGATAAAATACACTTTTACATATCTACTACAGGCACCACATGACTCTATATATATGCAGGATTGTGCAATTAATCATAGATTCACTTATTTCCAATTGTCAATTATATGCTTAGGTATTTTTAATCAAGAGGTTCACCGTCAATTTTCTGTCATTAAAAGCATGTGGTTTGGACCAGAGTTAAGAGATTGGGAGAAGAATGTGTTGTACAGGTAATAATTGAGCAATTTTAATGCTAAAAATATGTGTTTAATAAGACAGAATAAAATAGACTCTAAAACTATGAATGATTAATATGAGGAAAAAGTGATTGCTACATTTTTCATATCACCCAGCCTTAAAAACCAAACAGAAACAAAAGGTTGCTGCTCTTTGTAGCCCTGTCAAACTGACTGTAGGTTAACGTCGCTTCTCTGGGAGTCCCCCTTGCCCCGGGCTCACTGTCACCCCCCTCCTCTCTGTGATGCCTCATACACTGTGGGCTTAGTAGACTCCATGGGCTGCTAAAAGACCTAAAGCTTAACTCCTGCTTTGATTTGTTTGACACTTGCAGTGTCACTTACTGTCACAGGTTTTAGCTTGGATTTAGGATAACCAATGCTGTCAACAGTGCAATAAAAGATTGAGTAAGATAGCAAGCAGCAACAACACACAAGTGCGCCAAATATCGTTCTTTAAGGTCAAATAAATGTCAGGGATTTCCACCACACAAGCAGAATGCGATCATATCAGGCACAGAGCATACACACATGCACTACCACATAATCATGTCAACATAATCAAGGCAAAAATTTATCTTTTACAAATGCTACAAAAAAGCATTAAAACTTGCTTTGTGCTATAAAAATATGAAACCACAACAGCATGGTCAAATACAGTTTCACATATATATTACCAGTAGAATAGAGTAACATAGATTTTATTTTTATTTGTCTTTTTTGTCTCATTTTCCTGTGTCCTCTGCCTCACTCCTGTCTGCATGGGCTGCCTCTTAGAGAACACAGGGCGACCAGCTGTTTCCATATGGTGAGGGCTTTGATGAGAAAACCCACAAGAACTCATGAAACGGCTGCAGGGAAGAGCCACCAGCCAAAACACGCCTTCTGCACAGACACTCAGCACTAGTCACTAATATGAGACTCTGTTTATGAGCTGCAGCAAACCAAGAGTACACATATGAAGTCGAGGTTTTGAGTTAGTTTACTTTCTCAACCGTTAACTATATAAAGAAGTGGACTAAGTGAGTGTAACATCACCCATAGCGTTCGGCTCCAGTCAAATGAATCGCACTGAGGTTACCGGTTATAGGGGTGAATTTGGAGCCAAGTTACGACCGCGAGTATCATAGCAACCAAAGAGCCAATCTGGATCCAGGCTGTTGAAGGTAACGCCCCTTCCCATCAGCACAACTGGTTTAGCAGGGAGCGGACGATTAGCAACGCTGTCAATCAAACCTGTTGTCAACACTAGAGGGAGAAAGGGAAATAAGGTGTCTGATTTGGTTATTATTAAAGTTCCTACCTTGATTTATGGACAAAATGGTAAAATAAAAACACTAGGATCATGCAGAGTGGGTCAATACGAATGTTTAAGACCAAAATGCAAGACCAAAATTGCCAAAATGTATTTTCAGTATATACAAAACAATTCATAGAGAAAAAACAAAAAAACAAAAAAAAACAAAACTATTTTCCAGTCTGATTTATTTTGCCTTTTGATCCTAAAAAGGTTAAATAATTTGGAAGGCTACTGGCAGTATTCTCCAGAAGAGATAATATGTAATGGCATATATCCAGTGTAGATATATATAGAAAATATGATGATACGGTATTCAAAATGTTGTAACTCTTTACAGGGGAATTAGGGATTCAGCTTTGATTAATTTCACAGTCCAAAAGACAACTAAAACAGAGGTGAAAATTTCAGCACCAATGTGAGAAATTTTGTATTTAAAAAAAGTCCAATGCCTCCTCACAGAAACCTCACTGTAAAAATCAGATGTCAGAGTAAACTGTGAAGTGACCAGGAGCCAAGAGGAGATGGTCAGCTCTGGGCCTGATTAGAGCGGGTCCGCTGTAGATTAAAAGCAGCTGTTCCCGTCTGCAGAAGCGGAGCTGCCATTTGACACTGCTGCAGCCGCACAATAACATCACTGTTGTTAATGAAGCACAAGCCGGCATGATTCAATACCGTCGTAATACACTGGAAAACAATTACCTTGGTTGGTCAAGCATTCCAACGACCAAAATTAGGGTAAAGATTTTGTCATGAACTATAAAAGTCTTTCTGAATGATTTTCAGCCTGTAGCCTACAGCCTGTGACACCAGACATCTATACAGTGAAAACAAGACCAGGACTGCTCTCTGTTCAGCTACATTGATTTATTTTTTTTTCAAATATGACAAGATTTTTTTCATTTTTTTCCATATTATCCAAGTAAAGTGTATCTTGTTTATATGACTAGTATTGGTATCTAGACTACACTCAAAAATACAGAGCTCGGTTGAGGCATTATAAAATTGTAAAGACTATCTATGAGCTGATCAACAGAGCCACAAATAACAAATGTATTTAAACATGAACAGATGATTACTAATGATAAACCAGCTGCCCATAAAATATTAGTTTTACTGTCCCATTGTGCTGACATGGATTATCCCAAAGATTTGAAATTCCCAAAATCCAATAGCAGTGTCATTTTTTCCACACTTCAAAAACACTATAAATACATTTTGGGAATACAAGGAACTTTGGTGAACTTTTGGAGTATTTTATTGCCATTCCCCTTCATGCGATAAATGGAAAAAATTTAAAAGCAGAAAAAATACGATAATTCACGATACATCTCTTTTCCATAAACACATCATGTGACCCGACACAGAAAAGTATGAACCT
Source organism: Periophthalmus modestus (assembly GCA_019594935.1). Lineage (NCBI taxonomy): Eukaryota > Metazoa > Chordata > Actinopteri > Gobiiformes > Gobiidae > Periophthalmus > Periophthalmus modestus. Next base: position 24,510,472 of record JAIEZT010000009.1, on the reverse strand, counting down.
CATGCCACGTCTGGTAAAGCAGATGACATTCCTTCATCATGCAAAAGGCCAAGAAAATGTCACAGCCTCCTTTTTACGATCTATAAAATCCGTGCAGTCCAAACCCGAGTAGCTATAGTTCCCAAGTGGAGGCATGACCATGATCCAGTTGCTTGGATTTCCTTAGAGCGAATCTTTTTGGTTCGTTAGGCTAGCACACTGGCTCTTGGGATGCTACTACTGTTTACATGTGTATGAGTGCTAGCAAACTGCATCGCTACACTGACCCTGCTACGGCTGGGCTCACAGTGAAAGGCTAAATAAAGATGACAGCGATGTCTGCACACGTCTGCTGCTCTGGGGTCCTGAGGGTAGATGGTTATACAGTGCACCTCCCATCACCCATGCACACTTGGTATAAAGGCCACGGCACATGCCCAATAAAAAAGGTACAAGGCTGGACATTAAATAACGCTTTGTTCTTGCTGCTGTTCCCCTGAAGGAGTTGTTGGCATGGTCTGTCTCATTCACAATGCACTGGCAAGCACCCACACTTCACCAAGGGGAATACAAGGATATAAAGTGGATTATAGTTTAAGGCTACACTTTATGAAAACCAAAGCCATTCACCCCAAAAAGCTGGAAAGCTGTATCAAAGACTTCTAAAAGTGCTGTGCCAAGCATCATATACTGTATGCTTCCACTGGCTACAGTAAATAATGACTAATAAGATCATCAGTGCTGCTTGTCCTAACCATCGACTGTATATATAAATGGACATTTAGCCACGTCGCGTTCCAAATAGGAAGTGATCATGGGCACACTTCCTGCTCCATTGACTCCAGTTGGCTGCAATTCACTTTACAGTAGAAAACTATCGCCCCTCTCTCCGTAAATGCTGCTGTCCGGCTCATTTTGGTCTTGAAATCTTTGTATTAACCCACTCTACATGATCCTAGTATTTTTATTATGGTCGTAACTAAAGATATGAACATGAATAAGAGAGAAATCAGCTGCTTTCTTTCCCTGGAGTTGCTCTGCTAGCGTTAACAACAGGTTTGATTGACAGAGTAGATAAGTCCCCGCCCCCTGCCAAATCAGCGGTGTGGGCAGGAAGGGGCGTTACCTTCAACAGCTTTGCTCCAGATTGACTCTTTGGTTGCTATGATACTCCAAATTCGCCCCTATAACTGCTAGCTTCAATGAACTTCATTTGACTGAAACCGAATGCTATGGGTGCCCCTTAGTCCATTTCTTTATACATCTATGGTCCAAACTTATTTGAAATATGTTGCAGCAATGTAATTAAAATTGTAATAACAATATTTTTTATGACATGCATCTTGAAATTCACATCAGTGTGGTAGTAAAACATATCATTAAGATTTATTGTATCTTTTTCAATTACAAATCTTGGTCATATTAAGTCATATTATTATATTAGACCTATATTATTTTTGCACATAGGTGGCCCAGCATGTTTGGACTTAACAATTCAACATATTAAATAGAAGGAGTTTAAAGATTTGATGTAGCTTCTTCTTTACACAGTGGGCATCTCACCACAGCACCCCCCCAGTCCCTCCCACCCCGCTTTTCAGCCATACCTTGACAGATAACGGCACAGTCTTTACACAGTGGGACAGGTCCTACCCTTGACATTCAGCAAGCAGATTAAGGTCAGTGATGAAAGAGCCATTTGAAGAATGAAATAAGCAAATCAAAAAGCGGGAAAAGGTCAGGTTTTGGATACCAACTATCTCTACAAGGCTTATCAGCGCAGACACAAACAAGCTTAGGGCTGTTGAAAAGGCAGGATTATCACAAACCAACTCACTTTTATTAACAGAGGAAGCCTGGTGGTTTCTGAAAATGGATATCAATCACATCATGTGCCTCAGATTAAAGACTATGCTGTACCAAACCAATATGAGATCTAACGTGAAATGCAGTACAGTAATAAGCCAACATTATAAAGGTGGGCCAAATGCTCACACTGATTGCATGCTGCAGGTTTGCCCCTGTATGAAAAAGCTGTTGTAAAGCTGTACCTGGAATCCATGCATGTATGAACACACACAACGTGTCAAAGGGTTTGTGAAAGCTAGGAACTGGTTACATAGATTTAACTACCAGCATGTGGGTTGAACATTGTGGGTTTTATGTTTTGTTTTATTTAAATATGCACTAAATGATCTGTTCTCATTCTCATGGTGAGTATGTCACCAGTCTGTCTCCATGGAGATAGTATTGCATTGTCCAGAATTTTTTTTGCCACAAAGCCGAATTACAGATCAGATCTGGGGAAGGTGAGCCAACTCACAGTAAGGATGCATGATTTTCAAAGGTCTTTTGAGAAAATAAAAACACCAATAATATGACTGATGATATACCAGATAGATAAGTGCCATAAGTGTTAATTGCTGATCGTAGCTCTACAGTAGTACATTTTATTGCACTTGTTGCATCAGCTAAGACAACACTTTCAGTCATGGTTTACTTATTGCATCATAAATCTATTTGATGGGCGAGTTATTATCTAAAAAACCTTATTGGATGTCCTTGCTTATAAAGTCACGTATCCCTCCTGTCGTCATTTGCTTGTTATACAGCGCCAGCCTATTTGCATATGCCAGCCTGAGCACACTGTAAGGGAATGGGAGGACGGGGAGGTCATGGTATCCAGGCTGATTGAGATTCAGGTCAGGCACTATAGAGGTTCCCAGGGTGACTCCAAGAGTGCGGGGGGAGGACGGGGGGAGAGAGGAGGGAGTGATAATCCTGTCCGACGCGCATCCGAACGTGTGGATACGCATATGTTAGCAACAATAATGAGCTGCAAATGATCATACTGTATGGCAGCTCACCACTTCAACTGGCACTTCGCTTTGATAGAGAGTAAACCAGGGAGATAAAGACCAAGGTACGCTCACAATGCATCTGATTTTGACGAGTTCAGGGGTCTCAATCTGTAAGTTCTTCCTCGTTATAACACAAACATCCAGGATTTTTGGTTATAATATTTGTTTTTTGTCAATAAAATAGTAGTGAAAATAGATTTGCAAAAAACATCTGACCTCACCTCAGTGACTTTATGAGGAGAAAAAACATCTTAAATATAAATAAATGTACTGGTGGAGGGTCCGCCACCTTGTCTTGATGATTTGTGAAATGTTCCACAGAAATGGCACTAAACCAGAAATGACTCTTAACAGGGGTAAGCGTAATCTATCTGGGAAAACACATCATTGGTTGAGTGGTTAGATCCACTGACTCGAAGGTTGGCGGTGCAAATCCAGCCCTCACAGATGAATGCTGTCGTTGTGTCCTTGGGCAAGACACTTAACCCACCGTGCCCCAGTGTCTGCGTACAACTGGTGTATGAATGTGTGTGTGAATGGGTGATCCTTGTTGTAAAGCGCTTTGAGTGCCTTGAAGGTGGAAAAGCGCTATATAAAGATGTGACCATTTACCATTTACCATTTACCAAAAAATGGTGTCATATGGAGAAAATCCATCTCCATAGAGAGAAGGAGTTAACGTTACCAGGAAAAGTTACAGTTAAATGATATGTATGTGATTTTGCAAAGTAAGTTTGCAGAAACACATGGTCCGATCCATAAACCATGACCTGAGAGAGAGGAGAAATAATTAAGTTTGATGAGACTTGTGTTTAGTAAGTAGGTACACTTTTAGTCAAAACTCCACGTTTTATAAATGAGACTCAAGCATTCTCGGCATCTCTTTCAATGCATTTTTTAAACCCTTGTAATTGAATAAATGTGGGAGAATAAATAAGTTAAATACAGTGGAGCATTCCAGGAAAAAATAACATCGCCATGGAGACAAGCAATTGGCAGACCCTCCACCAGAAAATGGCAGTGGCCCTTTAACATGACCCTGGAATACACTGCTCAAATATGATTCTTTTCTGCTTTGTCTCCTTTTCCATTTGCTCAGCTCCAGATGAAAAGTGACATGAGAGAATGAAAGTGAAAGTGGCGATCAGGTCGTCACAGTTGTCAGGACCATTCTGTCACACCAGCCATCCCTGCGGGGACTGCCAGGACAAGCATGAAAATAATGTCCCTGGATTCAATAGAGGTGGAAGTAAAGGTGGGTTCCTGGGCATCCCCCCCCCTCCCATTCTGTAAGCTAGTATTGGACCGCAAGAAACATATTGATTTGACATAAGGAATAATTAAGTGAGCTGTTGTGGTCACTGTGGTGGTGTGTGGAGACCTCCCACTAGTGACCATAAATCACAACAAGGGGCACGATCATTAGCAGACAAAAGCAACAGCAGCAGCTATTTCCATGGATCATTCAACAAAACCAAAAAGTGAAAATAAAAAGTGCTAGTTTGTGAGTTTGTGAATATAAAGATCATTCTAAAACAATCCAGGAAAGGTCAAAAGGTCAAATTTAATCTTATTTATGAATACTTTTTTAAATCTACTCATTTGATTATCGATTAGTAACCTAGGTAACCATTCTTTCGACAACCTTATACTGAATCTGACTCTTCTGACTTTTCTTTTTCTGCACATCAAAACCAGAACATGTCTAATCCACAGTGCTGTTTTAAATTTCCAGATTAACTTCACAGCACAAAAATAATCATGATTTTAACTAAACCAAATATTTATGATTAGGATTTTTGCATAATCAAGCTGCTCTATCTGGATTATAAAGAGCAAACATGTCAAACTCAGGCCCGCGGGACAAATTTGGCCCTCGATATAAATATATTTGGCCCGCGAGATTATATCACTGTTTATTTATTAGAGCTGTCCCGCCGGCCGTCGTGCCTGTGAATTTGAGTAGCACATGAACTTATAGAGCATACGAGAAAAATATAAAATGGTAAATGGTCACATAGCGGGTTAAGTGTCTTGCCCAAGGACACTGTTGACAACAGCATTAGCATCTGTTAGCTGGAATGCCTCACTCGGGTTGGATCCACCCCTTCAATGAAATGACGTTTATGTCGAGAGCAGGATTCGAACCGCCAACCTTCGGATCAATGGACAAACACTCACTGCCCACGAAATACTTACCGCCCTCAGTTTTTTTGAATGTACTACGCCAATATTCAGGAGTTTTACACCCCGAGTATAGAGCATCAGAAAAATTTAAAATGAAGTAAATGACCAGAATAGCAGGTTAAGTTCACTTACTGAGGCTGGCAGTGAAATGTGACCCTTGCTGGTTGGGCTCAGACACCAACCTGCGGGTCAATGGATTATTTCCGCTCACATCAATGACGTTTACATTGAGAGCAGCATTCGAACCGCCCAACCTTCGGATCAATGGACAAACACTCACTGCCAACTGAAATACTGCCGCCCTCAGTTTTTCTGAATGTAAAACTAGCTTGGCCAATAAAAAATTAAGCCTATTATTATAATTTGTCAAAAGTGCTTAGGGCTGAAACCTATATTTTAAGGTGAAGGACAAAATTCTTGTTCAGGGCTAAAATGCAGTCCTTTGTTTCAACCTTACTGCTCAAAAAATGAAAAGTTGACCCTATTTAAAGAGCTAATTTTATATGTTCTGATTTGTTATAATGTTGTTTCCCCATCAGAAACATACCTGGAGTTGTGTTTTGTTTCACTGACACATTTAACACACAAACCTGACATATTTAGGCTGAGTTCCTCTCTTGGAGGAAAAAAACTCTGGCCAGACCTTGTGATGTCATGTGGTAATACCAGAAAGCTCTACTGGATTTTTCAAACAAATACTTGTTCAGGGCTAGAATCACCGTTTGATTTTAGCCAATGGAAAAATGAAAGGGTTACTCAAGCATGTGTGAATGAAACAAAACACAACTCCAGGTATGTTTTTGATGAAGTAAGAACATTCTAACAAGGTTTAAAGCTCACAAGAGTCCATTTTGCATATTAGAAGACCTTTAAACATATTATGCCACCTTTTTCCATTTAAATATTATGGGAAAGGGTCAGCATTTCAGTTTTTGGAGTGAATACAACCCAGCTACTGTGTTTAAAATGATTCATACAACACTTTTCCTACAAAGTGCACAGCTGTACCTACTCTAATATGTACATTAAAACACTAGTTCATTTACAACAGTGAAATGAAGACATCTCCACCAACTACAATCCCAAGAGTGTGAACAGCGTAGAGGCCTGAAGAGCAAATCAGACAATCAATAGGTTAATTAGGAGCTTAATTAAGCTGAACATGGGACTGCCAACTCCCACAAGGTCATACCAAATGACGAAATCTTACAAACTAATTGGAACATAAATGGACCTGTGTATCTTGCATGTATATCTGCAGAGCATGAGCACGAATTGCAATATATATGTTGTGACAAAGTTATACAGCAACAAATTAAGAAAACTATGAGGAAACCAAGTTGAAAAATGTTGGTTTGGAAATGATTTTTTTATTTCCCAGCGTAAAATCGAAAAAAAAAAATTGTCTGAAATATTGTTTGGACAACAGTTATTTTGAATCCATCTTGCCCATTTACTAGATAAAAACAGATAATTAAACCTGGTTCATTACGGTTATATTCACTCAATATCAGAAGATGTGACTCATGTAAATGTGTAACAGCTGTTGTGTCAGAGGAAGGCCAGGTAAACATCCACACCTTGAGCCCAACTCCTCACTCCTCACAGAGCAGCCAGATGGGACGCTGCCTCATACAGGAGCAAATGCCCACAGTCAGTTAATTATGTGGAAGCTCTTCATAACCAGCAGCTCGGCGATGCAGCGGCTGACATCTTGATTGGCTTAATTACTGTGATGTCTTCAGTGTGAGTGTGCAATGGGGGCATCGGGGTGTAATAATAATAGGAGCAATAATAGGAGGTTATTAAGACAAGGTGTGTTAGCATAATTAGATGCATATTGTTCTTTATAATATGCCCAGACTGATTTATAGTAAAGAGGGCATATGTAATACAGTTAGTCTCATAGGGATTCATAAATAGATGAAAGAAGAATGAAGTGTTTTCATATGACAAACTAATGAAATAACAATTATTGACCAAAAATGCAAAGAAGTACAAAGAATATACATACATGATGGATCTTAAGAAAGCCTGCAAAAAAAAAAAGAAAAAAGAAAAATGCCATTGTGTTATATAATTTTCCTGGGATCCAGAATAAAATACTTTATGAAGATGAGAGTCTTGTCACCAGTGAATCTTTCTGTTTTCAAATGGGAATGATTGACAGGTGGATTAGCCAATCGGGGACATGCAGGTAATAAAGGAAAAAAAAATATCACCAAAGACAAAAACATTAAAACATTTTTTAAAATTAGCGAATTTCTACAGAATCAATGAGCAAATCACTAAACTCTGTTAATCTGAGGTGAGATAAATTTTACTTTACTTGTAAATCAAAGGTGACCAATGAGCTCCTTTGTTTCACATGTGTCAGTGAAAAAAATCATAATCTGATTGGACGATCATTTTTGGCCGAGCTTGAGACGCAACGGAGGATGTGGGTCCAGATTGATATCCATCTGTATAGGAAATACAAAGATATGAGTCTGGATTTCCCCGGCAAGTATATAAAACAATAAGTAATTACATTTGATTTGCAAATAAGTGAATTAGTAATGTCATGAAAGAGTATTAAGTTGTGCACGAATGTATCCACAGAACTTTATACTATACTTCGTCTGCGTCTCTTATGTGTCAGATGCCTTCCTCAGATTTGTCCCTTGTCCTTGTGTCTGTCCCCTGCACAAATAAATAATGACAGCTGCACATGCCTCTTTAGTGCTGAGGCCTTCCAGAGATTAGCTTTAAACGACTTAACCTCAGCAGGAGAAATCCACAGGCCGCAGACCTGTGATGTAGTTCAGTTAGTGCATTGATCAGAGTCATGGGGGCACAGATCAGCTTTGTCATTTACGCTTCACAATCAAGCTTTTACAAAATCTGTAATTTAAAAAAAAACAAAAAAAGATTTCATATATTTTAACTGAATCAAGCACATTTAGTTTAGATTTACAGATTATTCAACCCAGGAAATGAATAGTATCCAGATCATTTCCATGTTTACGCTTACTCTCTAACAAATATTGTTCAAATGCTCAAAGTATTGCAGTGTAATCAGATATACAGTGTTGGGCAGCGTCCAAGTCCACAAGGTGCTTTCTCTTGAAGAGGATTAAGGTCAGGAGCCAGAAACTATTTGCAGAGTGAAACAAATGCCAATAATATTACTTCTACTGAGAATGTCCTCATTGTTTCTACGGGAATAGGATTAGAGTTTACACAGAACAGGACCGTCTTTGTGAGCACCTGTCCATAACTAGCTCTACTGGTGCGATGTCGCCACCTGACTGTGCGCTACAAGCTGGCCACTGTGCATTATATTCTCACATTTAAATTATTAACTAGTGGCGGTACATCTGTTGCATTGGACCACGCACCAATATTCCCCACATTCCCTTTTGCTAGACAGGTTATCTTGGTGTTTTATTGGTGTTTTATTGTTTTATTGCTCTTTGCCTTTGTACCGTATCATCTGATCATCTGTATATTTGTTTTTTGTTTGAATTTTGGGCAGCTGAAGTAGTATTTTAATGTGCTATATAAATATAACTGAATGTACTTGAACTACTTAACCACAAACCCAATGAACATAATAAAACATAACACTGTGCACCTAGGCCTGTCATGATAATTACTACATTGACTTATTCAATATATGAAAGCTGGAACTATATGTTTTGGGCTCAATATTGATTTTTGCAATAATGGGGACATTTTTGTGACTTTTGTGGCTAATTATTCTTTCATTCTGTTCATATTTGTTGCAGCTCAGGCCTTTTAATGATACTATTTATTTAAAATGCTTCACTGGGATTATCCTGGGTTATTGTTATTGTATCAGTGGCACAAATTAGTTTCAATATCACCATTTATTTTTCTCTGTAGTACTATTTGTTATCGTGACCGGCCAACGTGCGCCATGAACAGATTTTGGATTGGTCTGATTATACTGTTATGTGCTTTGAGAGGAGTAAAACCTCTTCAAATAATTAGCACGTCATAAAACATGCATTAAAATGTGCCCAATTTAAACCTGCACCCTGGAGCTGCTAGCATGAGCGCCGGCACCATAACCACACACCGTGACAAATGCACATGTTGTCCGGAGGTGGAATGACACATCTGAGGTTGTCGTGGAGACGTCAGGCACAAGCTCACAACTGTGCAGCAGGCAGCAGCATCGGCACGAGCAGCTGCCGCCTCATGTCCACAGGCCACTGGGTCCAGCAGGGATTCAGGTCCAAAGTGACTGCAGAATACCAATGGTTTTGTCTTCCATTCAAACACACGCTGCCTCACCGGTAACCATGACAACATGAAGACGTTTGTGATATTGAGTGCTAAAATATCGGTGGGATCATCTGGAGCTGACAGGAAGCATATGGTTTAGAAAAGCAACATTTTCACTGCTATCTTTTATTGACAGAATTAAGAATATGTTTTTGTTTAGTTTTATGGCAATGATTGAAATTATGCTGAGTAAAACCAGGACAATAGCAGCATAATCATGTGCAATTGCAAAACAAGAGGAATGTAGAACTAAGCCAGGTCCAAATCAGGACGACACAATCACTCTACAACCAGAAGAAATCTGCATAGCACCAGAAATACTCAAATGAAGGAAAGACATCAGGTATAATAAAACAGCTCAACATGCAAACTGCTACATGGTGTATGGGGGGTCATTTATGGTTACAATCTATAAAAGGGGAAGCCGGGAACGAAGGAGGATGCGGTTAGAAATGTGTCCTTTACTTAATTTTTCAATGTAATAATTACTGTAACCATAGGCACACATTTGGAGTTTAAAATGGCTACCACCACACCCCTTTGTGCACCTCAGATTTGTGCACGCCCAGTACTGTAACTACGCGCTGTGTATAGCAAGCTTAAATTAAAAGAGCGGAGTAAGGGTGCAGGGAGGGGGCATGTCTCGGACTTAAGGGGGCATCTCTGACTAATTTAAGAATATATGCATAATACATGGGGCATGGGCAGAGGATTTGAAGCTCAGGTTATAACCTAGCTTTGCATGAAACCTGGATGACAATATTGTAAACCATTACTGCTTACAACACAGGCTTTCAGACCAATATCTCCATGGTAACGTGTACATGAAATAGGCTATCCTTTGCCGTTTAGTCACCAACTTAAAATCCTACATTATTTCTGTTTAATTTACAACTGAGGGTCACCAAATTGCATTGAGTATATAAAATGCTACTGAAACCCCATGCTTCAAATTTGCACATTTGCGTCACGGCAGTCACTCGAGTGTAATTTCACTAACTGAATATATTTGTATTGGGTTAAATGCTTCCATGCAAGCTACACTGAAAATGAGGTCAACTGTGCTTTTGAAATGAGGAGCCAAACGGATAAGATGCATTTCATTAAAACTAGGTCAAGATAATCAGAACACTTTGAGTTTTTAATTCTCAAAATGTGAAATCAAATGAAAGTGGCCACAGAAAAAATATTTACTCAATATTTGGTCCCAACTGCTAGAGCATGCTAATCTGCCTATAGATCAGACATGTCAAACTCAGGCCTGTGGGCCAAAGTTGGCCCTCAATATAAATATACTTGGCCCGTGAGATCATATCAAATATGTATTAGAGCTGACCCGCCGGCCGTCACGCCAGTATAACACATGCATCTAATACTATGAATCCCAGAATGCTTTGCAAATGTGTTGGCGCCGACCCCCACCACTTCTGTTGACACTTATTAGCATCTGCTACCTGTCACATACCTGTCACTCAAATTTAATCCACCCCTTCTTGAAAACATCCAGATGTTGTTGAAATTTTTCAATAAATATTTAGTTTGGCCCAAGACTTAGTCACAGTTTTTAATTTTGGCCCTCTGTGAATTTGAGTTTGACACCCCTGCTCTAGGCCATCGCTTCTGATCATTACCACTCGCTCACTTCGCTTCACACAACACATTCATACAGGCAAGGCAGGTGAAGTGTCTTGCAAAAGGGCACTACTACAGCATACACTAATCTGAGCTATATCAAACTACTAATCTTAATGTCCGCTGTCTAACCACTGAGCATTGTTTTGATTTGTCATTTATTTCATTCCAACTCCTGATACATTAAGATCGCATCTCTTTCACTTTCACTTTTGTCTTTAAAACAAAGCTATTTAGGACAAAATATACAGAGTGAATGAAAGAGTCCAACACATGTTTACCTAAGTTGTTATTTCCATGACCTAAAATGAAAGTTAACTACCAACTGAGTGCAGGCGGCCTGTTTCTGACCCCTGTGGCTGGATTTGCATGTAAACACACTGATCACGCTTTGATCCAACAAAACTGAACTCCGTCTTCTGACCCCTTTAATCCTGCGCTGAAAAGGTTCATTCAGATAACTATTCACGAGTCAATGACAGCTTGTGAAAGGCACTCATTTGCTGGTGGTGAGACACTGCAGAGACCTGATCTTCCCAAAGCGGACCGCCCCCTACTGTTTATGTGAAAGCCTGCTTCCCCGGAGACAGATCTTTTGATATCCATTAAAGGGGCATTCTCACACTGCCCTTCAGTCAGGACACCTCTCACTCTTTTGGATCCTGTGCATCGCTCAGTCAATAGAGAAAGGCCAGAGGGAGGCTCAACAGTTGTGATACAGGTTGTAAAGCTTTAAAGATGTGGTGAAATGAGCTGGCTGAAAAGTTGAGCTGGACATCGCCCTGGGCAAAGGGACTGTTTTAGGTACAATCAATGAGATTAGTTTTCCATGTCATGGTGTAAGTGATTGTCTGTTTTGTCTGTAAATGCACAATTATGTTTGGCATTAAAACACACGCTCATTTGCTGATCTTATTCCCTCATTCCCTCACTATTAACTTAGTCCAAAAAAATTTGTTTTCACCTACCCACTCTCCATTATTCAAAAATTCAAACTCTAGTTTCATGAAGCCATTTTTCAACAACAGAGACTTATAAAAGGAAATGTGCTGCTCAGCTCTGTATTTTTGAACAGGAAGTTAAATTGAACAGGAAGTTAAATACATCACACTTTGGTTTTCTCTCATCTGGATTATTGCTCAATGGTGAGGTCCACTGTGACAAAAACAAATATCAACAGACTTCAAATGATGCAAAATAGAGCTGCTCGTACTGTGTGGAGATGCCACTACTACACAAGTGTCACAAAAATGCATCTGCAGCAACTAACATAACTGTTACTAACATAACTTTTGTTAGTTATGAAGAAATATTAGATTATTCAACATTTGTGTTTATTAGAAATATATATGTTACGCAAACATAACTTGTTTCAAAAAGTGTTCCTCAGACAAAACAACATTTTATCCAACCAGACATGCCCTGAGAGATAGATGTACACTGCCAATATCCAGGACTAACATGCAGATAAGAACTGCTTTGTACTGAGCCATGCAACTGTAGAATACTTTCCCTACAGAATGTATTAACATAGAAAAGAAATCATTTTTAAAGGTCATTAATACAATATTTTAAGAAATGTGCTGCATAACATAGATTGTTAGGTACGATAAATGTTACTTGTATTTGCTTTGTAAACTCTTTGTGTAAAATATGTTAAATATAATGTAAATTGTGTACGGTGTATGAGTAGCAGCAGGTTTGGTGCAGCTAAATGTGGATCCAATAGATAAAATAAAAAACACCTGCTGTTTCTGTCGTTTTTTAAAGAAAGATCTAATGTCTGTGTAATCCCTCAGTCGTCCAGGTTTGATCCACAGCAGACGAACGATTCAATTCTATCAACTGGACAATAATTTTACAGTGAAGACATTTCGCTGCTCATCCAAGTGGCTTCTGGAAGAGGGAGAATTAAATTTTCATCTGCTGCTAATTCAGAAATAAAGTTATTTTCAGGGATTCGTTACCATGGGAAGATGAGGGTAATTTGGCCTCTGCAAGCTTCCGACAGAATAAAGCTACAAAGGTTCCAATGCTATAACAGGAAAACTCTTGAATATTTTTAGGGCCTGGGAATGAAAGTTACCAGAATCACAAAGTGAAACTGTAGAATTCTTTTGTGTGGAGCTGAAGTCCTCTGTGGTGCATATTATGTAACTCTCCATGTGTGGTGGTGGTCAGTATCTGGCATGCACAGAGCAGTATTTTCACACATTCCTCTTCTCCTCTGGTTTCCTGGCACGCTCTCTCTCTCCGGCGCTCTGCAGCACAATGCCTTGTGTCCCTCCTCACTCCTTCACTCATTAATCGTCCTTTGCCTCCCACATTTCTCCTATGCCTGCCCCGGAGACCCCCTCATTCAATTACTACAGTGGAGCAGTGGGAGGCGGGCTCAGCTGCACAGGTACACAGCAGAGGGGAATGCAACATGTCGTCAAACGGTCCATGGGAGGGGAGGCTGTACTGCAGACTGTGCTGTGGTCTGCCGTAGTTCTATGGACAAAAAGGTTAATGCAGTTGTCAGGGGTTCGAAAATGTGAGGCGCACTTTGTGCAAATCTGGACGCTGGTGTTGTGTGACTGAATTTAATGAATAAATGCATATATTATAAGCTTGTAGTGAATTGGTTTTACAAAATATTTTTTTCATTAAAAGCAGCATCTATAAAGTGGACTTGCACCTTTCCATGTATAATATCACCTCACATATTTAAGCATGTTTGGTGCACTGTAACATGTTTGTGTGAATGTTCCACAAAATGGCATTAAACCTATCTATCTCTAAGATGAGATAGATAACGCCACCGGGCCAAGCTACAGCTCTGTGATACCTTGTCTGTAATGATTTAAAGGTCCTACATTAAGCAAAATTTCCTCTTGTGAACTTTTAGTCACGTGTAATGCTATTACCTCATCAGAAACATAGTTGTATTTTGTTTCATTCACACATGTTTGAGTAATCCTTTATTATTAGTTAACAGCTCCTTTTTGCCTTTATTTTAGTAGAGATTGGCAGTTCCAGAGCTGACATTATCCAAATGATTCTAGTGAAGGTGTATGAAGTAATTATACTCAAAGGTCTTAAATATTTGTTGAGGCTGAGACTCAAACAATGACAGACACATTAGATACAGTACCGTATGGTATTAACATAGCTATATATAAGGTTACTAATTATTTTTTCTCATGAAGTAGTCAATTATTAATAGGCTTTTAATTTTTTTTTTTTTTAATGAATGCAATTATACATAGCTACGGGGCGACTAGCCACACCATCATTTTCCGCCATCCAGCATTGGGACTCAACTAAAACATATGAACAATATTTCATGATGTAGAAAGAGGCTCTCTGGTCAGCTCTGACATAAATTACCCTGTACGTTCTCAATGAAAAATTGATCACTCATTCACCATTCACGGGGAGAATTCCTCTGAAGCTGAGTTACGGTGTTCCTCCTGAGAATTCCCGAATGTATTCCAGACTGGGAGCACATCAGAGGGATTGGAGTTTTGCCCGGAGCAGCGTCCCTGTAGCCCCGCCCAATGTGCCGTCTTGTGATGTCTGCCAATAGCCTTCTGCCAGTCTACTCCAGCTCCACAGTTCAAGGGCTTAATATGAGCATCAAAGGGTGACGCGCGTCAGATAATATATGCAGGAAAAGTCACGGATTCCCATTCAAGCATGTCATGAAACTACACAATGGGATCAGAGGGTTTGTTTGGTTTTGTGTCGCGTGGCAGTAATAGAGTCAACTGGCGCTTGGCTGTACGAGGGAAACAAACATGAAAAAACTATGTAGGTACACACATCCGCCTTGGTTGCCATAGGAACAGGAGAGACTCATTATAAAGGGATCACTTTTTCTCAAAGCACCTGTGCACAGTATAGCCTCCGCAGCATAATCTAGAAGGTATTAGAGCTTTAACTGTAACTTTCTTTATATTAGACAGTCACTCCATCAAACACGAGCAGCTGAACGATATTGTAATGTTTATGTCCAGGGAAAATTAAGCTTTATTTGTTCTGAAGGTAATTTAATAGTGACTATCTGAGAGAGACAGATAACTTAGTCAACAATGGAAACGGCAACATTCGGCCAATGAAAATATATTTGAAAAAACTTCTAAAATTCGTATCACAACATTTAACTGTTACAACTTGTCTTCCATATTTTTGTGTAATATCCCGAAGCTATGAAATATCTCCACAACAAATCGAGTTGAGTCAAATTGAGTTAGCTACTTCAAATTTAGGTGTGCCAAGTAATTAAAAGTATGTATTTCATATCTCCAAGTTGAGTTACTTCGGCTATACACCGAAACTAATCAGCAAATGCGAGGATGGCAAGTATTCTCAGCGACCTCTGTAATACGGCACAGTCTTCTGGATAATTCCCCCTGCTTTTCCATTCCCATCGAAGCCACCAGCAGTCCACCACAACCCAATTATATTTTTGGATGCACCAGGGAAACGATGGCTGTGGGAAAAACATCCATCTCTCATCTGAGTCCATCCTGCAGTTCAGGGCTTCAATTTCAGGAGGTGAAAAAGTCATGAAAGAGGACAGAGTTCAGATCAGGGAAGTCTGTTTTGGCTCTGTGATACAAGGCAGGGAGCATGTGACGCGACTTATGAAGCAATCTTGGTCCATTTAGAATAACAATACAGCCACAGTCTCCCCATGTGTACAGTTACTTGTGGTAAAGTGGTAAAGATTAAGCAAATCTATTCACTCTTGTGGATTATTCAACATGTTTCAAAGCATTACACTTTTTCAATACATATTTTTTTGGTTTCCTGCTGAATTCCTATTGCTAGTTGACGCATTTAGTCTAAAAAGTCCACGTACGAAAATCGTGCTTGATTAAAAATAATTTATACTACATTTTGGAGCTTTTGCAGGGCCAGCTGACTTTTTATAGTGCCCACAAATCTCCCATTTATGTATATGTGACAGTAAGCATCAGACCCCCTCCCCCCATCTTTATAAAATCCCACAATCCTAAACACAATGCCATCTTACAGGGGCAAAACTAGGTCAATCAAGCAATGAAACCAAGACGGGCTGATAATAATCCCCTCCAAAAACCTTATTGTCATATGGTCATATTTAGAGTAAGGGGATTTGCATACTATAAAAAAGTCTTGGCACTACAAATGAACATGTACAGTACAACAGGAGTGCTCCGGTCCAGAATGTCTGCGGCATAATTGGTGCGCAGCCGTGCATTGCAGTACAGTCAACATTAATGCAGGGTGTATATGCAGAAGACCCCCCAAGCCCCCTGCTCCACCCTCCCCTCACTAAACTACTCTGCTTCTTCCTGGCAGCAGATATGTAGTAAGAGGAAGACAGAGCTCTGCAGCACGACGCTCCTCGTGCACCTCAGAGTGTCGCCATGGCAACCCCACATACGTAAGGCCGCCGCGGTTTCATGATCTGGCCTTTTAAAGCGCGCGGCTAAAGGAGGGGAGGGAATAAATGTACAGCAAGGTTTTATTCAAGGTTAAAATATAAATTATCTGGTGTTTCCATGGCAGGGAAAATGACATTCTTGTCTTGTATCAATGACAATGTATTAGAAAGTGGATGTTTTACAATGCAAGCAGTATATTTTACTTACTACTATTACTACTGCTGCTGCTGGCACTGTTGCTATGACCATTGACTTACTTGACACAAAAAGCTGGCATAATAAAATACTGTATAAGCTGTAATCTATTGCACATGGTAAGGCTAGCAAATACAGCTCTCATTTCAGAAGGAAAAGGTTTTTGGACATATATCTCATGTCACTTACTACCCAGATCCACAGTTTATTTTCATCTTAGTCATTTAG
This sequence comes from Periophthalmus modestus, assembly GCA_019594935.1. Lineage (NCBI taxonomy): Eukaryota > Metazoa > Chordata > Actinopteri > Gobiiformes > Gobiidae > Periophthalmus > Periophthalmus modestus. The sequence continues at coordinate 24,493,680 of JAIEZT010000009.1, read as the reverse complement.
CACAACCACTTCCGTTGTTATAAATTGTTACCCAATCTTGGCTGCATCTTTCATCAATTATCTTGTATCATTTTGACACAAATTAAAGACGTCTCAAATGTAACAGATCTGTTGTTGTCTGTCTGTTGATGTCCAAATCCTAACTGTGAACAAATGTAATATATTAACCCAGACAGTGAGTAGTGACAAATTTCAGATTCTGGGATGCCTCACATTCCCAGCCGCTCTGAGCCAGAGTGTCAGCAAACACTGCAGATAAGCATCACAGAGGTGCAGCAATCTGTACACTGTCACTAACAAGCCTTTCATTCACACGGGGGAGGGAGATCGCCATGGTCACCAGTCTCCTACCAGTTTGCTGGCACTAAATCACGGCACAAATACAAGCATGTTGTAAAAAGCTCAAACTGACTGTCTCCATCGGACCAGCAGCACAGTTAATCTGCAGAGATATGAGTGTTCCCCTCATATTAGAGAGTAGACAGTGAATATAATAGGCTTACAAGACTCACTGACACGGTGAACAAGTTGGTAGGAGGTTCAGAGCTGGAGATGCTGCCTAAATCAAACCAAGTAATGTGCTTCCTTTAAACTACAGTACACAAAATCACATGAGAAATTGAGATAGCATTAGCAATTGTTTAGACTGAGGTTTATAAGGTTAATGTTGAATTGTCAGTAAAAATCAATAGTTTTTCCAGAAAATATAATTAGGGACGGTGCAATATGGATTTTTATTTTTTTTTTTTTTGCCCTTTTGTGTTGCTGCTGTGACCGTTAACCAACATTACCCAACACCAACATAAAGATTTTTGAAAAGGTAGAAGAAAAGACCCACAAGTTGATGTTGAGTTTTAGTAAATTGTAGTTGATTATAGTCAAGCACAAACTATTTGCATTTCTCAAAATATTCACCAAATGTATTTTTCTGGAATTATCATGTATTGGCAGATTGTGTAAACATGCAGTCACTTCTTTATCGTCAGTGCTCTTGTGTGTTTAAGAGGATACATCTGATCCACTCAGGAGAAACTGGGAATGACACATGGGGCAGCGTAGAAAAAATACTGGTGCCAAATATTTCCAAAATTTTCATATGGGACGATACAATGACTGGAACCCCCTGATATTAGCATTGATAGATAGACCGTCCCGAATATTTTGTGATTTTGCCATTTTAGCAACCTCACATCCATTTATTTATGAAGTGGACTCTAAAATAAAATTGTTGCAGGTTGTAAATTTGATTCCAAGGCCAGCCAACTCTGGAGACTGGTGCTCACAATCTTGTCAGTATGTCAGCCCTGCAGCTAGCTATCTAATGTCTAGAATGTGCCCTGCCAAAAGCCCATAGTTGAGGAGTTGTTCCATCTCCAGTAGCCCCATGGAAAAAGAAGATGGCTCTGGATTTCAAACCATTTGGAAAATTCTGTGCAGTCCAAATCCAAAACTAATTGTGCCCACCAGAATATAGCTGCCAAATCATGCTTGCTTTTCCAAACCATTTTAGCCCAGGTTCCATCAGCGGTCCCCCCTGGAGCGCTGTGAGGCTGGGGTAGCAGAGCATGTCCTCCACAGAAGAGTACAGTTTAACAGGATTTAGCCCACACCCACTCTCTCTCCTCTCTCAGAACCCCCTACTCAACTGTCGGCATGTAATATTTGAACATACACACACAGTGACACAAGACGCTGAGGAGCTGGTGGTCTGTGATGTGAGCAAACAATATGTGGCTAGAATTTCAACAACATCCCTGTGTCCCAGAGCAGGGAGGCAATCCGGCAGAAAATCAAAGTTGCAAATAAGTCGGTGCGTTTGAAATTTTCAGTTCCATTTTATGTTTGTCTGTTCTAATGCTGCTAGACTGTGTTTATTGTGATTAAGGAATAATTAAGCTGGCAAAATGGGACAATGGAGACTGCTTCTTGGCAACAGCTGCAATAATAACTTCTCATTAAAGTCTAACGGAAGTGAAACAGGGACACATAACAGGGAAATATATATATATCTATCTAGCACCGCAACTCAGACAAAGACTAATTGAACATGGGTGGATCAGATTAAAACGTATAACTCATACACTCAGACAGGACCTCAGCCAAGGCATTGAATCTATCATGCAGTGGTAACTGTAGAATCACCATGGATTCAAACTAAAAATACTTATCTCTATCAATAGACCCATCATAAAATTATACTACATAAATACATACATTAATATTAATGCTGAAAGCTTAAAGTATTAGTCTAGAGAATATATATATTTTTAAAGTATTGGATATTTACAGACTGGGCGTAGACATGTACATGGGTTTAGACATGGACGCCATTTTGAGGACCTCTGATTCGAATAATCAAAGGAGTAATACTTTTTATCACTCTGAAACCCATATAGTATTTTATTTAGCAGATTATAAATGACTTTTTTTTCACTATACAAATGAGCAAAAACATATAAGTCTATTTCACCAGTCTACAAAATAACCGTGGCAGCTTATAGACCTGACATTTGCACTGCCCCATTACACACACATGAGATCCTCTTTACTCTATCCTTTTTTCGGTGATTACTATTCTGTTTGTGTCCGTGCAAATTGGTGCTGCTCTAATTCCTGACATGTAAGCATTGATCCACAGGTGCCTACAATGCTACAGCGACATTAGACTTCATTGCTCCTACAGCCATCCAATGACAGGACTCCTCCATCATGTCATTACGCTGGGACCTCATTCCCATTCAGTGAGAACAGAGCGGACCGGGGTTCTCCTAATTGCTTTCCATCACAATGAACAAGAGACAGTGTATAGGGGAATAGGCCAATGATTAGAGACATTTTTGGAGAGATGCTCTTTTAGAGTGCTGCGCTTTCTAGATGCTTGGGTGGTCTCTGCTGCCCTGGATTCTATTGAAAACCATGTATGGGAAACAAAGTGTGGGTCTTATCTGTCAGCTAAAAATAGGTCAAATATCACCAGTCACAAGAACAGAGGTGTGGACACAGTGGCTCAGTTCAATCTCACATCTCACTTGTTTTATGGTTCGATATGAAGTCTGCTGTAGAAAATGCCAGAGCATGACCAGCTTAAGTATCCAGCCATGGGAGTAATGCGGCAGGACCACCACGGTCACATTGGGATGAATGAGAGCCTGTCACATGTGGGCCGTGGATAATGGCATCGTGGAGACTTCACCTTTAACACATAAGGCTGGTCTACCCTGAAATGGTCTCCCTGCAAAGTCCACAAGATAACATGGGTGACAAGAGCGGGTCAATAACACAAACCTGTTAGGTAATCACAGAAACGTCATTTGTTTTATTTATTAAACACACTTTCACAGAGTATAGAGATATATCAGAGGAGATTTAGTTACCATGGCACCTTCAGTAGCCCAATGCAATACAGGGGGAATCAGCATTTCAGTTTTCTGCAGCTAAAACCTGAACAGTCTTCCTGAAGATGTGAGACAGGCCTCTACTATGATTAAATAAAGGCTCAAAACGGTTTTGTTTAGCTGTGCATATGACAAAGGTTTTTATTCTGCACTCTTTTATTTTGATGTCATTTGTATGATGAGTATTTATGATGATTTATGTTTTGATCTGTTGTACTGATGATGATGATTTTAATGTCTTTCTTATTCTGTAAAACACTTTAAATTACTACTGTACGACATATATAACAAAAAATGTGGTCCCAATTGTCAAGAAAAATGTAATATGTACTCATCTCTTGGACTGTAACACTAATATTGTGCACTTTCAACTCTAAAACAACATTTGAACATTCAACAGGACATCTAAGACCCACGCAGGATTGTGGGATTGTGATTTGAAGCAATTCTGGCCAAGTGGCTGCAAATCAATTGAAAACCGGGCTGACTGTAACACTCTGAAAACTAGAGTGTTGCTGGTCTCAATGATTCTAACCACAGAGACTCAGGATTTAAACCATCTGTCTATTTGAAAATATTTATGGATGTCAATTGCACATAGCCTGTGTAATCAGCTAATGTAAACACAGCCACATAGAGCATCCAGTGCATGTCTGACTTTATCAACTCATTTGTAACATGACCACAGTGATTGAATGTTGGCAAGTATCACCACTGATAATGAAAAAGGCAATGTTATTTCTGTATTAAAATAAAGAACTACTGTATACAAAACGAAATAAAAGCTTACAGTGCAGAAGCCCAAAACACTCAAAGGAAGCACTCAGAGAAATGAAAGATGGAGGTATTTATGAAATGTTCTCCAGGGCTAAGCTAATGGACAAATGCAATGTGCTATATAGAAGGCGAGCTGCCCTAAGTGACTCATTAGGATGAGAGCAATTAGCAGCTCTACCGTAAAACAAAGAGACAACGGTTGTGCACATATCGTCCTATGTGAAGAGGGACTTTCTGTGTAGTTAGTATGCTACAAGTAAAGTGGGCCTAATGGACTATGCCTGCTGCCTTCATTCCCGGCACCAAACATGAACGTCCTCCTCTTCTCCTCAGCCCCGCACTTATCCAACTTGCTATCACACTTCAGGAGGCAACACGTGCAGCCAGACCTTGCACTGACCATTACGGGACATGACCATCAAGCATCAGAATTCTAAATCGTGTCAGGCTATTTCAGCCTCTGGACAATACCAGCAAACCAAATGGAAAGGACCCATACTTGGGGAGAAATAGGTCCTATCTGTCCTATCTCCCAATAATAGAACAGTAATGGCTTTTAGTCGGCTGACAAAAGACATGAAGGTTCAAGAACATTAACAACACACAAAAAAACCCTACTACATTTTACATGGTTTTACTGACTGAGACTCAGTTGTAGATCTGTCGATTTCAAAAGCCCCAAGCTTATTATTGACAATATGAAATGATTGGATTTCGATCTCCACTGAAGCTGCACAGCCCTACAAGCTGCCTGTTGTGAGCTAAATGCCAAATGCATTATCATATTTAAAATGGAACATATTTTGTAGAAACTCCATACTCTATTTCTGACTGAACTATATCCATTTGGGATAAAAATTGTTATTTGGCCATACATTTAATTTAAATAATAAACAGCGAAGCAGGAGCACGGCAGAGGTTTCAACCAAATATCAGACTAAACCAGAGACATATTTCATCACCATGTACCATATACAGTAGGTTTGTTCAGCCAATCAACATCACTGTACACAGGCAGCGTGCTAAGTAGGACAGCGCGTGGTATGTGGCCCAAGAGATGGCCCCTTTTTGTTTTCTAGACCATATGATACTCTGCCTGCTGAGGTGGAAACTTACGCCGTGAACCAGAGGAACAGGAACTGAAGCCATTGGTATCAGTTACTGGGAGAGGCTACTGGACATTTGGAAGTTGCACATTAAATAGTACATTGTTTGATCGAAGCAGACTTAAAATGTCACTATTTGAGACAACAGTACAAGATGCGATAAGCGCTTGACAAATGTGTTTGGTAGACCATGAAGTTATCTTAGCTTACCGCTGCAGGCAAAGATGATATCGGTGATGTGCAATGGCAACGGCAAAGTGTGTTTCATCACAATCATTTAGGATGAAGGAAGTAATCCTGAAAATGTAGAAGTTATAAATATAGATATAGGTATGTATTTGTTAAAGGTCCTGTATTATGCAAAATTGACTCTTGTGAGTGTTAAGTCATGTTATAATGCTGTTCCCTCCTCAAAAACATACCTGGAGTTGTGTTTTGTTTCATTCATATATGTTTGAGTAATCTTTTATTGTTAGTTAGTCTACATTTCCAAAGCGCAAAATGCTCTGTTCCACCTTGTGATGTCATGAAGTGGTAGTGGTAGTAGATTGGCAATTCCAGGACTGAATTTATTCAAATGATTCTAGTGAAGGTCTACGGAGTTTAAAAACACAGCAGAGCACTTCCTGTATTACCACATGATGACATCACAAGGTGGAACAGAGTGTTTTCTGTTTGAAATATGCAGTGTGTGTGTGTGTTAAACATGTGTGAATGAAATAAAACACAACATTACAAGATAGAAAATGGCATTAAATGGAGCCTTTAAGAGCGTAGTCCTTTTTGTGATCACACCATATTGCTACAACAAACTGGCCTAGACTGATTAAAATGTGACGACAAGTGAGAGGTACTCCTTGGATGCATTGGTGCCAAACTACATGGAGACAGCTGAAATTCGTATCTCGACTGCTGACTCCAGATAGAAGGGGTAATGTGTGTTAAATTGAGTGGAGAATAAAGCATTCTGTTAGCTGGGTCTTTTTGTTACCCCTCTGCCAGCAGCCTCTTCACCCATGTGAGCCCAGCCGAAAACATGCCCACATCCAATCTGAGTGTTTACACTAAAGACATGCAAGTCTATTCCATGCATATTTGGATAATGTACTTTTTTTTACATTAGCAGTGCATCAACTTAGCATAACTGGCTTTCTCTTAAGACTGTCAAGTTCAAACATCTGCAGAAACAGTTGGCAATGCATTATTCATGTACAATAAAATGCAGATGGGAGGACTACAATTTTAAAAGCATATGATATGAATTCTATAAGCATACGAAGCTATTATTTATAAAGACATAGTAGTTCATCTTTGTCTCTTAAGACCCAAGGGATATTTTGACTATAGGGAAGTTAAATATTTATAATTCCAACTCTCTTCCAACTACTTCGGTTGTATCCTTGAGCACCACACTTCACCCAGTTTGACTTCACAAACATGTGGCGTGTGATAAGTGGTCGGAGGGGTTGTCGACACAGATTGGCAGCTGCTACAGAAATGGCTTACCGTCACTGAATGTGGAGAGTGAATGAATAATGCACTAAACTGTAAGGTGACTTTGAGTGTTTGGAAAAGCACAAGCAGAACAGACTTGTAACGGCAGAGAAAACGCCTCACTATAACCAGAGAAAGTTGTTCTGAAACCAATGTATGTCTCAACGGGATGACGTTTAAATCTTTTGTCTCCTCTATGTTTTGTCCTTGGGCAAGACACTTAACCCCCACCTTGCCCCCAGTGTCTGTGTATATTGGTGTATGAATGTGTAAGTGAATGGGGGAGTGGTTCCTTGATGTAAAGAGCTTTGAGTGCCTTGAAGGTGGAAAAGCGCTATATAAATACGTGACCATTTACCATTTACCATTCTGTTCACTTACAAAATCCAGTAGGTTACTTTTAAAAGTCAATAAATACAAAAGGAACAAAAAGGTGAAGGTGAGTTTATGCAAAAAACACACTTAATGTTAATGTATGAGCCGTAAATAAAAGAGGAAAAACCTATAAGAGGAACAACTGCAGTTCTCTCTATAGTTAGTAATATGAATCTTAAGCAAACATCATTTCACAAATAGGCCACATCAAAGCCATTATACCTGTTCATTTTAGAGCCATAGAAACAATCTATGGCCCACAAACTAACACTTTAAATAATTCCCTGTCCCAAAGAGTGCCAAGTAACTTCAATTACTCAAATCAATCAGAGTGGCCTTAAGCATCAACCACCACACATTTGATTAAGCTCACCCTATCTCTTACTCTCGTACTTTCTCCTCGCTCTCTCCTCTCTCACTCCTTTTTTAGAAACACTTTAACCTATATTGCCTTGGGACAGAGCCAGCGGGACCCATCCATCCTGCTTGGTGCACTCCCTAACTGTCAGTAATAAAGCTTAACTACAGAGTCCCATCCGCACACGCTGGATTGGTATGGTACAGCTGCTCCTCCATCACCTCTTCAATGTGGTTAAACGCAGTGGCTTGGTTTTCTATTTCGGAGCCAAATGGCAGTCTTCTCACGTACTCCGCCCTGCACTCGTGACATTAAATCAAAGTGGACGGACACCTCTGCAAAAACACAACCGTTCTTAGAGGAATGCAGGAAAAGATGGGGCTTACTCCAGATTCCTACTTTTTTTCATTTGGAAATTAAACTGTATGTATGGGATTTATGCCACTGGAAGCATACTCGTGTCTGGATAACTGTAATAAATCATTTAGGTATTAGTATCACTAGCACTAAGTCTTCCCTAAGCCTGTGAAACATTGTGTATCTGATTTTGAACACATGTTGTGATTAGACATGAGCTAGGTTGTTCAAATATAGATCAAAACGAAGAGCTGCTTAATCCCCCAAATCCTGAAATCATGAATGGAATTTATTTTGTATTACTTTTCATTCATTACAGGAGCAGCTTTTTCGCTAGACAAAAAGGACATATTTCAGTTGTCTAGTTGGTGAATAGAGGGATGATCAAAAGTGCAATAGGATGCAATTATGGTAAATCAGTTCTAATCTTTTACATAAATACATTTTCTGCCAAGGAAATGCCAGTACCAACCAGTCTGCATGCTCTTCTCTCTCAGCAACAACTTTCACAGAATCCAAAAAAACTCATAATTGATCTGCCTCAAGGCTTTCAATCAGGTAGCTCATCTGATGCTTTCATTCATAATCTTATCCATCTCTGTCGTTCCAAAAAAATAAGCCCCACATCTACAGCTTTGCAACCTTGAGCTCAGAGCTACTCAGTCCGAATCCAACTTGTGATATTTGACTAGTATTGCAATAGGAATATTATTGTATAGTTGTATAAAAAGCCAAACTGTGTCCAAAAAAAAACTTAACAAAACACTTTTTCCAGTTGGTTTACCTTCTTACACCACCAGCCATTAATCTACAACCTTTTTACCTCTCGTGCACCTCTTGTACACCAGTTTTAAAGTTCGATTCGCTATGTTGGCACAAGCTGTTTCCATGCCAACCTCTGCCAAACACCATATAAACTGTTTTTGTTTGAGGATTATGAACTCACCGAGATGTAAAACAGCTCCTCTGTGTCGTCGAGCATGCGGACCCTGATGGTGACATGGCGCCCGGGTGGCATCGCTGGAGGTCTGTGCCCGGGGTCCAGGGTGCTGATGCCCAGAGTCTCCGGAGCCCCGAGGCGCTGCCCTGCTCCAGACACCGTGGGCTCTGGGTCTGCCTCGGCCATCCTGCTCCTCCCTGCGCTCTACTGCCTGCACATGGAGACAGGAGAAAGTCAGGAGGTGTTTGATCGAAAGTGTAAAGGAAGCAAGCCAGTCACATTAAATACTATATCGACTTATAGTAATTTTGGGGGGTCAATATTTATCGTAACTATTTTGTCTCAGTAGTTTTTGTTATTTTTCCTATTCTGAGATTAGACTTGAGCTGTAGAGGGTTGAATAAATAACTTCTATGACTCATTATAGATTCAAACTCAAGTGTTTCCTTCTGTTATTTATTCATTGCACATTTAGAATACTTTTTGGGGGATATTTCTGCTTTATGGTTTGTTTTCTATAGTATCATTTATCGTCTATTTTTTTTTCAGCAATATATCGCACTTCAAAACTGCGTCATCGTGACAAGAAAGGGAAAGCAATGTCCTAGTCCTAGTTACAATACTGACATGTCTTTAGGACACATTAACGAACAAGGTATGATGTCGATGACAAGTAGAAATGAACAATATATCGCAAAAGTATTAATATCATGATACTGTCAGACACAAATGCAACACACTCAATATATCTCCAGTATAACAACAAGGTTCTCCTTCTGTTACTGTTTTTTCATGTTAAATAAAGCTGATTTTATTCATGATTTCCTTATTAAATCAAAAGTAGCCTTGAGTTTGTCCTGGTTTCGTCATTTTTCATTTTGACACCAGTTAAACTTTAAAATTAAATCATGTTATTTGGTCATATATAACAAAATTTCCCCATATCATGCAGCCCTAATGGCAAGCTTCACTTCTTTCTTCTCCTCCTTTATAGTGACCAGTCTACAGACAACAGATTACATGCTTAACTATATATGTTGCTACTTTAACAACACAGTAGAGTAAATTCTAAATACTTCATTCTCCCTGCAGATACATTTGACCACTGCATTTGAACCATGCTTCAATGCCGCTGGGGCAACCACAAGACTACGCCTGGAGACCCATCTTAATCTTGGTTTGGTTACTACCTGGATGTAACCCCCATCAAATTTTGTTAATCATTGATTGGTTTGGTTAGCTGATTAGGTCTGTCACAATATAACATACGATATCGACTTATAGTAACTTTTGGGGTTCAATATTTATCGTGAGTACTTTGTCTTAGTACTATTTTCCCTATTCTACCATTAGATTTGAGCTGTAGAGGGTGGAATAAATAACTTCTGTGACTCATTATAGATACAAACTCAGTACTAAAGTGTTTCATTCTGCTGTTTATTTATTGCAGTTTATTTAGAATAGTTTTTCGGAGATAATTCTACTTCAGGGCAGTTGTGTCAATGGCATAAATTAGTTTCAATATTATCGTTTATCATCTATATTGTCCTCAGCAATATATCGTAGTAGTTCAAAATGTGTTATAGTGACAGGCCTTGCTGTTATGAACTGCTGCAATGGAATTATAATATCATTTATGCTGCCAAATAGTGATTAATGAGTAAATAAATAGCTTACATCAAATATACTTTTTCCCAAGTCTGGACACTACATACCACAACGGAATTGCAAAGGCAGCATTAACATTTCCCACTATTGGCTGATAACTGCCGCCCGTGGGACCATTAATTAACAGTATACTCAAGTCCTGCATTTCAAACAGCATACTGGACACTTGTAATTTGATTGGATAAAGATGTAAGGAGGCTCGAGTCAAAATCAAAGAGTTCATTGACTGACATGTTATATTATATTACCAGCAGCCACCCACACCGAAGGTTAAATTGGTCCCTTTGGCCATATGTTGAATGTAAGTACGTTAGCGCAATTACTTTTGAAGATCCTCTGTTAGCTTGACACCTTACCCTAATGTAGCCAGAGGGTTCACCACACAGAGAGACCCCAGTGTTGGGACAAAGTTGCATACTCATTCATTGTGCGCTGACATATGAGCCGGCTACCATCCAGATCCAGGAGTGTCCACAGAGCATGTCCCCAAGGCCTGGCTGTCCTGCTTAATTCTGTTCTTTCTGGGCACATTCCTGCAGCAGGCTCATGTCATTCCCGGGATTTCAACCAATGTTTTACTTGAGCGCTATGGGATCAGAGTAAAAACTACTGCAGAGGTGAGTGAGTGCTGCCAATTTCAAGTCCAGCTGAATAAGGTGTTTTAAAGGATGAGGTAATGTAATCCAGGTGAAGACAAAATGGGCCAAGGACATTCAGGCTATTTTCCACATTATTAATTCAATTGAAAAAAAATGTGTTTCATTGCTTTTGTAAATGTTTTTGACAGAGCACATCATGGACAATGGCAAATTGAATTTACAAAGGCCAGTGTATTCAGACACTGGGGTGACTGAAGCCAATTCCAGGAAATATGGGCCAGTTAGAGCCATAAAAGAACAGCCATTGTATCTTGTTCATGTTCATGCTCATTCAAAACTATGATATGTTGATCAGTATGCAGGTGAAGCTTTTTTTTAATGCCTTTTTTGTACGATGTGAAGTGATTTACATTATGTTTCAATACATTTTTTACCCCTATGCCCTTCCAGACACATTTATCTCCATTTTTTTGTTTGTGTTTGCTATTAGCACAAAGATTACACTGATTTGATCCACTGTAGCTGTTAATAATAGCACTTTGGATGATGCAAGCCTATTGTTTACTACGTTAGTACACATAGCTAATAAAGATGCTACTCACTGCCTCAAGCGATACCACACTGCATCCTTAATATGCTTTTGTACTCTCATCAGTACTCTATAGCACTTGTTAGATCCAAGGTGTTACAGAACAGCACAGACACATACAAATATACATGTTCTATAGCTCAACTGTATAGCCAAACACTGTCTGTAGATTGGCTGCTGAAAAGTTAATACTGTCAGTGTGGGCGCAATGAGTAATTACATAATTTTGTATTCAGCTGATGTGGTTTGGTGCCATTTGATCCCCTGGCCATCTCTCAAAGCTTGGCCCTTGCCCAGATTGCTGGCGTGTGTCGAATGCAAGTCTGTAAATTCTTGTCCTGTATATCTGAGCTTAACCAGATGCTCCAAACCAAACACTATAGCAGGTAGTGAAAGAGTAGCAGTAATAATTTGAGCCAACATGCCCCCTCCCTTACACCGGTCGCATAAGTGCCTATGTCAAAAGCTCTATTGAAAAAGCAACTAAACAAACACACAAAACAGCTGCCAGTTCAACAGCTGTGGGAGTGACATAAAGTTGAAAATATATTGTCAATGGGGCATTCATGAACCCCGCTCCTGTCTTTGAACGTGTTTGCTTGAAATTCCCCACAAATGTGTAACGTGGACCGGTGCCTGTTGACCTATTAAGTGGCTAAAACAGTGGCTCTTCTGTGTCCTGGGGCACACAGGGGCCCCTCAGTCTAAATGCTCGCCCCAGTACTGCACAACTGGAAGCCTTTAGTGACAGTTGAGAAGGTAGCCACACCAGCAGCTGTCTACCTGTGACAAGCTCCCAGAGGAAAAAATAGGCAGGAAAAGCATCTAAATTAGAGTGGTAAGAAACGTGATTCTCCAGGGTGTGGCTAGCCTTACTGGATCATTGCAAGTCTCATATGTTCAACATGGGGAGCACAGTCAACAGGGTACATGCATGTTGCAGCAAAAGCATGCCAGTAAACCCTATGCAAAATATGCGTAAATGGTGCACGTAGTAGGTAAGAGTAGGATGGCAGTTTGCACGCACCTACTCCTTCATGCACGCACGTCTTGTAGTGCATTCACAGCGTTAAGGTAATGTAGGTTAATGGAGCAGTCTGCTGTAATCCCCAGGACACGATCAGCTCCTTCAGGAAGATGTGACATTGCACCTACTGTAAATATATATATATATATACATGTATGGAAAAAAGCAGTGCCTAGGGAAAGAGTGGCACATAAAGACAATGCGTTTTCCCACATATGATCTATAGGCTGTATAATAAACTGCATTGCCATCGCCCATCCATATGTGCGCCGCAGACACATCGCAGGGGTAAAAGCAGGGGTAAACGGGGCAGTTACGCGCCGCACATGGACATTTCTGGCACATAGCGATAGTTATTGACCTTCCTCAAACCCGCAGGATCACTGAACAACACGGCAAAGATTCTCCCGAGACTTAACCCTAATCCGATCCTCATCAAACAAGTTGAATCACTTCCCTTAAAGAGCACACACACACACACACACACGCAAAACCCGGGCTTCGATCTACTCACCCTGCTCTCTCCTAATGCGGGCTTCTCCTTCCACACGGATGTAATTTCCCCAGCACAAACGAGTTGTCACATGCACGTCCAGGCGTCCAGGGGGAAGAAGGAGAGGTCCGGGTGAGTTTTCAGATGTTGCTGGTGCGGGAGAAGAGGCTTTGCGCGGTCGCCATGGCGCACGACTGAGTGAGCGAGCCCAGAGAGACGGGATTAGAGTGGAGCGAGCGGTGGATCCACTCCCGGAGCCTGCTCAGACAATGAAGGAGGCGCAGCACCTCCACCTTCAGAGCTGCGGGCTGGTTTAGAAAGGCAACAGCGACATCTAGTGGCCAATAAAGGGAGTGCGCTTTCTACTAAGGAAAGAGGTAGTCAACTTTTCTACACCTTTTTGCATTTTAGCCTAGGTCACAGGGATGCCCAAACTGTGGCCCTCTGATCAATTTTTCTTGGCCCTCAAGCTTCCAGGTGAATTGGCCCATATTATCTTAAACAGTACTTTTTACTGTATATTTGTGAAAATCGACTTTAATAAGCCTATATCAAATATTTAATATGTCCCATTGAGGATGTAAGCATGAATAAAGGTCTAGTGGTTCAGTCTAACACAGATTCGAAGTATTCACTGTATTGGTGACCAGTCTATGGCCCTCAATTGGCCCTCAGCTTTGTCTGTGTTTTTAAATGTGGCCCTTAATCAGAAAAGTTTGGACACCCTGGCCTGGGACAATGTTATGCCCCTTTGAACTCATCCAAACCAGGTGCACACAGGTTATAAGTGCACAAGAAAAAAATTCAATATGTAGGCCTACCAATTAGCCAGTCAGTCAAAATAATGATAATCACTGCAACTGATTGACTTCTTAGGGCAGAAAAATAAAACTACATAAAAAACAACCAGTTCATTTTAGCTTGCTCCTTAAACAATGACTCTTTCCCCCAAGGTTGAAACATAAACTATTAATTTAAAAATAAATCATAACATTTAAATATGTGGAAATATTCTCAAACATGCATTTACTTCTAAAATAAATAAATTACAGTGGAATTGTAGCCTGTTGCGCTTCGCTTGTCGTAAATGGGTTGACAAGGCCACAGCCAGTAAAAGTTCACTGAGTAGAAAAGTGAGTGAGCCTAAATGAGCCTCCCTGTTGTCACTGGTGTGGGTAAACTGCTGCTGTTGTTGGCTCAGGGCACATTTCTCACATAGTGCAGATGCAGCTGACCTGTCTGTGCCCTCTGCTCACAGTCGGCTGCAGACACAGGCCCACAGCCTGCTGGTGACACTCTTCAAACACTGTAAATTCTCCCAACTTTTCAAATAAATGCCCGGCTGGATAAACACATGCCTGAGCTATGGCCTTGTAAAAGTTCACCTAGAAATAAAGTGCAAACGTGTTGCTTATTTCAGTAAAGCGTTCAGGAAGGATTCTCTTAGCTGGAGTGATTTTATAATTCTTTATATTTCTGTTTGAGTAAATCCTTAAATTCTTATTTTTAGTACAATTGTTCTTGTATACATCCTACTAATACTGTTACTACCTTATGGACCTGTTACTATTATGTACTATTAATACGTGCTGCTACTATAGCCACTTATGTAACTAGGATCACTATTGTCACTATGCCATTTATTTCTGCCCCTATGTCAAATGATACCAGCACAACTACCCACCCAGGCTTACTGCAACACTAAATGCTGTCAATATTAATAATACCAGAATAGAACAATCTATGGGCGAAAATGCAAATACTTCTTGTTATGTGGAATCCACCATCTGACTGAAACATTACCTCCATCCCCCCAGCATATTTTTTCTGTGTATTATTATTATGTTTGTTAACCGTTATCTTCACTGTGCAATGACAATGACTCACTGACATGCAGGGGATCAGGGGATGTGAGGGAGGGAGAAAAGGGAAAAAATATACAGTGTGTGCCAACGACGCACATCAATAAAATACCTGTGCACAAAAATAATGAATATAACTACAAACTGCATTTAGCGTTAATAGAGACATTGTTCAACACAATCTATTTCCTGTACAGACTAATTAGCTTTACTACAATATCCTGCTGCTGTAATTACATAAAAACTCATTTCCTCACAGTCCACACAGCTCTATATTTCTTATTGTTTTAGCTTCTCCTCCTCCTCTTCCTCCTCCATATCTGAAACAGGACAGGGATAAAAAGCCATTTCTGTAGAGTGTATTTTGCATGTCTCCTTTGCATGTGTCGCGCGCCCACCTACCTTCGCACTGGCAGGATAGCAGTCTCCATCCTACGCTTGTGTGTGGTGTACAGATGGGGATTGGAGATGGGGGGTTTCTTGGCAGCTCTTGTGGCCCTCCAGAGACACTGATACAGAGCTGAGCGTTTGAGCTATGTGAGAAATTGACTGAAAGATGCAAAAAGGGAGAAAAAAATGGGTACAAGACAATTGAGTTTGGGATTAGTTATGTAAGCAGTCCAGATCTGCTGCCAGGGTGTCGCCGACTGAGTGTAGAGTGATGTAATTTGTCAATGGATTCACATTTGGACAACACATCAGAGTTAATAGGATTACACCAAATTGTAAGCCCTGGCATGGGGCATTCTGGTGAACAGGTCTTCTATGAAAAAATACTAAATTTCTTAAATTAAAAAGGGGATATATTTTTGACTACAGCAGAAGTTGTTATAAGTAGCAATCTGAGGATTTGTTTATGCATATCTTTATTAAATACTGTGGACTGTACTTTCCACACATTTAGCAGTAAGTGCATATAGTGTATAAGAGAAATGTTGGACTTCATTGTCTTTGAAAATATGCCCTGTGCATTTGACCTCTGTGAATCTGTCTGTAACCTTAGAATTGATAATACTGATGTTAATGCATAAATGTATAGCTATTTTTGTACTCTCAAAACACTTTACATTGCATCAATCATTCCCTCCACACCTGGTGGTGGTAAGCTACTACAGGCATGACTGTAGTAGACAGACAGAAGCTTCTGAGAGCCAACGAGATCAGACCTTCTCCAGGTGGTACGGTCATGTACCACCTTGAGCAAAGTATCACATTGTTCAGATGCGCAGCTACGTTTGTAAAACTAATGATACTATACTCCTCTCCTGCAGCAGAGGGCATCTTTCACTAAACACTGGGACTATAAATCATAATCTGATAATAAGGGCTTTGAATTCTCAATTGCTGTATCTATTGGCCTTTCTCCAGACATATAATATTGTTTGTCAACAGAATAATAAAGAGAGCTGTGGTTTGTACAGAGAGAGAGAGAGGGACAGGGATAAGCCATAGATCCCCGCTGAGCCCACCTCCTCCACAAGGAGATACAGCAGCAGGGGGGCGCCCCTCGCTCCACATGTTTTAACATAAGGCAGAAGAAATATCAGTCAGTGCCAAAAACAAACTGCTCTGACTGATGTCACTGAAGCCATCTTGGAAAGATTAAAGACTCTCACCTGCATAATGTGTGAGGTGACACTTTTATATGACATTTGGGTCAACTGTCAGTCAATGATATGATCATAAGACATTTGCATTGGGAGGAGCACTGCATCATTTCTAAAATGTGGTTTTGTAATGTTGTGATACTAAAATGTAAAATGCTATTTGATCCTAAGGAAAAGGTTGAATATATACCCTACCATATTTGACACAACAATAAAAAAGAAATGGAAAAAAAATGGCTGATTGATACTTGTGTACTTTGTCAATTATACTCTAATTGAAATACAGAATAAAACATACTTTCTTTGCACAAACCTGCCACATGGAAAGCACCAGTCTCACCCAAGACAACGCTCTTACATCTCACAGTAGTTAAAATAAAATGTTTTGTCAGGACAAGTTTACAAAACCAAGTGAACAGTTTTCAAGTGTGTGTGAGAGTCCATAGACCATCACTAATCTCATCTACACTGCTAACAAACAAGCCTGACAACACCCCCATGGATTAGTGAACACGATGGAAGCTCTGTTGAAAAATATAATCTCATTTACCTGTTTTTGTTTTGTTTTTTGTTTTTTTACATTTCCCTAGCTGTGCGTTAGGACTCATTTAAACATGCAAAGCTCAATTATAAGCATAATAAGACATGCATAATTATATACTTCATGCTAAACACCAGGCCGTCTGACACATGTGAGGCAAGTGGATCGCTAAATAAACAAATTAATTATTAAATTAATTGTCTGGCAGTTGTCCTTGCTCTTTTTTGCGATATATTCAAATCTTTAAAGGACATTTCATGCATTCTTTCAGCAGAGGAATCTTGCTGCTTATTTACCGATCCCCCACTACTTGCTGCTCTGTTACAGCTGCAAATTAGGCTGTGAAATCGACAACTCATGTGTTTCCATCTTGTTGCCATGACAGCATGTTATTAGGCCTGGTGACAGTCATAGCTTTGGGCTTGTTTGCTCGCTCCTTTGGCTTTCTGCACAATAGTTGATAATATGAAAGGCAAGGTTTTTCAAATGTGGTCAGAGAGCGAGGAGCATGTTTTAGTGGCTCTAACCTCAGGAAGTGCAGATACAGTGCAACAGGAGTCAGGTGAATACTGTGAGAAAGTGAAAGTGTTTTAAGTGTCTTATGGTTATTTTAGCATATTTCAAAATCTGTACTGACACTGGTAATTCCATATTTACAAAAGGTTTTCAAAACACGGGGCAGCAGCCTAAAACCGGCCTGTAACTTTCTAGTAGTGGTCGTCACCTGCATGAATCCACAGAAAGAGAAAGTTAAAAGCATACTACAGAACATTCTCCAAGGAGATAAATCAGTTTTATGCCATACAGTGGAATTTTATAGTCAAAGGAGTAACATTTCTATGCTCCAAGCCAAAGTCAGGTTTGTGGAGATGCAAGTCCAATGCATATTTTTCAGTGTAATAAAAACACTTAAAAAATAACCCAAAAAAAAAACCCCAAAAACATGCTCTTTTTAATCTATTTTTGGCTAAAAAAAAGGTTACACAGTGGGGTTTTAAGCTGCGTGCGGCAAAAATGTCGTAAGGTATGGTATGATATGCTTTTATTTGGACAGGGACAGTGCACAACATTACACTGACCTGAAAAAAAAAAAAAAAAAAAAAAAAAAAAAAAAAAAAGAAGGAAAGCTGTATGGTGCCATGTTATAATAATAATACAAATTTCCACCTGTAGTCCCTGGACAGGCTGATGTTCAGTAAGAAGAACAGTTGGGTGTAGATGGATGAAAGACCTGTAAACATATGGTACATACATCTAATACAACACATCTCAGCCCTCAAAAACGCTATTTCGAAAAACATTCAGTTCACACACACACACACACACACACACACACATACACTCAATTTCAGATGTACAAATACTCTTTCTTTTATACACGTTCACTAATGGGTGCAAACTTACTTGTATGTATATATAATGCACTGATAGTAAAGAAAAACATAACTAATATCCAATAGAGTGTTGAGGCTCTACCTTGCACTGGTCCATATAAAGTGGCAAAATGTTCAGGTTCAGGGAGGAATATTGCCATTATCCTCTCATAGATATTTTGAAAAAAGCCTGAAATGTGCTTATTAAAGTTTTGCTTATAGAGTTCATGAGGTTCTTTTTTGCCTGGAGCCACATATAAGATACGAAATGACATAGAATAAAACAACAAAACACAGCAGCTGCAATGTAATAGTGACTCATGTAAGATTAAAAAGGTGCGATGGAGGGACCAGCCCACGGGGACCACTCATTTCTCTGTCTGTAATGCGCTAAAGTGTCTGCCTCAGGGTTAGCACCTCGGAGAGAGATATGTACAGTGTCCTTGAAAAAAACCTGTATCCAGATGATGTGGAGGCAACAATTTACAAGTTGTTTATTCACAGTTATTTAGATTGCACAGACTTGAACATGTGCAAACCTATATTGCTGCTCCGCCTTAGCTACACACCACACATTCCCTGGCAGTCTCTGTAATTAAAATAAACTTCATTTAACAGAGTAAAAACCATTAGGGAATCATTGTTCTACTTGTGTTTTGCAAGTAAGCACAGTCACACAGAGGCTCCATGTTTCTGCCTTTGTTTTTCTGAGCGCTAATTCCCCCTTTAAGAGCTCAAGACACTATTGATTTTCACAATTCTTCAGGTCCTCTGGCTTCATTTGCACTGCCTCCAAACTGGGCCATACTGAGACTTTAATGCTCCAGTGATCAATGGCGAGATTAAGGGCAATTTGAGGCTTGCTTTGTTTGGTGTGGTCAATGGAATCTCCTTCATCCTCAAAAAGTCCTTGGCTTAGCAGGGGGTTCTCATGCAGCTATCCCAAGTGTAAATGCCCTGATCATTAGCCGCTGTATTCAGACTGGGAGGTAGATTTTGGGTTGGGGAGGGGCGAGGAGAGAGTGACTCACCTCTGCGTCTTTAGTGGAATAAGAGGTTGGAACAAACAAGCAGGTGAGACTGAGGGAGTGTGTAAGAAATCAGAGGGCCAAGCAAGCACCCACTGAGAACCCAACGCAGGATGGTGCCTTGTTAACTGTTAAATGTGTTCCTTTCTGTCATTTCTGAGGTTTATTTCAAGTGAAATTCATTGAAAGTGAAGTTTCTGAATTATTTGTAGATAAGTAACTTCCACCAACTTCATCTGAAACAGTTGCCCCAGAAATATGATTAAGAATACTTGGGAGTACTTGAGACAAACAGGTTGGGAAACACTGCAGGATAATAACATTAAAACTTCTATTGCGCAATCTTACCAACTATAATTTTGTCGTTTCTCCTCCCAGTAAACGGGCTTAATTTTTTCTTCTCCACCCACTCTTTCTCGCTCATTTACGGTGAGCATTTGGCAATCTATTCTTATTAGCTGCTTCCTGTCGACAGCATTGTGCCGGACGATGTGTTTCCTCATACACAAATGATGCTGCAGGATATTCCCTAATGAAGCCCTTTGAGACCACTGCCGCACCATCAAGTCGTTCAACCCCCCTCCCCCCTCGCCTCCCCCCTCCCATCACTCCACTCTGTAAAGTAGCTCTGCAGTACAACACATACAAGTGACAGGCAACATCAGGTGGACCTGAAGAGGTCCTCAGAGGAGTCTGCAGTTCCACACGTCCATTAATTGGTGATTTCCCCAACAGACCTCCAGCAGCATCAGCTGTTCAAAACAACAAGCACACCTAAATAGAAGGCCAGAAGAAGCCATTTTGGATTATAAGAGCTGTCCCCATTTGAAGCAATGCATCCAGCAAGTTGGTGGTATGATCCCAGCTTTGACCAAAGTGTGTTTTGATCTTGAACTTGCCACGTCACCCACTAGGCCCATATGTGGTGTGTAAGTGAACCATGGTCCATGTTCTCCATATGACTTTCAAAGGGGTACAAAGTGGGGGTACAAAATATATTTATTGTAATTTAGTTCCAAACACAGTGTCCTTTGAGAGGGCAGATGACATCTGTTGCATCCATCAAATTACAGGTGATCTGTGACTGTTCTTCCAGTTCAAATGAAAAACATCTTTTAGCATTCAGGCTCTGTAATCAGTGTTTCACCTTTTGTCTATGTATGTCTTTTACTATTTGTATCATTTTGGTGCACCTCAAGGCTATTTTTTACACTTTTACTAATACTACTAATAAACTCTGGTAACATGACTTTAACAGCAGGACACATTTTCCCAGGATGCTTTCTGGTCTGCTTGATCAAACTTGAGTATGAATGACCTGCATAATGAGTATCACAGTGTCTCTTGTTTTCCAAGTGGGCTGAGATATGTCTGTTTGCTAAAGCTTGTGCTGTGTAAAGAATAAGAGATGATTCCTCATTTGTGCACCAATCCTCCAAGTGTATCTCCACAGCCCATTGGCAAACACACTGGCTACACAGGCATACAAATGAAGAGAGAAGTCTGGAACATTTTAAACATCTATTTCTATTGAAAATGTCCTGAATTAGGATTTGAGCTTTTGATTTCCATGGAATCATGCAGGTTACGTGCCAAGTTACAATTTACTTTTATGTACAGATGAGGGCAATGGGGATCATTTTGTTTCTTTTCCAGAGGCGCCATTTATGTTAACTAGTTTATAAACTAAGTCAGATTGGATTTTGCTTGTTTGATTCAGTGAATGATCAGTAACTAAAGATTATAAAGCAAAACTGCCTTGGCAGAGGTCTTTTGAGAATGCCTTTCCCCAACCCTCACCACAGTGCATAATGGCATGTTATTTCTCTTTTTTTTTTTGGACACCCCTTATGTTGCAGGTTTTCATCTTCCTGACTGAGTCCTCTCCCCTAACAGGAGCAGACAGGAGCAGACAGGAGCAGACAGGGGCAGACAGGGGCAGAGACCCGGAGTGGTAAGGACACTGGCAACCTCACGCTGCCTTTCGATGAAGAGGAGTTGAATGTAGATGAGGTGATGAAGAGCAACAGAGTGCCCAGCATCAAACACTCAGAGGTGGACACAAGGTCAACCTCATCTGCCGCACGGCCCCTCTCTATTTGGGGCTGATTTGAGACAGATTGAGAAAGCAGTGTCAACACATGAGAAACTGTGAGTATATGTGTGTGGTGGTAAAGGAGAGAGGGCAAATGGAGGGAACAGGTTATTTAGAGTAAAGTAGGAAGGCTGTCATGTAAAAGTCAGATAATGGGCTGTGGAGAAGTGTACCTCCCTTAAAAAAACAAAAAAACACTGCAGTATTTTCATCTATTTTGAAAGATATGGCACTTCACTGAAAGGTAATGCAAGCTTCACTTTCTAAAAGTGTTCAAAATTCAGATTTTTCCATAAAATGTAATACAGTTAAATCAAATCTTAAACTACATTGTTTAATAAAGTGGGGTGGCAAATTTATTTCTTTTTTTAAATCTAATTGTATTTCGTATACACATGTATGTATGTATCTGCATGCAAGTGTATGTACTACTGACTACTTAGGTCTATATTATGGATAAAACTTAGGTCTACATTATGGATAAAACTGTATATGTGGTGTGCATTTACAGACTTGGGTTTATAGGTATTGACATTTTTATGCATTTGTGAAAATAAGAACTGTGTCTGTGACAAACAAACAATAGAACTAACATTTTTGTTTTAGTTTAGCAAGTGAAATCCATCTCTCCACCAAGCAAAGGTCTATGAGAACTCCACGATATAAAATATGTTTGTTCTTACCACCATCCACTTTGTAACTGTGAATAACGGCTTCACCACCCACAAGTTTACCCAGTAGCAGACTGTTGAAGGTAGACTGTATTATTTTTGTTGACACCAGTATGTGTGAGGAAGTGATGGCGCAGAGTCCCGTGTTGAACGCACTTTTATTGTTTGGTGTCAAATGTAACAGTGTCGCCATCCAGAGAGGAAATAAATGGTCACATTAAAAAAATAGAAAATCAACAATGAATATGGTCACCCGGGAGACGAATTGGTATCCAGGGGCAACATACTAGATATACAGTCCACAGTGTCCAGATCCAAAATGACGTGTTAGCTTTGCACATTTCCACAGCTCAGAATCATCTCGAACCATAGAAAGTCCTTTTGGAGTTTAGCAACGCACACAGACCATCAACTCAGTCCAGTCAGGGGTTTCCACAGGAGCTGGCACTTTGCAGTACAAAATATTTACACTACTTTATATTCTTTAGATCAATGCTGTTGTCGTTTCTAGTACTTGTTGCTAAAATACTCTGGGCACATAAAAGATGGCTATGGCGAGGGCTGCCCCATTCACAGGCACACGTCGATAAATCTAAATTATCTCTTGCTCTTGAATAGATATAATTATCATTTTTAATTTAAGAAGTAAAAAAGTAACGTGTTTCAAGCATTCGTTTAACTGTGTTGATTTTATATGGAAAGTTACTATACTCCATGTTAAAGGCCATAAGAAAAAACAAAACAAAAAAAACAAAACTAAAAACATTGGTATTTGACTTAATAAATGCAGTTTAAACTACTTTTTAAAAATGTGTTCAGCTCATACAAACAATAGTAAAAATGAACTATTCCACAATACGCTAATTTATTGACATGTGCCTGTATTTTGAAGGATAAAAAACGGATTAAAAAAGACATAAATGTGACAAATGTTGGCATCTTCACGTGTACAGTGTCCCGTTCCTCAATAGAAACAGGTAATGCTAGGTAAGAGATTCAAACACTGAAGATGGGTTTGTACCATCTGAATGTTCCAATCAACAATCTGCTGTCTGTCGTCCAAAACATCTCACGATATGCACCAAAAGACATCAAAAAGCAAAACACTTTTTTTTCTGGAGTTTGCACAGATAAGAATATAAAAATAAAAGGTGCTTTTAGGTCAAGCATATATTAATAAATTATTATGATTATTAGAGTGTTATGAAAAAACTAAACTTTTGAATTTAACTCAATACAAACAGAGTGATTTTTTTCTTAAAGATAGGGTATGTAGCCTGTGCTCGTACTAGTTTAAAAAAGAAACTATAATCCCAACGGAACCTGGGTAGCCGATGTCTTAACCTGCAGACAGAGGGCACAAACAAGTTTCCCTCATTCTCAGAGTATGAACATGCCTCGTGCGAAAACTCAGAACCTCACTGAGCTGCACAGGCTGCACTAGCACTGATTAATGATTGGCTACAGGTCCTGGGGTTTAGGTAGTGAGTATTAAGATCAGAGAAAGTCCTTTTATGTTTATTTCCAAAATGAAATTTGAATTACAAATTATCCATACCCGTCCTTTAAGCAATATTAACCTAATGGTGCTACTGAGACTACTTTTATTAGCTGACCCAAAAAGAATTAAGCCCACAACGTCAAGGCAAGGGCTGTTTCACTCTCTTAAAATTAAATCAGCATTTTACAAAATTAATCTTTTGAAAAACTGAAATGATATTTTTTCCCACAATGTCCCAATTTATTAATGTGTGCTTGTACCTTCAACCTTGGCAAAACTTAAAAGCGTAGAAAGTCTAGGGAAGCTCATTAAACTTGTTTTTGGCTTAAGATTCTACAACTGAATGCTTGATGTGATGAACGAGGTACTTTGGAAAACCCCATTAACCATTGCAGAGTGAAGAAGACACTAAATGGTAATGGTGAGTGTGGTGATGACTGCTAAAAATGTCCCCACTGAAAATGGCAACAAACAACAACATAAGGCGAGGGCATGTTCCTTTAGACTCTATTTCTTTTGTGGCGTTTCTCATTCAAAATGTGTCCACCGCTCATACCATTTATCATTGTGTCACTTCTGATTTTATGCTCTGTAGACCTAAAATCCATTGCGTTCAACCGTGAATCCATCCTCCTTGTAATTGGCATCTGCATGTGTGTGTGCATGTCTAATTGCAAATATATTCCTCCACTGCTGCTGCTGCAAGACCCAGTCAGTTCCTCTTTGCAGCCCACTGTCCAAAGGCCCAGAGGCTATTGTATATTACAGGAGGAGCAGCAGGGGTCATCCTTGTCGGGCTGGGCGGCGTAGTCCATTTGCCGCACGATTTCGGCGAACAGTTCGTCCACCATGGTTTTGCTTTTGGCTGAGGTCTCCATGAACGGGCAGCCCCACTCCTCCGCCAACGCCTGACCCTCACTCGAAGACACCTCCCTCTCGCTCTCCAGGTCCACCTTGTTCCCCACCAGGATCACAGGAACCTTCTCATACCTACAAACACACACAGATATGTTAGGGGTAAAATAATAGACAAATAAATACATTTTACATTTAGTTTTTATATCAATGGGCAGCAGTGACCCAAAAGTTAATTCAGTCCCATCTCTGTGCATCAGACACTTGTAATTGTAAATGTATAAATATCATGTGAGTGATTGGTGATGGTCAGCGATGGTGTCGTAGTCTCACTTCTGTCTGTTCTGTCTTCTGTCTCATTCCAGGGCAGCTGTGGAATGGAGTGAATGGATAATGACATAAATGTAGATAAGGACTTGAAAGGTTTGTCAAGGTTATAAAGCACAATAAAAATGCTACTTATTGTGAAGTGACTGTGTCCCAATAGCTGTAATTCCCCTGCTTATAAAAATAAAAAAGTAAGATTTACAATTTGCTGTTAAGTGGTTTACACTGAAGTCAAAAGACATTTACACATTTTTTTTAAAAAGCCTTCCACGTAAACATTGAGTAAAAGACTGCAAGTGGTTGATTTTTGTGACAACTGAAGCAGTCCACAGCCTGGATTTGATTTGTTACAACTCAAATGCAAAAATGTGAAGTTAAAAGTAAAACTAAATATGCAATCATTCTTGAAAGAACCTTGAAGAACGTTTTTGCAATAAAATGTCATTTTTTTCTATGAAAGGTATCTGTTTTGATTGCAAATAAACGTGACATTTTATAACCCATTGAAAAGAGCAATTTCAGAAACATCTGTTTTGAAGGGTGAAAATTGCAGACGGCTCACTGTGGGCGGAGGGCCAGAATGGAAAGAAAAATATGTATCTACTTCTGTGACACTGTGGAGGAGGCTAAAACACATCAGTTCTCCGAGGGAGCAGGCGGTCGCAGGGCTTCTCACTGTGTGGCCATGACAAAAACACCAAGAACCAGGAAATGGGACTCTAAAGAGGGTTCAACAGGGACATAGTTTCACAGATTTTTATCTTATTGTGAGCGTTCTGTTGTTTAAAGCCAGTTTACATGGCACCATTTATAGCACTCACCTACAAGTCTGTCATCTTCAACACTACTAACATCAACAGAATTCCCTCTCTTAAGTGAAATACAGAAGGGTCATAAATTAGGGAAAAAAATCTCATTTGCCATGGTTACATGTACACAGAGATGGATGGGGTCTCCTAGGGTCAGCGCCAGCGTTTAATGAACTGTAATCTGCTGAGAATAGCGACAACTTTGATCTACCCATTAATATATAATGCACAGTCCACTTTAATCTTAGCCAGACTAGGTCAGCACCTGGAAGTGACTACGAGCATGATCTCAAAATCTGTTTAATGGTATAACTTTGGCCTGGTTCAACCATGCTCCTTTTTGTATTAGCATGTATTCCAGAGGCAGTCAGAAAAAGAAAATCTTCTATTGATGAAGCAAACGGACAAAGAGTTAGAAAAGCAATACACATGAACCTAGCAAGGCAATCTCAAACCACATGTGTTTGCATGTGCTCTCTGTGTCTCAGTCAGATTCCCCTGGATACTCTGCTTTCCCTAAAACATTCATAAAAGACAAAAAAAAAAAAAAAAAAAAAAAAAAACTTAAGTTAAATTAATTTAGTCCTGACCAAGTCAAGCTATGGAGCTAGGTCCCAGGGCTCTGCACTGGCACTGCTCCTGACAGGTTGCCCCAGCAACATTAAGGGATGTCGCTGAGGCAACATACCTTAGCTTACATTATTTTACACAAAATTGAGAGAAAAAGTAAACAAATACACAGTGGTGGCCCAGTATGCCATTGTCAGCCAAGATACCCCTGATACAGAGAAATTGCATGGGACTAGTCAGGCTGCAGTAAAGGTCTGCATTTAACCCTAACCCACCTTCCACTTCCACCTTTATTGCAAAAGCCAATTATAGAGTATTCAAGAAAATAACCCGTAGATAGATGGCCATAGCCTTCTAAGGAAAGCCACACTGTTCATTTAGGGGGGTGGTTCCATTTTTGGAGGCAGTAGTTGTGGTCTCCTCAAGTCACAGGGAATGTTGTGGTAACATAAAAGTACAGTATTTTACAAACTAATGCTGGAGTGCTCTGAAAGATGCCCAATATAGTACTGCTACCACCTAAAGTGGTGTGTGTTACATGTAAGCATCAATTTGATAAATATATAACAAATGATAAAGTCTGATGTGATAGGAATCACCTACAATCACTTGAAGTGGTAATATGAGGGTTTGTGCAGAATGGGCTACATATAGGACTTTGTGCTGCCGTGAGGTGAGAGATTAAAACAGCCAATAAAATGTTTGCACAATCACAGATTTAACAATATCAGAAGCAAATTGTGAGCAATGTTGTACGAGTTTAAAACACAGAAGAGCCCCACATCCATATTAGTCCATGAGACTGGTGGCACTGAAGCTCTGCACATCCATCCCAGCTCTCCCAGACACACTTATCTATAATGCATAACACTCCAGCTCATAGGCATCTGACACAAGACGCTTTAAGGGGGTAAGATCTGCCCATGGCAACATCAATGTTCAAACAAGCATACTCACCCAATGAATGCAATGATACAGGGCAATTTTAAGAAATACATTTTTACTGGTCAAGCTAACGAATTTTTAATGCATAACCTGCAGATGATCAGCAGATACTGCCCTGTGAGGTCTGAACAGAAGATTTACAAGTGCTACATGCTGAAGAAGCTGTTTTCTACAGATGATGTTTATACAGAGCAATGCAAGTGGTTTACTTCTGAAGCGAGGCTATACCTTTCTCTTTTTTCATCCAGACTGGGCTACGTCAATGCATCAGTCAATGCATGGAATGACTTTCTCATATCTTCCTTCACATCTCAGTAGATACTGGGAAGGCAACTAAGTGCCAAACTTCTGTTCACTTCTTTAAAAGTCCCACAGAGCAGAACTCTGTTCTCTCCCCTGCTCTAAAAGGAATACTGCACATTAACATCTAAAAGATTCAAAATGTATTTATCCTGTAAGGTTATTACTACTGATTATTTTGCCAATCGATAACCTGACAATCATTACTTTGAATAATTGATTAGTTACTGGATTACACATATACAATTTTCAAATTATAAATAAATAAATGAATACATAATATTTCGACAAAATACTTTTCTTCTTTTCATCAAAAACATATTTCATGTGTCATTTTTATGTAATTAGCCTACATTGTGAGTGAGTCATGAAACCTCTTCTCTCAGCACATGTTTTGTGTCTGTATTTATGATAATTATTTGATTACTAAACTAGTTGCCTTTTAGTTGTGATTATCCAGTTAGTTGTTTTAGTCCTATTGTCCTGTGTATCTTGTCCACACTGAACAAATACATTATATAATTATTAGCAGTGTAACCTTATCAAACATGCAGTAACTTATGTTTGTAGAATTTTGTATTTTGTTTGTGCAGCACAACAGACTTCATTTTCTGCAACATTAGCGACTTCTTCAAAACACTGGAAATATATACATCAAAAGCTAATTATGCAGTGAACCTATAGAGGTGTGCAATAATATAAAAAGTAAAAAGTATATTGTGGTTGAGTTAAGGTAATACAGTTGGTTTGGAAAATGCATATTCGCTGTGTTTTGAAGAAAGTGCCCCGAAAGCACAACTGCCTATCATGGAGAAACATCCAGGCTCCCTGGAGATCCACATTTTCCTTCTGAGCCAGTCGGATGGGGCTGTCAGCTAAAGCAGGAATGCAAAGAGGCAAGAGACTTAAAAGTGTGCACTACTGGGATTCAGGGACCCTTTATGGTCATAGGGTCTAAGAGTAGTAAAGATATAGAATGTGGCCAGAACATTCAATTGACTATCCATAGACTGTATAAAGAAGTGGACTAAGTGAGTGTGACGTCACCCATAGCGTTCTGCTCCAGTAAAATAAAGCTCATCGAGGCTAGCAATTCTGACCGTAAGTATCATAGCAACCAAAGAGCCAATCCGGGGCCAGGCTGTTGAAGGTAACGCCCCTTTCCGCCCGCACTGCAGGGAGTGGGTGCTTAGAAACTTGTTATTATTGCTAGTGGGAGCAACCTCTTGAAAAGAAAGCACCTGATTTGTCTGTTATTAATGTTCATATCTTGATTTATATGAACATTTTAAGACCAAAATGATGAACCTAACAGCAGCAGTTTCAGAGAGAGGGGCAATCATTTTTCATGTTAAGTGAATAGATGGAGCCGGAAGTGCATTCATGATCACTTCTTATTTGGAACGCAGCGGCTAGCAGGTTAGCTAGATTCATTTAGATATATAATTTATGTAAGTACCACACCAAATTTCTTACTACACTGGGCCAAAACCAAAACCAAAAATCATCTCAAAGCAGACTTAAGCCAAAGCACAAATAATTGTGTTTGTACACAATGCCAAAAATATGCATGCTGGAGGGTCGCCTCTCCCAGATCTGACCTGGAACTTGGCCCCCTTTTAATGCCACATACTGCAGGTGAAAAAATAACATCTCCACAGAGATAAGCTGGTGGCGGACTCTCCACCAGAAAAGTTAGCTTTAAATACCTGCAACTACCTAGCCTAGCACTTCACTTCACTTTAATACCTAACTGCCCTTTAGCCATAAAACACAGTATCCCATGTGAACAGTTACCAACAGAGCAGCTGAGACGTGCGGGTGATGAGGTCCCCAGTGGATAAGAGCGGACAAGGGCATAATCATACACCAGAAGTCTGCCTCTGCCACTCACTGCGCTCTGTGATGGAGAGTGACAGGGTTTAGAGGGAGCCCAATACACAGCCACCTCTCTGACCCACCTGCACAAGGATATGCTCGTGACAGGTCAGTGGTATTCCAGCACTGACACAGTAGTGAATGAAAATATGCTTTGACAACAGAAGTTCCATGTTCAAAAGGTGCCATTGCTATACACCAAGGCAACACAGTGCTCCACTCCCAAGCCGGACAGGAGCCTTTCTGAATGGAGTTCCCTCTCCCCTTGTCTGGTTGGATTTTCTCCAGTTACTCCAGTTTAATTTATCAACCTCAAACATGAACAACAGGTAAAATCCTCCAGCTAAGGTTGTCCTTATCACAGCCAGCTCAAGATCTAGAGATGCATCCCCTGGCACTGCACTATGATTGCTCACTGCTCCTGACAGGTTGCCCAGTGGTATTGAAGGATGTCTGAAATGCAGACAAATGGAAACAATGAAGTACAATATTGTTGTTGTATCATTGAGCAAGACAACTAACCCATCTGAAAAATAAATGGATGATGAAAAGTGGTCGAAAAGGGTATAGATTAGAACGGTAGTCATGTCTCTGTTATCCTGCCCGGGTAGAGCTCATGTGTTGCTAGTCAAAACATTCTGGGAAATATCAAAATCTTATATTGGATAAACCATTGGTTTCAGCCTTCAATTCAGCCTTTTCTCAAAATCGTGTTGCTTTTTTTGGGTTTTTTTTTTTTATTATAATAAGGGCTGTAACCATTCAGTGCCAATAACCTTCTGTTATAATCACCATAAATGACATATTATGGGCACTATGAATGGATACATATTGCATTGTAAACCTCAAATGAAACGCATTTGCATTTTTTAAGAAATTGTACTTTTTCTGCTCTTCTGCTCTGATGAATTTAAATATTCTTTTTTTATTATTATTAATGATTGAATTGATAAGTACACATGAATTGATATCATCATATCAGTCATTGTTAGGGATGTGCCACTGTGGCAGACAAGACGTTTATTTGGGGAGATGTTGCTATGAACAGGGACATGCCCCAGGATATTATAAAACAACTTTTTTAGTGAGCACAGATGTTTGTTGCTGTGTTGTGTTGCAAATACTATGTGTATTAAGTATGATTTGAATTATATTTCATAAAAGAGGAGGTGTGTGTGTGATATTTATAAATTGCATGGGTGACACTAAACAATAGCATCAGTCGTGTGGAGTGTGAAGTCTGCTGTGAGATTATGAGGAATTTACATACAGTAGGCCAATAAACACAGGCTCTCAGTTCAGATGGGGAAACATGTTGATTCTGACCCCATTCTTTCACACACGCACAAACACACGTTTACAGAAGTGAACACAATGTCACTTTAATTAATTATTTTGAAGAATTTCTGTTGTTGTGGCATAAAAGTATTAATGATACTGTGACCTGACTTATCCTTTAGTGTTGTGAAAAATAAAACTCTAATTGTACGTGTGCAGTGTGAGCACCCAGCTGATGGGCAGACAGTAAAGGAAAACCAGAAACATGACGCATGAGAGCCTGAGCTAACCTCTGCCATGTATCAATCTGATCACGTGACTTCATGTGTCTGGCTAACTGCAGCCGACACTACAGACTCATCTCACTCAGCAATCTACTGAATTGTACCACTGTGTTAATTAAAACATGGCTCCTCTTATGCAGAGGCTGGACTCAGGCATGTGTGCTCCCCTTCAGTGTACAGTGATGCACTGAGCTGTGCCTCTGCAGAGCACAGCCCTGGGTATTCCCAGCTTCTTTCACTCAGGTTGCAGCATCCAGCAGCAGACACTTTAGGAAGCTATAGATTCATGGGATGTGGACAGTGGTGATGTGGGTCACCATTTGAGAGCTTTTGCTGTTCCATATTAGCCTGCATGAGGTTTGCATTTGTCACTGCAGTGACATTGAGAATAACAGCAGGATTCAGGCACAGTGAGTGCATTGTTAGACTAAAGGACACAGTAATGCACTATATTATTATAGTATTATTACAGTATAGTATGCACTGAGATGCACACCCTTTCCACTGAGACAGTTAGATGAGGCCAAGGCTCGTCCTCGGATTGCAGGGCCCCAGAGGACAGCCTGCTGTGTGGAAATCTGTTGTCTGAATGAATGACTGTTGTTTTGTTTGACTGACCTTTTGACTCTTATGATCTGGTCTCGCATGGGCTTTATGTCCTGAAAGCTCTGCTGGTTGACCAGGCTGTAGACCAGAATGAAGCCCTGTCCGTTTTTGATGTACAAGTCCCGCATGGAGGCGAACTGCTCGGTGCCGGCGGTGTCCAGGATCTCCAGGACCGAGGGAGACGAGTCCACCTCGATCTCCTTGCGGTAAAAATCCTCTATAGTGGGGTCGTACTTCTCAATGAACGTCCCGGTGACAAACTGCACAGTGAGGGCGGATTTTCCGACCCCACCGCTGCCCAGGACCACCACTTTATACTCGCGCATTGTGGATGAAATAAACGTCGTGCGGTTTCATCAATCTCCACGCGTCATGAAAGAAACCCCGATGCTCGTTTTTACATTCACCACTGGCAGCCCATTTTGAACAGCTGGAGAATAACAGTGTTGCTTGCCGCTGATCAGCAATGGCAGAGCACAAAGAGTCGCTGCCCCAAGATGGATTTCATTGTAGAAATTCCCCCATGCAGGCCACACACTGACAGCTACACGGACACCAGGAGCACCGCGACTGTCCCAAACGCGCACGGCGAGCTCTTCAAATATGACTCAACGCTGAGGATGTGGGCTTTCATCTGCTTAGCTCACCCTTCTATCTGCACGAGGAAAAAAACAAACTTGCTCCATCGAGGACAAACGCTGGGATGGCCACAAGAACGAGCTACGAGCGAGACGTGGAGCTGAAGGCCGCTGCGTAAAAACAGCTCCAAAGCAAACTAGTAGCACACTTGTCCGGAGAACTTGCTTCTCTTTGTTTCGCCATCACCATCTCTGCCCTGGCTCTGCTCCTGCCTCGCTCTCCAGTGCAATCCAAGTCGCCATACTCTCGGGTGGAGACACACGGCTGATACTGCGAAACCAGCCGGTCCCCACTCGGCTCCCGTACCTCCAAAACGCGGATCCTCCTTTCGTCAGATAGATGTGAGAGCGGCCCAATAGCCGCTTCCGCCCTCGTCCAAAACTCGCCTGGGCTTGAATGAAAGGCGCTCTCCGGCAGCCAGTTAAATTCACCGTTTCCGCTCATGTGTTAAAATTCCCATCATTTGGTTGCCCCAGTGACACCCAAAGAGCAGCGGACCAATCACAGCGCGGCTTCGCTCTATGTTCAGCACGAATATGCACCGGATGCTGTTGCTATGGTAACGTTGCCAATTTAGCTGCCAAATTTTGGAGATCTGTGTAAGTTTAGTGGCACAGAGACCACCATCAGCATCATCTATTAGGGCCACAAGCTTGTTCATACATATATACAATGAATAGGGATGTGGCAACAAAAGTTCTGGTTAGTTGCATCTTTGTCTGAGTTTAAAAAGCAATGACAGCAATATGTAATATGTCTATACATTTTTTTTAATGAGAAAAAAACAAAACAAAACAGTACAGCACAAAACATACCAGGACTTGACAAGAGATAGAAACATACAAAGGAGACAAATAGACAAGAACATGATAAACACACATGGTACAAATAGGCAAGAAACCGGAATAAAACAATAATCAGAGCCTGAGGTGGGTTGAGGGTTGAGGGGGTGGTCTAGGGGCTTACAATGAGCTAATATTTTATTATTGAGCAGGTAAAATGAATGAATGAGTGAGTATAGTTATTAGTTATAAAGTTAAAACTAGTTTTGACATTCATTTTCAGGATTGAGTCTTCATTATCTTTTATTTTTCCTTCTCTTTCCTCCCTTTCTTCTTTTTTTTCCTCCCCTGATATGTCTATACATTTGAACATTTGTGACAAAGCCTAAATTATGAATTAAAACCCATAATTTACCTAGGGAAGTGTTACAGGCATGTCCCATCGTAATGAGGCCCCACAGAGGACCCTTCAGGATAGGCTGGAGGGACTTTGTCTCTCGGCTGGCCTGGGAACGCCTTGGGGTCCTACAGCAGGAGCTGAAGGACGTGTCTCGGGTGAGGGAAGTCTGGGAGTCCTTGCTTTGACTGCTGGCCCCGGATAAGTGGAAGAAATGGATGGATGGATTTATTTATCATGATTGATGTCAAAATCTCCTCTTGTGTTGTTGGGCATAATCTCACGTTTTCGTTTTGTCTGAATTGTGTCTTGTCTCATCCCTATAAAATCCAACTTAAAATAAAGAGTCCAAGCACCATAATTGTGAAATGAATTTATTTTTTTAACATTCCAAATAAGTGAGGAAAAATGAAAATAGCAACAGGTGGGAAATGTAAGGCAAACACCACAAAAGCATTCTTTAGAAAGTGCTTAAGAGAAATGCTTCCATCAATCAGGCAACTCTAACATTCTTTCATAGCCCTCTTGATCAAAATCACCAGTAACTTTAGTGTGCAATAGTGTCCAATGTTTTTGGAATGAACTGGTAGAACCTCAAAAACTAAACATTTGATATCAAGTTTCTGTTATGCTGCATTAACAACAGTCTATTTTGATGGTAACATTATAAAAGTGAAATATCAATTTTGCTGGGGGAACTAGCCAATCCTTTTCCCCTTTTACTGCACAAGAGAAGAAACCTTTTGGGAATCAACCTATACCACAAACATTACATTTTAAGTCTAGTATTTGAACATGAGCAAAGTGAATTATCTAGCCTATCTGCTTACTTTAACTGATCAACAAAAAATACACTAATACAATTGACTTGTTTTCTGTCAAGGCAGTAACACCATTTTTTTTTTCAATCATCTGTCATTAAGTCACTGCACATGGCAAAGAAAGCTTTTTCAATGAAAGAACATGTCACTTGAACCTCTGAGGCTCTTTAAGTAGACCTAACCTTAATAAATTACATTCAACATATAGTATTTAATTTGTAAAGTGTTGAAAGTTCATGTAGGCAAGGTAGTCAAGTGTTACATCAAGATTAAACTTGAACAAGCACAACTCTCTGCAGATTGTCTCGATTACTGTACATATTTTCTATTAGTATATTTAATAAAACTGTGTAACCTATATTATACATTTAATCAACTGAGTATAATCTAAAACATGTCTGACTTCTAATGAACATGTCAACATAGAAAATGTCCATTATGTCAATGACAAAGTATAAGTAAATCCAGTTTAAATGGATATACAATTTACTTTGACTAAGAACAAGGGATGACTGTATGCTGAACATTTTACAGTACATACATAAATAAAAACCTCCAATAATAAAATTGACTAAAAACAAACAGTGAACTATCTCTATTCACAAGTATTGATGCAATGACATGGCACTGCAAATCACACCTCCTTAAAGTACAGTTGGATTAATAGTATGCCACATATGCACAGTTCTTAGGCACTTGTACTATTCAGACAATATACAGCTGGCTAGTGCTTGTTCCACTATAAGACTTCAACACCAGCAGTAACACCACACTCCTTTACAATCACATTGCTTGTGTCTGATAATGATGTGAATATTCTGTACGCGCACACACACATACACACGCACCCAAATGTATCGACTATTGCCGACTTGCAGCAACTAAAAAATCTATTTTCTCCGTATCTGCAGTACAAAGGCACACCAAAAGAGGGAGCTCTGTTCCTTTACTAAAATTTTAAGGACTTGGTGTTCAGACAAACTATACTCTAGCATCGGAGTTTAGTTAAAAGAAGTGCTTGGTTAAAACTAATGAATCAACTTTATGAAAATGTTATAGACACTTAACCTATAAATGTTTCTTTACAACTTACATTCAACAACACATTTGTTTGCTCTATTTGAATCTATTGGTTTTAAGCTTATCTTGGTTTGACTTAAACGTTACTTCTATTAACTTGATAGACATCTTTATGATATTGTTGTTTATGGGGTTTGGTTTCTTTACCATATTCATATTAACCTAAACTAACATAAGATATTATTGAAGATAAAGTGTCATGCTGCTTGCTGTTGACTGTGTGTGGAAATTATGCTGTATTTACAAAGCTGCTGTTTGGGAAGTTCCATTGATGCAACATGGCACTCATATCCATCTCTGGGGATTACTTGAGGATGATCTGTCCAGGAGAAGAAAAAAACACTTAGTGATTACAAAAAAACTGCTTGTATCTTAACTTAAACATGGAGTAGGAGATTCATCGTTCATTGCATATTTGTCACATTTTGCATTGAAAGAACATTTGATTGCATAAGCCACACACAAAGCAAAGCATGCCACCAGAACCATAGTATGTGCAACAGTTATATGCAGACTGTAAGAAGTGCACTCTATAAGTGATGAGATACAGCTCAATACTAAACATCTACATCAACCACAAAGCCTAATAGACAAAGACAGACAGGCAAGGCTGAGCTGACAGAGCAACTCCCTTGAATTAGAGACAAAGCATTTCTTGAGTCTATAACAGAAAGCTTTAAAAAGGAGCAAACCTGATTGGCGGGTGCTGTTGCTGCGTATGGGACACTGGTTGCGGGAGTTGTTGCTGCAGAGACAGTAGCAGGCGCAGTACTGTACATCATGGGGACTAGTTCAGGAAGGGAACCATGAAAGCAATGAAAAGGTATAGGTGGAGGGTTATGGTAACCAGTGCCATGTTTTTGCCTTGTTCTGGCCAGGCAAATACAAAACAACACTAGCAGCCAACCATCATTGGGTTAGACCAGCAGATGGCATGAGATCACACAGCAAAGCGAGACAGCAGGAAAGCACACAGAGGGCTGCTAATATGTAACATTAGAAATGTGTTTAGCATTTGACGGTCCAAGAACTCTCTAAATAAAACAATCTGAAATACAACAAGGCATGACTGTGAAAGGAATTTCAGAGATTTAAGTAGGTCAGATGACTAAGACAGTAAACTACTGAATATCTACTTAAACGTAGTTAAACAGTTACTAAAGCATTTTCACATTTAGCAGTGTTTTATTATTTTAGTGATAAAATTGCTTACCCATGTTTGTGGCTGGAGACATGCACAAGACTGAACCTTAGAGTAAAAATACAGACAATTAACTATATGAATGAGTGCATTGGAGACTGCAGGTGACTTTGAAAGTCTGCTGTTTTACCTGTGGGATAGAAAGCAGCTGAGGGCTGCTGCAGTTGTGCATTGGTCAGCGCCTGTTGGTAATGCAAAAGACTGGGATTGAAGAGGGAGCTGGCCCAACTGCTCTTTTCCAGAGCTTGTCTCTTTGTTATGGGCTGCAGGGTGCTATTAGGAAACCCCTAGAAAACAACAACAACAGCGGTCATGAAAATCACTTCACTGTTCTACTTTTGTTGCAATGTACCTAACCTGTAACTGTGTGATAAAGCAGTCTAGAAAATAGCATACAGTATATTGAACATATGTATATAAACACTACAACTACTAATCAAAGTAAGCAAACATCTACCCATTCCAAAAGTTTAAAAATCAAGCAGTTTAAAACTGAGGTATTAGCTTGATGGCGCTGTAAATCACAATGACAAAACTTGTTATAGAACAATAATAAAGTACATGCAAAGCAAAAGGTCAATATACCAGGTCTAATGTTGCTTCGAGGGGTCGCTTCAGCGCTTTGGCAGTCGACTGAGTCTTTTAATAGCAGGCAGAGAGCACAAGATGACGGTGGGCCAATGGGATTGAAGCATGTAACATACAGGTAACAGCAAGCAGAAGTGCATCATGGGAGACAGCATGTGGACAGGTGAGGGGAAAAACAGAACTAAATAATGTAACACGTAAAACACAACAAGCATGCAGATAACACAATAAGCCCACACTGACTACCTACAGTTAGTACATTAGTTTATATATCAACTCTTTGTGTTACAATATGACTACACTACTATTGTGCATTTAAAGTCATGTTTTCAACTAATTAGTACAGGAACAGATTCTAGTCATGGTAATGACCACTGATTTAAATAAGATAAAATGTATCAGAGTGTGTACTTCAAAAATGGTATTTGTAAAGAATCATACAAACATACACATCTGTAAGACAAAGCACAAAATTATCCACAAAAACTGAATACTACCTAATTATGGCTCCCATATTTGTTTTATATATTTACAGAAAAGATCAAATGTAAAAATCTGAAAAACATTACCATAGCTGCAGCAGCAGTCTGTGCTGCAATAGCGGTTTGAGTGACTTGTTGGTTGGACTTGATTTTAGCAAGCAAGTGTGCGGGCGGGTGAAAATATTTGCACTTCTCTCTGGAGCAGCGGCTCTTGACGTAGTCCATGCAAACAGTTACTGTGTTATCATTGGTGTCAATCACTGGACTGTCGCTGGGGTGCGCAAATCGGCAATCTGTCTCTCCTCTTGCACAATTCCCTCGTTGGAACTCACGGCACACCTGAATCAAATATTTAAAGCAGCAAAATTAAAAGTAATGGTGATGTTCAAATTATGGCTGTTAGGTCTACCTCTAGTTTGTCAGTGCGCTGCAGCTTCTGTGAGGGGGAAGAGGAGGAGGAAGAGGAGTTGGGCACTGTCACAGGTGAACTCCCTGGAATAACAACGGAAGTGCTTGGAAGCATCTCTGTAGGAAGCAGATTCATGCTGTGGGCCAGGGGACTCATGTAAGTGCCATATCCAAGACCTGCATTTGAGGCCAGTCCCTGTGAGAAAAGAATGCATACAAACACATGCCACTCTGCCCTTGCAATGCATGAGAAATAAAGGTGTTGAGGTGAAGTGCTCACCAGTGGCTGCAGACCAGAGCTGGGGATCATGAGCTGCATCTGATGTGTAAGCATGGCTGCTGCAGTCTTCTGCTGGATTAGGTTGTTGCGCCCGTTGATCTCCAGCTGAGTCTTGAGGTGAGAAGGAGGATGAAGGTACTTGCAGTTTTCTCGAGAACAACGACCCTGCACAACAGAATTCAGAGGTCTCTGGTCTATTTTTGTAAGTGGACATATGCAATGACTTAATTCTTACAATAATAGGATAATAACATCATATTTTTGCAAACCATCAGAGATGTGCCTGTAAATGTCTTGGTTGAGGTTCGAATAAATTACATTACATTACTTTGCAATTGTAAATGGACAGTAATATTAAATAGTACATTTTAAAAAAAAAAAAAAAAAAAACTTTTATAAGCTTTTAACCAGTCAACAGTGTTCCCTCATTATTAACATACTCAAGAGTAGTCTTTTAGTTGATCTGTGCATGTTTTACATGTTAAGTGCAATTACTTAAGATTATTTCAAAACTTCAGATCACAGATCATACATGTAGGGTTCATAAAAAAAAGAAAAAGTAATTT
The DNA here is from genome assembly GCA_019594935.1 of Periophthalmus modestus. Taxonomy (NCBI): domain Eukaryota; kingdom Metazoa; phylum Chordata; class Actinopteri; order Gobiiformes; family Gobiidae; genus Periophthalmus; species Periophthalmus modestus. The sequence goes on along the minus strand of JAIEZT010000009.1, from coordinate 24,454,728 downwards.
TTCAAAATATAAAACACACTAACTGAAAATATGATTGCTATGGTGAAATACTGTGAAGAGCTGGTCCTAGTTATGCAGTTTTGAACAGAAAGTCAAGGTACCTGATTTTATCAAGCCTTTTAAGATCAATATTTAGGTTATCAATGAACAAATGTAGCAAATGATCTAGTTTAATAATAAATACTAATAACCTTCAAAATGTTCAATTTTGATAAAGATAATCTTGCAGGCCATTTTAAAGTGGAGTTAGTAAGTACAGTTAGAGAATCGAAACATGAACTGTGAAGTAAGATACAGAGAAGTTGGAAGTTGGACACGAGTTGCTTCTGTTCCACCCTGAGTCATGTGAGGTTCACAAACATACAGAAGTCTATTGATGCACTCTGACAGCTACACAGCTGACTTAAAGGCCCACTACAACTCTACTTGTAGCTCCACCTTACCTCCAGTCCAAATTACAGAATTTTGTAGTGTAATCTTTCAACAATGGTGTGATATTTCTGCACTTTTGTGGTTAATATCACCTTCCATTTACTTTATGTTCAGTACTTGAACCTCCACCAAGACCTTTACAGGCATTTCAGCTTTTGATAAATTGTAAAATAAAATATCCTCCCATTGTCATTAATGAAATATTGAAATTTTTGCCAACATTGTCTTAGTTTGGTTATCAAATTGATTGTCTAAGAAAATAATACAAACACACAAAAAATGCAATCTAGGGAAGCTGTGTCAAACTGTCTATATACAGAAGCTAAGACGATGACTCAACACGGGTGTAATCCTGGGGGCAAAGCTGCATTGTGTGGTACTGTTGAATGTGTGAGAGTGGATTAGGACTACTAAGGCCTCACACAGATCTAGTGAGCAAATAGGAGGCTGTAATCCAATTGGATTTTAGATTTCTTTTAGTGCCATTAGATAAATGTCAAGAGAGTCCTTTACTGCACAGTGCGTTCTTTATGTTTACATGTTTCACTGCACTGCATTCACACTAAGCCACTGCTAATCATTCAAAGGCCACAAGTGAAACATGGTCATCAGCAAAAGAAAGTTTTTATAATCACAATGTCAAACAGCAGTAGGCAATCTATTACCTTAAGTGAGTCAAAGCAGGCAATTACTCTCCCATTCTCGACCTGGCAGCTCTTTGGTGGGTGAGCAAATTTGCATTCCTCATCACTACGTGAACAATTTCCGCGCTGAAACTGCCGACACACTTCCAGAGTCAGCCATTTTGTGTCTCTTATTGAAGAAATGCTCAATGCCATATTCAGAAGCTTTGAATTTAGTGTATTAAATCAACAGGTAATTAACAGATGAAGCGCTTTACTATGTGCTTTGAGACCAAAATCTGCTTATGCACAGAGGTCTACTTTGAAATGACTTGATGAGTCTTCCATTGGCAGATAAATAGTTGCCAAACAACCTTTTAGGTTAATAATCCACAAGAAATATGGTCCATACTTGTAGTGATTTAAGGAGAAAAACGTAAATCCAATTTTGGTGTAAACCTTTGGTTTTTAATATACACTCAGTGTGCAGCTCGGCTTTGTGAGTTGGGAAGTTGTCACTTCAAGTCAGGGTTATCCTCTTCTCCAAGGCACTTGATGATCTGAAAATTGAAAAAATAATTTAATATATATATAGAAAACCAATAAATATACTACAAAATAAATATAATATTTCACGTCTAACAAATTAAATAAAAATACTATAATGAGGGTGTCAAAAATGAGGAAGTAACAAGAGCCAATTCACAACTCAAAAGGCTTGTGTCTGCCAAAAATAAATGAGGAAATGTTTAGATCCAGGCAGAAAGTGGACCATACAAAATGTTCAGGAAGTTGATGATTAGGCAGAAAAGATGGTTGGCTTTTGAGCAAAACAGATCTGCATGTTACAATGAGACTAACAATTTATAGGGTCTTTAAAAACAGTGGCCCAGATGACACAGATTTCAGTAACTACAGCCGTCAACACAGGTCCCTATTGTAGCACAGTTACAACGTGGTTTCCCACAACATTCTGGAGCAAATTCCTTCAGGCGCAAGTCAGGAAGCGGAGCAGAAAAACCTACCTCTCTTACTTTGTGTTGATCTAAAGAACTTCTGGAACAAAACAAGAACTTGCGATTCTAGATTTGTAACTTTGAACTAGACTTTAACCTTGGACATCGTAAGTATTTAGTAACTATTACTCTACTATCTCTCCTGGGATCTGGTCATCAAAGTTTCTTCTAAAAACAACACGGCTGTGCAACTGGCTGAACATTTCCAGCCACCCCCTTCCTGCCTGGTGCCGGCCTCTGGGAAGTCCCACCCAGTCTGCAGAGAGCCAATAGAAAATAAGGAAGTCATATTCTGTGCAAAACAGCCTACTCAGTTATAGGAAGCAAGAGTGAAAAGATTCATGGTTTATGTGGGGTTATGTATAGGCGTTTTGCTCCTATTTAGTCAAAAGTATCAGAAGTAGATCCATGAGAAGCTTTAGTCTAGTTTACCCTACAACTTTGTGATTTGCTTAGTCAACAATTTTGATTTAGCTTAATAATAGTAGTGACCAAAAACTAATATATGGGTGCGTTCATACTTGCCCTGGTTTGGTTTTGGTTTGGGCCCAGTTTGAGTGCTAATATAGATTTGGTTCTAGTCCAGGTTTAATCCAAGTCCAAATTTTGATGTGTGCAAATGTGAACGCACCCTAGACAAAATACTCACAATGAATCAAAGGAATGTGGGCTGAGCTCACTGACTGTGTCGTTACTAAAGGCACTTAATGACTGTTATTACTGTTTTATTTACAAGGTTATAAGTATGTAAATAGATGCATAGGTGCAGCAACCTTTCCCTATTATTAAATCTCAATGTAAAAGATGACGTACTATGGAAAAAAGACACAGCTTCCTGGCCTTGTATTACCAGCCTCAATTAAAGTTCCAGCCCTCTAATTGACCCATAGCCAAGTCTAAAAAAGTCAATGTAGTCGTAAGCTAACGCTAACAGCGCATACATGTCTACAGTCCACAGCGTCTATGGCGACTTTAACACCAAAATATCAATATATACGGTCCACTTTGGACCGGGAGCTCTGGCCTTAGGGCTAACGGTGCATGTCAAAAGCGACATTCAGTAGATTAGCTGCATTAGCTCCGTGTTAGCAAGGAGTACACCTGCTTACCTCATCATCACGGATATACGGCTGCAGAGGACTCAACAATCACGAATCATCCAGGGAAGTTAACGTCAGCCCAGACGAGTGACTGCAGACGTGTGCAAATGTCTCTATTAACATAAAACTAAAAAGATTTTATGTAGCCTTACTTCCTTATCATCACTTTTTATGCACTGCACCGATTTAAGCAACAAGCTTTTGACAGCTTACTGTACTGTAGTGTGTTTAATGCTCCGTAGGGGTATCCCAAAACTCCGCATGCCTTTACCTCTCAGTGTTAATGGAACATCTGCAAATAAACGTGTGTTGTATGTTTTTATACAAAAATACAAATGGTATAAATGGAGAGGCAGACATATTCTGGTACCAGGAGACCCGCTGCTCAAGGAGTCTTCTCCGCACCCCCCCTTTGGTCACACAGTGGTACGGGCCACATGACTGCCAGGAGGCGAAAAAGGGCAAAGGGTTTGCTGTTACCAAGGGAACAGCAGAGACACCACCAGATTTTTACAAATGGCGGCTTGTTAATAATACTGATTTATCTCATTATTGCCCCCAAATTTAGGTTTTTCTTTTTGTCTTTTCTTTTTCCTTGCATCTGTTTGTTTTCTTTTACTTTTCACATAGGTGCGTTTATCTGAAAGCCTTGTGTTTGTTTGCATTTTAGCCAATAATTTCCCAGTTTACCCCACAGCCTTAATGTGGTTATGATTTACTATTGGTCTGAGCAGGTCTAACTAGCCTTCTTTCTGAAAGACAGCACGATTGTTTTGGCCTACACACACTGGGCCCATTCAACATTTTGTTCTTCTAAATTGTGAATGCGTTAAATTGCAATAAGTTGTTTATGATGTTATTAATAATGGCAGATAAAGTTATGGACCTAACCAATACAGACTACTTCTAGAAAAATGTAATGACTTAATGGCTTAATTTTTAAGTCTTTTGAATTCTATTGGGAATGTGTTATTAAGGCTATGTCAATCCCCAAACAAAGCACACAAGTTCAGATGCATTTCATTTTATAGAGCACATGATGCTTTAAGCTTAAGTCAGTATTTGGATATGGTATGCAATATAGTATACACTCAGGCACACAATTTACATACAATTTACAAAATAATAATAACCTAATCACATGCCATTTTTCCTATCTAAACATATCCATCTTGGACTGTGACTAATTGACATATTCATTGTGTACCTGGGGGGCTCCACATTGAGCTTCATCTAATCTGTCTGCTCTTAAATAAACAGGCACTGCTACAGCATTAAGTGGCGCACAGAAAGGTCACCATATTTTCCCTTTGGTGGTACCTGTCACTGTCACTACACATCACTTCTGAGAACACAACACCCCAGTCTGTACCATGCATGCTGTGACCTGCCAGGCTCAGATGGCCACTTCATTGGTTTTTAGCTTACATTTGAATTGTTTTTTGAAATATTTTTTTATTTTTTATGTATTTATTTTTTATTGTTATATAAGCAATATTGAATAAAGTCTAAATACAGTTTGATTGTTTTTTTTCATTAAAGTAACAACTAAGCTGAAATAGTAACAACGTAGTCCAGATATTTCATATTAATTATAGGGAAATGGTAAAAAACTAAAACAAAAACAAAAAAACAAAAAAAACTCGAAAACATTTTAAGAAAAAAAAATGTTGTTTTACTCCACCATATAAAAAGAGAAAAAGAAAAAAAAAAATCATTTGGGATTTTTTTTTTTTTTTTTTTTTTTATTGTACTCAAAAACAAACAAGTGTGAAGCATGTTATGGAGAATGAAGCATGTTAGGAAACATGGTTTTAACTTTTCATGGAAGTATGTGGGTGACCAGAGAGTTATCTGGTGTTGCTTTAACTTTCTCTGTGACAATATTATATAGGAAAAACATGCAATTCCGTAATGTGGCCGGTAGATGTCAGTATTGCAGTTGTCTGTGCTCACTTTTCATCACTCCCGAACCTCTGGACTGACAGATATGCAATGAACCAACAGATTACTGAGAGTAGTAATCATTTTAATATCCCCCCAAAATGTTATTTTTATATGTTGTTGTTTTTTTTGTTTTTTTTGTCTTTTTTTAATATGTATATTATCTAATTATGGTTTGTGTCAATAACTAAAGGTAACCTAGATTCAGAGTGCACATACCATCCAAGTCATTTTATTACATTAAAGATTTAAGACTGTGCCATTGTCTTCCTGTACAGTTATATTAGCTCTACTACCACTTTCATATGGTGAGAGCAGCCTGGCTTTATGCTGACTATAAAAGCCCATAAAGTTGCACACACTTACAACTCATTACACGTTTCCTGTGGTTAAACATGAATCTAATAGGATAGGGACCATCTGGGTGCAAGTGCTGAGGTAGCCAATGTATAGGCATTTAACCCAGGCAGACGGTTTAGCATGAAATTAAACATAATGTAAATGTGAAAGAATAGGGGTGGAAGAATATCTGTGTACGTAAATTTAGGTAACATCAGTTTTCTGACGTGTGGCTAATTTTAATTTAGTCTTTAGTTTCTATTCACTTTAGATAGCATTTTGTCAGTATAACTAATATAGAAGCCATATAATCAGGATCAGCTTTTTAGTCTAATTTAGCACACTTTTATCAAGAATCAGGGGAGACTAACTATCAGACACAATCTGAAACACTTGATTCTCTGTCATGACTCATTTTCAAGAGAGACCAAAAAGTGTATAGCAGACAGAGCTTGGGGAACTGTAAGGAAACAATTGCATGACACTATCCCAGACAGTTGTTTCTGTGTCATGGTGCAAATCACAGCGACAGAAAGGAGTAGGTGGGTGAGGCGCAAAGTTCAAACTAAAATCAATGTTCCTGATGCACAGTTTGAAATCAGGTACTGAGCCTGTAAGTTGTCATCATATTCATATAGAAGTAGCTTATTCATGTAAATTGTTTCTGCTGTACAGTATTCCATTAATCTTCTTCAGTAAACTACGCTTCTATTACAGTTGCTACTCCCACATTTTAGGCATCGTATAAAGTCTAACCTAAGTTTTACTAGTTAAGTTGTTTGGAACTTGTGTTATTATTGTGTTGTTAAAGAGAAATCTGTTGTCACAAGCATGCCACATTTACCACAGCATAAAGTCATTAGTTAACCAATTATCTCTTAATTGGCTGCAAGGAGGTGCTATCAGGCCTGTCAACGAAAATTTCGGGAGCTAGGACAAGAAGGGTCACATGGATCCCACTCTAATATAAATGAATAGGATGAAGGTCTAATTCTGAGTCCCTAAAACCCAAGGGCCGGGACCCCTTTGTCTCCCCTGTCTATTCCCCTGGGTGGTATAAATTTAAGGAGGCAATTGATTGAGATTCTCCTATGTTATGGACATATAGATGTTTCGATTCATTAAAAATTACAATACCATTAGAAACATGTTACAAACAATGTCGATTTGAGCAAATAGATCATTTATTGTCATTAACATAAAAGCAGCAAGCATAGTCAGTCCTGGCCATTCAAAGCATTTATTTTGTTACCTTATAAAAATGTACTCATCTTTTGGGTCATATTATCAATGTAGAATAAGTATTATGCGCCCACATGTGGCATTTCATTTCATCACAAGACACATGTACACAGAAATAACTACACTTGTCTCGTTGAGTGCACAAAATTAAGACAAAAAGTAACAAACTGGTTCTCATTAGCGTGACAGTATCATTCATTCATTAAGACCCCTGCCAAAATGGGAGTGGATAACTCTGGATTCTCACTTAATTTATTTACAGTGCTGTCATTTCTGTGCGGATCAGAAGGTAAAACGACAAAGCAAAAGTAAACAGTGAAAAAGCGGAAAAGAAAAAGCACATAAATGGGAAAAAGAATCTGTGTCACTGGATCAATTCAACCATTCCATGCCAGATGAGAGATCAGCTTGCCCTTGTTATTCCCTGGGTGCTTCCCCCGGTGGGACCTCTTCTCCATGAAAGGTCCAGCTGATCCAAAGCAGATGCATGAACCTCCTCAGCGAGATGCTCTGGATGTGGAGGAGTAGCGACTACACTCTGAGTTTGCTCTTTGTCTTGTACTCAGTCCCTTTGGTCATGCCTCAAAGCTCGTGGTAATAAGTTGGTAAACAGATCGAAAAAATAAGGCTAGATTAGTCTTTCTGCACCACTCTTTTCTTGCCACAAAGACCATAATAATTACCTCCCATCTTAGGCAATGGCTTGCTCTATCCATGTTTTCAGGTCTGGTAACTGGTGAGAGGTAAGAGTGACGTGGGTCTGATTTGCACACAAGAAAAGAATGAGATTGATTGGAGTGCAGGATCAGTGCAGAAATTCTTAACTTTATTATAGGCCTGAGTCTGTGCCTGCAAAGTAAAGAGGATTGCATCAAGGCATTAGGATATTCACATCAAATTGTCTGTCTCTCAGCATCTGAACTGAGTGAATTCATTTGACATATACTGGCATGTGATGTTAACATGAAGAATGAATCAGGAAATGCACTTGTCGTTAAGTTGACCCACCGTTTCCTGAACATGTACACTAATGTTTTGTCTCCTCCACATTTACATAGTGTATTTCATGGTGTTATGTGATATAGTGTTTTTGGATGATGCTTACTTAAATATACACTGTGCATAGTCTCATAGCGCGCTCCTACATCTGTCACCAGCTCACAGAACTGCAGAGCTGCTAATAAATATCAGCATTTTGAAATATATATCTTTTGGCAGTTTGTGAGGAGGGGCTTTGAGAGTGGATCAAATGTTCTGGGCTCAGCGATAATTAAAACAAGCTATATCTGCACAGGCCAGTTTTAAATCTGAAAATAAATCATGTATTGTACATAGGCTTATGTTCTGAATGGTGAATAATCTTATCTAATATGCAATTGTTCATGTTTATAGAGAAAATATTGTGCTTTTACAGTAAATAGTTTTTACATAAATCATGGCCATTACAGAACAAAAATAGAGCATTTTAATTTTTTTAAAATGCTTTACTACCTTTCATTTTTAGCACAGTTTCATTCTACTAGCTGTGAAAGGCAACACCAGAGAATAGACTAAACAGAATTGAACAAACCAGACATAACCAATCAGAATGAAACAAACCACATCAACAATCCAGGGACATTATCTAATGAAGTTGCATAATATAACCCCTTGACACATGTTGATCTAATTGAAACAAGATTGCAGTGTCATCCCTTTCCCGTTCACTCTTTTGTTAATTTGTGATTCAGCTCAGAGCACACTTCACAAAATCTCCACCATGTGAACCATGTGTTCTGAAAAAGTAGCACAATTTGGAGGTAATTTCACACTAAATGTTAACCCACAGCAAACATCCGCACTCATGTTTAGTAGAAAGTGGCACATAGGGATTTCATCTGATCATGAGATAACACAAAGTGCCACTAAAGCCTGTTGAAGCAGGAGAACAAACCCTCATTCATCTCATTCCTGACACAAATGAGTGGGAACAGCAGAGCTATGCAGCCAGGGACATGCAGCTGGACGCTGTCTAGTGTCACTGTTTTTTCATGGTTTTCAAAATGATAAAACAATTTGGACTGAACGATTTAAAACATTAAATTATATCTTTTGAATGTGTAAAAGTCTTCAAAATGCATATAGTAAGAAGCTGAAACTCATGAATACAGGCCTGTGTATGAGTCTGTTCACAGTCACAGCAGACACACACGCACACACAGATATTTATCAACTTTTTATTTCTGTCTCGTTTGTGCCCAAATGTTTGTCATAGGGGTCGCATTAAATCACAATTTAAATCAAGGTTATCAGCCATTTGGGGCATCAAAACTGCTGATATTAACTTGAAAAAAATCCATGCATTCATTCTCAAGAGTGCTAAATTAAAACTTATACTGTGATCTCTCTTCACTTTGGCTTACAACATTTCATAAAAACTCTTGAGATGTTAAAAAAGTGGACATGTGACATGCAATTGTCTTCTCTATGTTATATTCTCAGTGAAACATGAATTTGACTAGGAACAGGGACAGTCAATGACATTCAGCAGATCTGCAGTGATAGTGCCAGCAAAATGTTTATGGCAGTTTTTATGTGTTTTTATCTTCATTTGAACACACCATAAATAAACCAAGGCAGAAATGAGGTGACAAAAACTGTGTTTTTAGTATTTAAGACACTGAGGGGCAGTCCAAGGCAGCGCTGCTGTGAGCCTCAGACATTTGGCAGTTTCACAAGTAGAAGCTCAGCTCCGGCGCTGACAAACAGAGAGATGCTAGGGCGGACTTATGATCAGAGAAACGTGTGTGAGGCAGTCTGAGGACATGTTCAATGATTTGCACACAATACAACATGGCTGCTGTGCCTGCAGCTTCACCAGCGGGCCACCTGGCTCGTGTAGTCCTCAGTGGTGGCACTAAAGTCCGCGTCCTTGTCCATACGTTTAGTCCCGCCCCCTTGGCGTCTGGGAGGCCATGGCCTGCCCTGCTCCCTCTGCTCCCTGAGCAGACGCCTCTCTTCACGCCTCTTTAGACGGCTTTCCTGGTGTTGCTTCTGCCGGGTGAACTGGAAGCGCTGGAGGAACAGGTCTTTGGCGTACTCGTACAGCTGCACGTCCAGGTAGTTGAGCTCCTCGATGCGCCGGCGCACGGCCTCGCTCAGGGCTACGTTAGCGGCGCGCGTGCTGTTGATCTGAGTGAAGGCGGAGATGAAGCGCAGGCTGAACGTCCTCTCAAACAGGTACTGGGTCTTGCGCTGGAACTCGGTCAAGCCGTAGAAGGCCATGTTCTTGAGGTTGCTCATGGCGCTGCTGAGCAGGATGTGTCCGCGCTGGCTCTCATTCATGGAGGACAGATTGTAGCAGCCCACCAGGCTGAGATCGGCCAGCATGCGCACCTGCCTGTTGTTGGCCAGATTGGAGGGGCAGTTCATGAAGTCGCTGAGGGTGACTCCGGACCAGTCGTCTCCGTTGTAGCAGTTGGGCAGCTCGTCCTGTGTGGGCGAGCGGCCATCACACATGTGCAGGGCGGTTTTCCAGGTGGCTCCTCTCTGAACATGCTTCCACTCGCTCAGGTAGCGGGAGACGGGGTCACGCAGCATGGTGATGTAATAGAAGTTCCTGCAGCCAAAACAAACACAGTTAGAGAGCTGTGAGCGCGTCATGGTCACACTGTGCAGCCCTGCATTGTGCTGACAGATGGTGACTATGGTGTGTGCATCAGACTCAAGGTTGAATGCTAATTGGCAAACAGAAAGTCTTTCTAATGACATATTTACACTGTTTGTATATGTTGCCCTGTAATATTGAACTATTGCATCAGAGAAGGACCTTTCCCATAACTTTTCTACAATCCATACCTTCTCCTGCCAGCAGTGGGGATAATTGGCCATAGAGTCATAATGATAATTTCTTGGACAATGAGAAAGTGAGCGAATGTGACCCCTTTAAATGTGCAATGTGTCACTGTTTACAAAATAATGAGAGCTGGGTGTGAGTGCATCCAAACTCCTCTAACTTTAAATAGGGCTCCGAGCCATCACCAATCATAGACAAACAGCCCACATTGGCCTGCAGAAGGTCTGGAAATGAGATTTTTAAAACACACCACTATCTTTCCTCAGACAGTGAAGATATCCTCAGCCTCTCATAAAGGACAGTCCTTCAATATGGAAGACAAATGAAGAACTTTACTTTGATTAATCAGTTTCAGCTCTGTCGGCAAGAGGAAAGTCAGACCAGGGCGAGATCTGTCATGAAGAAAGGATAGCCACATACATTCTTCTAGACAGAATCATCTAAATAATAGTAAGCCATACATATTTTTGTGAAATGTAATTACTTGAATTTGGACAGAGGGAGAGTCATCACCAGTGTCAAGTCATTAGCATTCTACATTTTTGCAGCATTATTTAGCAGTTGAGGGAATATTTATCTGGCCAATGAACTTGTTCTACCAAAACATGGATTATAAGTTCACTTGACTATCTATTTAATAGAATCACCAAACCATCAAAGGACAAAGGAAAGATGATTCCAGTCGACCAAACAAAGGGAGTAACTCTCTTTAACGTTTTATATGTACAAGGACTACATTGTCTCTTGATACCACTTCTGTTTATGATCTTCATTGGATTTACAAATACAAAGGATAAGTAATATAAAGTCCTTCTCTTAAAAGACACTCAAAGTACTTCAGGTTTAGACAGGCAGCCTCACCGGAGATCCACTCAAGTGCCCCGAGGTTTGGTTCAAATGCATCCTGATGGAAAACAAGGATTGGACAGGCGTAGGCCAGGTAAACCTCTGCTAAGGTAATGTCAAATGAATAATGAATGTCACAGCACCCGCGGGTGCAGTCTAGGCTGATAAAATACATCGTATGAGACTGAGGCTTCCCACACTGCAGCAGATGTGTGTGCCAGGGCTCTGTGTGGGACTCAAGGAGGATGACAACAGACACAGGCCAAACACTCTCTGCTTTCTACCTCCAATCCTGGGGAAACAGGATGCATCCAATACAATATTTAAGGCAAACAACATTGTGCCTGTGTGAGTGTCTGGATATTAATGATGGAAGAAATATGTGAAAGACAAGCACAAGGTGTAGTATGACTATTATTCCATAAGTCATAAGATTGGTGTAGTATATTACAATTTCAGTCAATACTTTTTACACAATTAAGAGCACTGGACTCACATACTTCTAATCGTTTCTTTCTTACATGAATGTAGATTTATGTGCAGTACTTTTCACCCCAAGCTAGTTTTGAGAACATCTATGAGGAATAGAAAATCACTCAAAAGGCACTGAAAAGCAAACACCTAGTTTAATGCAGAGTACTACTGAAGACAATGGTTAAACAGCAGAGAATCCACAGGTTGCTATAAATACACTAGGCTTTGCCTTGGAGACTGACAGGAGGTGGTGGTGTTGACAGTGTCACCAGTGTTATCCAGGCCAGGAGCAGTGATTAGAGGCCCAGCTGCAGCCTGGCACTGGCACAGGGAGCGAGCAGGAGAGAGGAGGGGATAGGAGAGAGGAGAAAGTGGAGAGGAAGGCAGACAGACAGGGGGAGAGGGGAGAGAGAAAGGGGGGCAAAAAAGAGGAACAAGAGAGAGGAGGGGCCAGGAGAGAGGTGAGAAGGGGGGTCAGGAGAGCGAAGAGAGGAGCGAGAAAGGGAGCAGAGGGGAGAGAGGTGCTGTCTGTGTCTCTCCCGTCCTCATTAGACTTTGGGTGGGACACTTGGCTGGCCCTGTCTGAGAGCTTTCCAGGCCCAGAGGTCAGGCCTGAGCTCCATCAGTGTCAGGCAGCATCAGGCTCAGCAGGTCACAGGGCTCTTTGCACATATGTATGATGCTCACAGCAGGGGGAGGGGCCGGGCAGGTGCTGGGATTTTAGGTTGTACTACATGAGAATTGTCCACACCTTTGGACAAGAGGTACACAGAGGAGCAGAAAAAGACATGGAAGAGTGTTACCAACAATATCTAACTGCAATGGTTTTGATATCTATTGTGGGAAAGCACATATAAATAACACTATATTGTTACTATATAAAAATCCTCTATATTAAGTCTGTGAAAGTATACAATCAAGTTATGTCTGTCTTTTCTGTCTGCAGCCACGCTTGCTTGTGGTTATTGCTATTACATCTTCATGGAGACAGAAAAGTTGCATATAGTACCTTTAAATAGATTCCTGACAATATAAAATGGTAATGTTGGCAATTATGTAAATAATCCTTGCACACAACTGAAAATGTTACTAACTAAAAACAGTTATGAATATGTTGTCCCATGCAAGGAAATAAATTTGTTTTTTTGTATTTTGATAAGTTAACTGGCCTTGTTCATTCAACTTAGAATTGTGCTTTTGAAACGGTGCATTCTGAGCACTTGGCAGGGGGCTTTTGTTCAAAATTGAGACCTTCAAAAAGTTTCAGTTCAATGAAAAAAATAATTACAAAAGTGAAAGAAATAATTAGAAGTGGAAGAAGCAAATGAATTTAGATTGAGCCAAAATGGACTGAGATTGAATCCTGGTTCCAGTTTAATCACTGAAGCAAATCACTTCCCAAACATCAACAACAAAGTTTTTCTTAGTGTCTCTCGTCACCCTGAGCATGTCGAGAAGCACGGCTGCTGCCATGTTAGTCATAGATCAATAATGGATAGCAGGCATAGTGTATAATCATGGCAGACACACAGCTCCACTGGAGCACAAACTAAATAGATACCATTAAAGGGGATGGAGGAGAAATTGAAAAGTGTGAATAAAAATGGAAGGTTAAGTATGGGGAACCGATGAGCGGAACAGAGGAAGCAGCGCCGACAACACACACGCTTAGTTCAATTTAGCAGCCAGTCGCTAATGGGGAGGCAGAAATATTGACACATGCAGCGTGCATAAAAGCATGAGGAAAAACAAGCAGAGAAAAAAGAAAATTCCCTCATTCAGAACCTAATATTAAGCAGTAGTGGTGAACAAGCAAACAGGCAATGAGGGAAGAAGTACACTTACTCGAGTATAATATGTGGGAGTATACAACTAAATTGTTACTTAAGTAAAAACTAAAAGTGTTACATATTGATAACTTATTTTTTTGAGAAAATAGAAAAAGAAACTTGACTCAAGACGAGGGTGTTTTTTTTTTCACTGTAAAACATCAATCACACCTACAGTTGAAGCAAGGTCTGAAGAGCAGAACAATAACAAAAAAAAATGGCCAAAAATGCTATGAGGCTGGCAATAAGTTTTATAAGGAATAAAAATACACACTACAGCAACTTACTTGCTGTACTGAAAGTTCTGATCTACTATACGAAGTGACACTTAAAGACCTTAGTCCTTAAGCCATTCAAATGGACTCTGCACATTTGGTGCCATCGCTGCCTTGGGGCTGACTGTTAGGTTTATACTAAGTGCAAGGTGGGTCCAGTGTGTACTTTGAGCACATTATTACAGATTGCCTGTTAGACCAACTACAACAACTGTGGTGTGTATTTGACCAAAGCAACGTGGTTTCATGTGGGTTCATGCTATAACACGAAGACTGACCAGAAAAGCAGGAAAAGAGACGCATTCTTTCCACATACTTGGGACTCTCTCGGACTCGCACTCTGCAGAGGTCAGTATGGCAGGTCGCAGCGATGTGAATGAAGTCTTGTGGGACGCGTGCGAGTCCCGAGACACACTGCACTTGCTGTCAGTGTACAACCGGCAATTTGTGGCAATGGCCTCTCCTCCAATCATCACATACAAGATTCATATTGCTCAGTGTGATAAACTACTTTTTCCCCTTAAAAGACACTCAAGCAAAAGCACAGTACAGTTTCTCATCTATTGTCTGGGCACTTCCCAACTCAGACAACAAAGACAACACAGTTTCTCAGTTTTATCCGTTTGGCAAAGTGCACTGCCTTCGACAAGAGTAATTGTCCATAATTATCTTCCCTGACACTCTTTGGCCCGGCACACATGTTTGATTACAGGCTGCAGAAGGCTCTGGATCCACTGCAGGAGAAGAGACACAAGTGCGTGGGAGGGGCATGTAGTGGGACGCCGCAGGGTGGGCTACACTACAGGGACACAGAAACACAATCAGACAGGCCGAGATGGGCAGAGAGCTGTTCTAACACCAGTAAATAAGTAAAGACATACGGGTCCCATATCAACAGTGGCAGCGTGCAGGGTGTGTGAGAGACAGAAGTGTGTGTGAGAATCAGACAGATTGAGGTGTAGTCTTTGGAGTTGGGAACTATTTTTACTACTGTGCACAAGGCTTCAACAATTTGACATTAATGATACAGCGTTCTAGAGAAAACTGATGTGTTTGTGCATGCGCCTACTATACTGAAAACAAAAATATATCCACTGCTACTTGTATAGGGTTTATCTTTTGAGTTTTGATGATGATGTAATGTTGAAATATAAAGTGCGTACAATATAGTTTTGGATAATTAGGTATCTTAATATAACAAACAGCCCATTTGTTAAGTTAACAGCGCCTTTCACTATAGGCACTTAAATTGGACATACTTTTTAATGGCACACACCACTTTTAACATTATTTGCACATTAAAAATACAATTGCACAAAAGGATTTAAAAATGTTTATTTAGCTTGTCTGTTTTTACCCAGTTTTAGATCTGGAGGCAGGTGGCACTGAAGCTGCGTGTCCTGGAGGGGAAAGTGGACTCCATTTGCACAATGCGCTTAGATAATTGATGAAAAAAGAAATACAAATTGTGAACCACACCTGTGCCGCTGTCTTCTGTCCCATCTTCTATTGCTAAAGGCCAGCCTACGTTACACTTACTTATGACACAATATAAAATTTGGTTAAAAATGATCAGAGGCACGAAAGGTAAGTTCTAGGGAGAGTAAAATATTCTGTAAATTTGATATTTAAAAAAATATATATACATATACATACAGTCCAGGAATTGAACTTGCAACCTTCATGTCACGCAGGGTTATGATTTATTTATGAACATTAATAAATCAAAAGTCAAAGCATATTGAAATACTGTAATGTTACAAGCTTCTTTAATACATCTCCTAGCAACAAAGCTCAGACAAATGCTTAAGTGTGTTTACATCAGTAGCAGCCAACAGAGAGATCAAACTAAAGACATTTTAATTATAGGCCACCAGACCCTGCTCTTGGGCACACACCGACACAGTGCTTGTATTTACTATATGATCGAGTGTAATAGCTTAAACTGTCTTTGCATTTTTCTGTGCAGATCTGTCACAATGCTGTCAAGTTTTTACAATACAGTGAGAAGTCTCAGATAACTTAATTACTTGAACAAAAGAAACTTTGTGGGTGCGCTGACAGCAAATAGCAGCTCTGTGTTATTTAAAAGATTAGCTCAAAATAAACATCACGCGAGCTGCTTAATTACAAGTGCAACCTCAGAGGAGACAGCCTGCTCCTGTCCCGAGTGAGACAGAAAGAAGGACACCTCACTTGACTCCTGGCCTTTTCTCCGCTCCTGTGTCCGCCTTGTCCCGCCTTGTCCCACACACATTAGTGTTCCCTCTGGATCCATAACCTTTTCTTAAAGGTTGTCACATTAATCACACGGCTGATTCCACTACTCCACAGTTCCACAGTGTCTGCTCTAGTCTCCTCTGTGCCCTCTGCTCAAACACTGCATAAAGACAGTACTCCAGGCTCCTTGGCTTTGCATTTGACCTAATAAATCAGATAAATTCAAATCAGACTGTGGCAATTTATAGAGGAAGTCATGTGTTTGCAAAAAAAAACAAAAACAAAAATACTATAGTGTAATGTAAAGGTTTTCCGGCTGATTTATGTCTGACAAAAATAGTCCTAAATTCAAACTGAAGCAGCTTCTGAGCCCCTTGGCGTATAAACAAATGTCTGGGCTCTTCGTGAAGCTGAAACTCTGTAGTAGTAAATAAAAAGGTAAAGCTGAGTGGAGATACTAAGAGCATTTGGTGGGTCTGGACAATTCTCATTTCAAAGCTGAAGTTTCACATTACTTAACCTGGCTGTACATTTGTTTTAGCCTAGTTTGAAAAGTTGACAGATGTTATTTAATCTTTGAAGATAAAAAGAAACAGAAAAGAACATCACATCCACCCACCAGCGCTCTCATGTCTCTCCCTTGACTTGAGCAAAGGCTACGTTTGTAGGTAAAGAGTTTGTTTGCACATTCACTTAAGATGAAGTTTAATAAAGCACAATTTTATAGACCACTAAACATAATTGGTTTGTAAATTATGTGCAAAGAAGCATATAAAAAAACAACTACTATAATAATAATGCCTTGTTTTTCTATCCCAACAGTTTGTTAATAATTTTCAGTGAATTCTCTATACTTGCTGTTACTTAGTTCTTGTAAAAAAAATACAACTGAAATACTGCAATAATGTGTTTACGCCTCAGAAGTTGGCTTTTGATTCATATGGCCAAGGACACAACCTACACAAACCTTTAACAAACAACTTAAGGCTAAAGTCTGCTGCGCTGTGGCATTTTCACTCACACTGCAGTGCATGAAATAGGTTCTTTGACTGCATTTGAATGAAAAGCAAAATACATTTCATTAGCTTGAAAAATATGCCTATCTATAATCTTTCATAAAGATTTGCCATCAATTCAATTATGAGTTTTACTGACAACAAAAGTATATAGAGATGATGGATTCACAAAAAGTTTTTTTCACATCATAAAAAGCACATTGTTTTAATAGTGGACTACATTGCATTTGGTAAAATATATTTTTCCATCTCAGTTCACTTTTCAAAAAAGCCACTGTGTGTTCATATGTGTCCTCCTGGTCTGAGCCCAGGTTAGTCCTCATGTAGATTTGGTTTGGCCCTGTTCTAGTCTTGGTTTAGTCCTTTATTCCTAATCTTTTCCAGGTCAAGTAGGCCTGTCACAATAACACATTTTAAAGTCCAGTATATTGTTGTAGTATAGGTAAATATAGAAGATAATAAAATAATAATTTTGGGTTCCCCACATTTTTCCATTTTCTTCCACTTATCCGGGTCACGGGGGCAGCAGTCTAAGCAGGGACTCCCAGACTTTCCTCACCCCAGACACGTCCTCCGTCCTCCAGCGGGACCCCAATAAAATTATAATGAAAAACTATAATAAACAATCATATTGAGATCAAAACATTAAGCAGAATTATTCCCCAAAACATATTCTTAATATACAATATTGTAAAAAAAAAAAACCCCACAAACTGCAATAAATGTAATACATAATACTTATTTAGTTTTCTACAGCTCAAATTTCACCATAGTACAGAAAAATGATCAAACTTTCCCCACTAGTGCAAGGAAAAAGTCTCCATGATAAATACTGACCCCTAAAAAGTATTGTTTCATCTGTCATGTGATAAGTCGATACAGTATAATCAATATGATATAAGTCGATATAGTGCTTATGGTAACAGGCCTAAGGTCTGGTGTCAGATTTCGTGCTAGTTTAGTCCCAGTTTTGATGTGGTCTATGTACAAGTGTGAATGCACCATGAGAGTCTTTGATTACACTTGTATCTAAGCATTTATCAGAATTTGTCTGCTGATTTGTCATGAATGTGCACTTATATTCACACTCATTGACAGGCCTTCCCCTCTTGTGCTTGTCACAATCAGAAAACACCATCTCCAAACTCTAACAGCTCGCTCTTCCGTCGCGTGCTGCCATTAAGTTCTGTGACACTGATGTCTTTTTAATGAGCGAGCTAAATTGGCTTCATACACACTGATTTTTGTGCAAATGGAGGCTCGGCTGACTATGAATGTCAAGTGGAAGACTAAATGTTGTCGGGCACATTGCGGGCCACGGGTTGTAGTCAAGCTCAAGCCAAGCAGTTCTTTTTGATGATGAAAAAATAATGACAGAATGCGGCGCCTATGCCACTGCCACAACAAGATTATTACAGAATGTGTCCCAGCAGACATCAGTGCACCAATCACACGCAAACACTTTTAACTTTTTAATATCAGAAACGTCTCAAAGGCACACATGGTTTAGGGCGGGTTCAAACTTGCCAGCTTTACTTTGCTCAAATTAACACGTTGCTACTTTCTCCTTGTGTAGTTAACTCAAAAGTTGAAAAGTTGAAAAGTGTTGTTTACACCATGATATCATCTGAAGTACTGAATACTTTCAGTTTACCAAGGAGAGTTGAAAAATGTATTGAAGTAGCGGGCTATACATAATATACCATCTCAAAAAGTCAAAATTAAACAATTACTTTGTTATTTTGTTGAGGAAAGACATATTCAGGCCTTCCGTGGCAAGTCTCGGTAAAATGGTCACATTTTTATATATAATTTTTTCACCTTCAAGGCACTCAAAGCGTTTTACATCAACAAATCATTCATTAAGTGTCTTGCCCAAGAACACAACAACAGCATTCATCTGTGGGAGCTGGAGATACACCGCCAGCCTTTGGATCAGTGGATCTGACACTCCACCAGTTGAGCTACTGTCTTACTTTGTTGTTATTCAAAAATCTCATACAATGGTTGGATTCCAAGAGAGAGTTAAGACAAAAAATGTGACAAGACTTCAAAAAGAATCCACCATATTTTTGTTGGGAAGATGACATTTTGATGAAGCTCAGTGTAGAACCGCTGCTCCTCCTCATTTACATTTTTGCTATTTCTGCTAGTTCCTGCATGTACTGTGCTGTATTTCATATCATCTATGCATCTTATATTGCTTATCCAGGACAGGGTTGTTATTGCCTGGTCAGCCAAGAATAAAGTCTTATCCAATACCTTACAAAGAAGCTTAAACTGGGCACCAATCTCCCCAAGTACAGCGTGTGATTGGCAGGTGGATTAGCCAATAAGAAACATGCATGGACTGTATCAAAACAAACATGGCTGCTGAAAGTGAAAAAGAAAGTGAGAAAATACTGGTATTCAGAGTGGGGATCCAGACTGAGATGTTTTATGTAGAATATGCAGAGAGGACCAGTTTGGATCTCAGGCTAGGGTTGTCTGTGTAATCCCTCAGTCATCCAGGTCTGATCCATAGTAAAAGCCAAAAGTAACATCTGTCAACTGGACAAAAAGTTGTACGAGTGAAGACGTTTTGATGTTCATCCAAGGCGCTTCTTCAGTTTGGGTCAGATTGCTGGTGGACACTGCCTTATATCTATCTGAACTGAGGAGCTAACTTGAACTGGAAACAGCTTTTGTAGAGCTAGCCAGGTTGCCAATAGGCTCCTCCCTTCAGATAGATATAAGGTAGTGTCCACCAGCAATCTGACCCGAACTGAAGAAGCGGCTTGAATGAACAGCAAAACGTCTCCACTCCTACAACTTTTTGTCCAGTTGACAGATTTTACTTTTGGCTTTTACTACATATCTGACATTGTATTTGACAATAAAGTAGAAAACTGTCATTTTAATAAGTACTTTTTGAGTTCATAGTCACTTTTGAAGTAAAATATCCTGTATTTTCTTGCTTCCACATCCCAGCTGACTTTCGCACAGAGAAGAGGTGACTGAGACTCTATCCTCTTAGCTCTCCCTCAGCATATACAATCACACTAAAGCTAACAAATGTGCCAGGCACTCCATCCCTTCTGTGGGTTTGCTTTAGCCTTTCATAAAACTGTTAAACAACCTCAGACATGGGATTGTATAGCACACTTCACTTACTGTGCAAGCAGTGAGATGATGTACTTGGTCTACGGCTGACCGATTTCGGAAAAAAAAAAATCGAATTGCAATTTTTCAGAGGTATTGTACACTGTAAATAACTGCAAGATCATGAACACTTGAGAGAACACTGAAATATGAAGTGATAGACTAATAAATATTGCTGTTTCTAGATGTACTTAGTTACAGTTGTTATAGTTACTCCTATAAATAGATCTTTTGAACAGGACAGTCTATTATCTAGGGTGCCCTAACTTTTTTTTGTGGCAGGCCAAGTATTAACATGCCGAGGGCCAAACCTTCATGTTTTCCATGTGAAAAGTCTGTATGCGAAGATGTTTCTGATCAATTCTTGTGCTTTGGCTATGGACTCAACTCCTGACAGTCTTCTTAATGCAACATGGAATCAAAATAGACTTCATAAAAATCTCAGCAAACCCCGCGTGCCAAATCAGACTCCCTAGAGAGTCACTTTGAACACTCCTGATCTAAAGAAATGCTGCCTCTGCACAAAATCAAATTGCAAACTCCATTTTAATATTTAGTTACTTTCAAAAACAGAACGCTGTTTTGAAAAATTGTTAAGAAGTTAGGTTGTTTTCTTTTACAGATATTATGAATGATAGTAAAGTTGAGTGGATTGGATCAAGGAGGAGGGAAACATATTTTTTACTGCACTGAAATAGTTTTGGCTTGTAAATAACCTACACCAATATGACAACATAAACTTGCACACATTACTTGTTATTTAAATATCTCCCAGGTCTATCTTTTTTTGCAAACCAACTCTAATTATGTTTTGTCCTCAATATACAAGGTTTCCTCAGCACATCTCCTGAATGTCTTGATTCCTGAATGAGGCTTAGAGAGACATGCATTATTTGTAAGTGATCCTTAATGCTAGCGTGCTGCCACTCTTGGTCCCCCCTTGGCAGCCCGTAATGGACCATTTTTGAGGTTCCTGGAATCGTGCTCATCTGACGGAATGGGGACAGCCTCCGTCACCTGGGGAAGACACAGCAAGAAGGATGGGACCTTTCATTTACTTGTCACCATGACGTCGAAGGAGGCACTTGACACGATGCGGCGCACAGAGGCAGTGTGTACCGGGAGTGGCACAGACAACAGGAGGAGAAATTGCCCTTCAAACTAAAGGAACATCAATATCTTTCTTGGCTTTGTGAGTGAGTAATGCGGCCACTTCAAGGTAAATGGCTGTATTGGTGAGCAGGGTTACGCTGTGTAAAATAATGTAGCAAGGTAACAACATAATCCTCAGGTTTTGGACATTTTTATTAGGTCTCTGTATAAAGTTTATTTAGATAATTTTTGTATCAGGTGTTGGTCCCAATGTGCATTGGAACCTACAATGTCCTGGTTTGGTCCTGATTTGTTCCCATGTACAGTCCTAGTTTAGTCTTGGTTTTGTTCCAGGTTTAGTCTCACATAGACCCTTAGTTCTTATGCATTTATATAATTATTGTAACGTTTGGAAATTTCCCCACCTTCACCAATGCAAAGCCTTTGGTCACAGAGTTAAGAAATTTGCCCAAATTAGGTCTAAAATATGATCTTTCGTCAGGGTTGAATGCTTCATCTATTGAGTCACAGAGCTCTTAATTAAAGCAGTCTGCCAAAACCAATCATTTGGTACTTTACTGGTCCCTTGTGATTAGAATTTGGCAATTTGACAATATATTGTAATTAAAAGTTTGCGACAAGTTGGTTTACTTTTATTTTGCCCATTTAAAATATTGAACTGTAACTTAATTACATAGCATTATTCTGACAGCCTTTTCAAACACTATAAGTGCCTAAATAATGCTTTTTAAGGCAATGATTGCAGGTTATTCACAGCAGACACACAATGCACACACACAAGTGTCACCTGCAGGTGAAACATGAGAAACCACTTCTCCACATTGTGAGTACAGCCATGTACCTCCCCTGTGCTCCGAGTGTGTGCAGTGAGTGTGTGCTGAAGCCTGAGCATTACCACATTCGCATCCACAACTAAAATCAAGTCATCTCAGGTCACTTTAAATCCTCGTGCGATTTTCCATATACGCTGCAGTGGTACCCTATATGTAACCTTGCAGCAAAGAGATAGGATAAAAATCTTTACGATGTAATTATAAGCCATATATTTGCCAAATGGATCTGGAGGGCCTCAGCATCTTGCTGATCTGAATGAGAGCGTATCTTAAATGGAATCTGTCATCTAATTTCAGCGCGGGACAACAATGGCTTGACCTCCTGCTGCACGACGAGGAGCAAAACAAAGATTTAAATAGAAGATATGAAGTGGCGGTGTGGCTATACAGAAGTATAGAGAAGTGTGCGGGGCTTGAAGTAAAGCTGATTTAATACACCTTTCCCGTGTGTGAGAAAGTGTAATCTGCAATTTACTGCTTTACAAGTGTCTCCAAGGAGAGGCAACATGGAGAATGACTTTGTGAGTGTAACAGTAATATGCCAACAGGGATAAGTTGAAATTGGACTTAACACACTTTAACACATAGGTGTGGGGTAATACATTTGTCATAAATGAAAT
This sequence comes from Periophthalmus modestus, assembly GCA_019594935.1. Lineage (NCBI taxonomy): Eukaryota > Metazoa > Chordata > Actinopteri > Gobiiformes > Gobiidae > Periophthalmus > Periophthalmus modestus. The sequence continues at coordinate 24,431,830 of JAIEZT010000009.1, read as the reverse complement.
TCTGGTGAAAAAAGACTTAACTAATACAAACCTTTGAGTCACATTGCTGCTGGATGTGATTTCAATAGAAATAATAACTGGCTAATATTAGCTAATGAAAATAAAAATTCATTGCACACTCTTCCAATCTGCACTATCGGCCTCCAACCACCACCACTCACTCACCATATTCATACACAGGCAAGGTGGGTGAAGAGTCTTGCCCACAGTGAGCCACAGTGCCTTGCGCAATTCCTTGCAGTCTCCCATCAAAGTCCTAACCAAGCACAAACCTCCTTAGCTTCCAGGATTAGACGAGATCAGTCACTGTCACTGTGGTTAAGGCCATACATCATGATAAAACTCTACATTTTAGATTCAAAATTGTTGTTACAACCCGGCTCAGCTAGGGACAGGAGAAGTAACAAATCAAAATAGAAAACTAAAGTTGCACTTTATTTTAAAGGAATGTTAAGGTAAAAAGAGTGTCAGAGGCAGCGACCAGGAGTGGCAGGAGGCGGGTCCTTTTAAGGTGTGGCAGCTGCAGGTAAAGGCCTAGGAATGGCCAGGCTCTAGGGTGATGCACCTATCTACAGAGAACCCAAGAGCCAATCAGATGTTAGCTGGAAATCAATGCACCAATCACCAGAGAGGTCTGTCAGAACAAGGTTTGCACAAAGAAACAGAGGGAGCTACAGGCTGTAAGAGGAGCTGGAGGCCTGGGGCTCTAACAGTTGTAATGAAAGTGGCAGTGTAAGGTATTTTCTAGCAGTGCAGCACTACATCAAACTGGTATCTTAATTTACAAATGTTAATAACACGTGCCCACCAGTGGATACAGAATGCATGGGGGCTCACAGAGACGCAATGCAGACCAGCGTGGGGGCTTACAAGGACGTATGGACAATATACAAATGTAATACAATGCTTACTTTCTTACAAAGATGCAAAAACGCTCTGTTTCCCATGCAGCAGTGGCCATATATCACACTAAGGGAAGATAACACCTATGTTCTGGTCATTTTGGTTAAGGCCACTTCTTATCTTTAGCCTCTCTCACTAAGGAACGTGTGACCCTCCACTCTGAGAGGGTTATAAAACACTCACTTTGTTCAACTTGGCTTAAAATTTCTTAATGTGTAACGCCATGTAGACCAGAAGAGGACCCGCCTTACACATACATTGAGAGACACTATAAAAGCTGTCAAGATGCACATCTCAGGGCTCACCTCCTATCCTTTCCAGAGAGACCGTTGCTTCATTGTTCTCTTTACCTGTGTGGAACTTATTATGTTTCAGACTGTTGGTCCTCTTTGACGCTTACACCAGAAACAAACATTCTTACAGCAGTTAATGCAGTATAAACAGTGGAAGTACTGATAGTATTACTAGTTTTTAGAATAAACATAATGAACATCATGGACAGCTGTGAGTACATTTAGTGGTAAAACTTGTACCGGTATCAGAGAGCAAGTAGGAATAGTATGAAATAGTGCTGATAGTGGCAGTATAGAAGTGTATACTAAAAATACTTTGTTACAAGTAAGCAGTTCTTGTGACCAAATGGCCTTTTCCCCTCTACTCTCCGTCCTTCTGTAGTAACCTGTATTCTGTGATAGGAGACCAATTAGACAGTGTTATATGACAGGACTGCTTCAATTACTACAACAGGCCTGATCCTCCTGTCTAATTATGCTCCGTTTTATAATCTGCCCCCCTCTCTCAGATCTAGTATCAGGCCGACAGAGCGGGAGGAGGAAGAAGGGCGGGGTGGTGGTACTCCCTGAATTAATCATATCTCGGGAGGGAAGACACAAGCACACAGGCTGGCATACGAGACCACACTGCATGTCACATCACATAACGCGGCATTCAAGACACTGAGAGCTGTGCATGAGGAAGAAAGAGAAGAGAGAGCGAGAGAAAGAGCGCATGAGAGAGAGGAAGAGAGAGAGAGAGAGAGAGAGAGAGAGAAAGCTCAAGTCTATATAGTATATATATACTACTATACTGTATGTACTACCCAACATAGTGGTGCTAGTGTGTGTCAAAATTGTGTGGATAGTACTAGTGGTGTTTTTATTATTATTATTATTATTTTACAAAAAATATACAACACAGAAGTATTTTTGAACCTTCTAAGTATGCTATACTTACAAAGCTCATGGATAGTACTGGTGGTGTTTTATTACTGTTATACAAAAGTGATACAACACATAAGTATTTTTGAACTTTGTAAGTATGCTATACTTAATGTTGGCATTTCTGGCTCAAAAGCTTAAAGATGCATTGTGGAATTTTTCTAGTGGGGGGGGCACCTAACCTTGTAGATGATATTGTTTTCTCTGCATGTTCCACAGAATGGCACTAAGCTTATTTATCTATCTCCATGGAGACAAACAGGTGACAGCACAAGGTACACGTTACAGGTGAGATTTGTGGCGAGGTTTATCCCACTCACTTTAAGACTGCTTGTTTGTTTTTTTTTTTTTTTTTTTGTTTTTTTAATAATAGAAATACCTGTACTTGAATAAATAAAGAGCTGATAGCGTCAAAGGCAAAATATGCAAATGAAGCAAAATAGTATTATGTCGAAACGTTATGTCATTTTGTGAAAAAGAACCACCTTCTATGTCTTCTGGGTTTTACAAAACACGACCACTACATCAACCCCTCTCTCTCCCGCTGAGACTGAGGTCAACAAGCTTCACAGAACGGAGGAGATGTAAACACGCTGGGTAAACTTCAGTGCAGCAGACCATGGAATATGAGCACACACTGTTTACATTGGCTGAAATAGATTTTTATGGCTACAGCAAAAACATGTCTATAAAAACATATGATGTGCAGAAACTTACAAATTCATTGCAGGCCATCGTGTCAGTATTAATCACACACCAGCAGTATAATTACATCCTTTGCGTCACTGCCATTACCACTCCAATAATTTTACTCATTTAAAAATAAAATTCAACATTTATTGCATCGCTGCGTCGTCATCTCTTATTCTTGAAATGTGCAGATCTGACATGCATGGCCTCTTGATAATGCGATGCAATAACTTCCCAAGTCTTAAGCGCTTTTCCTGTTCCGGCCTATTGAGCCAGATTACATTCTAATGAATACATTTAATCAAGAACAATGGAGCTAGTATTGATTTTACGACTGTATGAATTTAGCCTAAGTGAGCGCTGGCTTTATTTGAAACACTGCAGCCAAGAACTTATGACCTCGGAGAAATGGGGACTGCAGTATTGAATAAACATTTGATATAATGTGCATAATAATCCTATCTATTCATAACATATGTTGCAATGTGGAGCAGTTCTGTGAACTTTCTGCAGCCATACAATGAATCTTTATTTAAAAGTAGGCGTTGTTACAGTGTGTTGAATGTTCAAGTTATTTGAACAATGTTGTTTTGAATAAAAATTTAATGCAGTAAGTTTTTTTCCCCGTTGATTTAAAAACTTCTCTAACAAATCACAAAAAATACTACCATAGCACTAACTTTTCTTTCACTGTTCTTGTTTCTTGCTTTGGCTACTTCCACAAAGTTAAAATATGAAGCACATCCAGGTATTTCCCATTCAGTATGGTTGCATTAAAATCATCTCTTGAATGCTTTGTCTGATCCTTTCTGCCGTGGAGTTGTTGGGAAATTGCATGAAAATAAATCTGGATGCATTTCCCAACATGACTTTTACCTTATATGGCTGTGGCTGCATTGATCTGTCTCTCGGTCTCTGCATAATATGAAAATGGATACTTGCATATTAAGGCGGCTACCACTTTGGCCACTAGACGCTTTGCACTTTACAAATTAAGTTATTCCTATATACACTGCGCTGCACAGACTGGACTTAATGCGTTATCCTAATGAAATGAATGCATCTAGAATACTAGATGGGGAGATTATCTAACTTTGTGGAGCTGATTTTAGTCACTGCTTGGCACTGCGGATCAAGCCAGCCGCTCCGGAGAGGGGTTTAACCGAGGCTATAATCCCTGCCCTGCTGAGAACTTGGAGCAACTGTCTGCGTTCAAACCAGAGCTGGAAGTAGAAGGACTGCAGAAAACAAAAGAACAACAAACAAACATGGCTAAAAATGACTATGGTGTTTTCCAATAGTAATTATGACAAAGTTAATTACAAAGTATGCAAATGAGCTGTTACTCACATTTATGTGGATGTATAAAGATTTTTTATTATTTTTTTTAAGACCAGATGCCCTTTCTATAAAATAAAATTATCAATGAACCAAAGGCAAATAAAAAATGTGAGATCAAAATGGTCCTTCATAGTACTTTTTGACTGTTTAATCATGGCGCAATTCTACATAGATATTAGTAAAATTCAAATATGGATAAATGATGTGATAAACGGAATATATGCAGTGGCAGAATGGAACAAAGCAAAAGTAGCAAAGTACTTTAAACTGGACTAAAAAGTAAAAGTATTATTCATTATTGTTTGAGACCTGCTGGAAAGCCTGGAGAGTTTTTCAAAATTTGAGTAAACTAAAATATTACAGATAAAAACACCTATAAAAAATGATTGATTCAGCTGTTTCTGTTGCACAAAATTCAGCACAAATCTGTAGCAAAATCACAACATTTGAAGCTTTATCAGACCTCAAAATGTGGCAAAATACTTGTACTTTTAACTTGAACTTGATCTTTAACAGGCCACATTAAATTGATAACATCTGCAGCTTTTTACTACCTAAAAAAACATTGCAAAAATCAAAGGTTTACTGTCAAAACCAGACTTAGAGACTTATCCATACATTTGTCTCAAGTAGATTGGACTACTGTAACGGCCTGCTCACTGGTCTCTCCAAACGAGCTTTAAGACAGCCGCAGTATATCCAGAGCACTGCTGTTCGGGTCCTGACTAGAACTCAGAAGTATGAGCACTGCGTCCTGTGCTCAGGTCTCTGCACTGGCTCCTGTGGCTCAGAGAATAGAGCTCTGTGTGAACAAGTCTCTCCATGGCCTAGGACCAAAGTACATCTCCAACATGTTAGTGCCACATGAACCATCTCACACTCTGAGGACTTCAGGGACCAGCCTCCTGCTGGTGCCAGAGTCAGGGACTAAACATGGGGAATCAGTGTTTCAGTTTTATGCAGCTAAAACCTGGAACAGTCTTTGTGAAAATGTGAGACAGGCCTTTACTTTGACAATGTTTAAATCCAGGCTCCAAACAGCTCTGTTTAGCTGTGCCTATGACTGAAAAGTTTTTATTCTGCAGTCTTCTCTTTCAATGTTAATTTTATGATTATTTGTGATTATTAATGTTTTGATTTGTCTGATTTGAATATCTTTCTTATTCTGTAAATAACTTTGAATTACTTGTGTACAAATTATGCTATACAGATAAACTTGCCTACTCTCGAAGCACTTTTAAAACAGGTACTTTAAAACATTCACTTAAGCAAATTTTTTCATGTGATACCTTTACTTTTACTTTTTTTTTTTTTTTCCTGCTCCTATATCTGTAAGTAACAAAATTAAGTACTTTTTCCAGTGCTGGATATATCAGCCATTTTACTGTTTCCTCAATAACTAAATAATCATTACAAAAGAGTGCCTGAATATGTTGCCATTCTTTCTCATAGACAGATAATATTCTTCTAATATCAGATAATAGCCTTTTCTCTCAAGGCTCTCCACATTATTTAATAATGAGCCTTACATGGTCTTTGGAGTCCGACCTTACAACACCCTCAATGTTGAACTTGCAGCAAAATAATTGGGTTCAACAATTACCCCATAAAATGAAGCAAGAGTTTATAAGTACAAGTGACTGTGGTTAATGTGAGGACAGGCCACTATTTGTCACTATCACAAATATGAATCTGCACTTTAAAATATTCATGAGCAATCAGAGCTCTCATTTTGAAGAAAACCCGGCAGAACTGAACAAGCAAAGTGAGGATGAGGAGAAGTGTTAGGTACTCACATTTATGCTGTAACATACACTGTCACCTTAAATTTAAACAATAATTTGTATCTCTGGGCAACGCACTTCAGCCAAAGTGTCTAATGCCAACAGTGCGTGGATATGAGATGCTACCGAAAAGGCCAAAAGACAAAAAAAAAAGTTAAGTACATAATAATAACAAGTCAATAAAAATAAATAAATAGAAATAAGAGGAAATCTTGAGACTGTGGCTGAAACTGTGTGGGCCGAAGTGGTCGAATACAAACAGGAAGCAGGTGGTCAGTTATAATACGCTGCATAAAAATTATGTTTTTGACAACACCATAGAACATAATTTATTTAAGCCATAGCAAGAGTAGTATCAAAATTAGATCGTTTCAGCAGGTATCAATACTGACAATTGATCATTTATATATAAGAAATAATAATAATAACACATATTTTATTTATAATGCACTCTTCATTCAACAGAATCCCAGAGTGCTGCAATAAAAAATTAAAAAAAACAACAAAACTTTTAAATACTAATTGCTAAAAGCTAGAAACATCAACAGTAAGCTTTTCTAAATAAAAAGGTCTTTAGGTTAGCTCTAAAAAAGTCCAGGCTCTGTGTGGCTCTCAGCTCGACAGGGAGGCAATTCCACAGTCGGGGTGCAGCTGAAGAGATGGTTCGGTTCCCCATTGTACGGAGCCTAGTGGGAGGGACCTGGAGGAGGACACTGCCTGAAGATCTGAGGGTGTGGTTTGAGGACTGTAAAGCGATCAGGTCTTGCAAATACAGTGGTGCCTGACCAGTGATGCATTTATGGGCAGCAGAAGAATTTTGTATCCGATCCAGGATGAATATATAGCGCTTTTCACCTTCAAAGCACTCAAAGCAAGAAGCTACTCACCCATTTACACACACACATTCATACACCAGCGTATGCAGACTCTAGGGGCAAGGAGCGTTAAGTGTCTTGCCACAGTAAGAGAACATTCATCTGTGGGAACTGGAATTGCACTGCCAACCTGTGGGTCAGCGGAACTAACCACCCAACCAATGATGTTTATATTAAGAGTGGGATTCGAACCTCCAACCTTCACTGAGCTACTGCTGCCCAATTATAATCATGATGGTTTCAAAATGAATATCTAGTATCGAGGTTGGAGGTAATATCAGGTGTTGAACTTGAGTATGAAATGTTTAGTATTGTGACACTACTAACATGAAAAGAAAAACATTTAGTGCTTGTAGTTATAGAGTTAGAATACGAAAAATATACACATAAAGATTCAGCTTTGTATTTAAAACCTTCCCTGGCCCTTGTGCAAAATCCTCCGCTATAGGTGTAAGGCAGTGAGTAATAACGGCTGCACTTATACGAAGGGCACTGTGGCAAAGAGGTACATTTAAATAGACTAAACTGTTCTCTGCTCCTGCCACAACACAACACGGCGCCACTTACAAACACAGCACATGATTAATAGCTATTATTGCCTTGTATTACATGATATGCTCTGAACATATAGCTATTTATGCTAATTAGCACTGTGGCATATGGAAGCACAGTTTGTCTGGCTGGTGTTTTATTATAATGAATCGGCGGGGTATAAAACATGTATTGAGTTCATACAGCAGGGCCTATAGGGAACAACTGTGTGTTTTCTAATGAAATATTCAACAGGTCTCCTCCACTGATGTCCAGCCTAAAGAAGAGTCTCCTGCTGCATGGAAATCATCACCGTATCAATATAATTCACCATAACAAGAAAGGTTCTGACCTGCAATGGATTCTTTCATTCATCTTCGGCTTGTTCCGCTGAAGACGTGTGGAGCCAACTACTAGTATGCGAAAGATATTTGACTATCCTCAAACTGTAGTTTATTTCATAGTTGTTGTTTTGGTTTGTATTTTTTCTTCTAAAATGATCCGAATAAAAAGGTCCGTGTTCTTTTCCCAAGCGTCGCTGAAAAACTAGGGATGGTACAATATGGATTTTTTACCATAGACTGTATATATAAATGGACATAGCTAACACGCTAGCCACCGCTTTCCAAATAGGAAGTGATCATGGGCGCACTTCTGGCTTCATGACTCTGGCTCCAATTCACTTTCCATGAGAAAACTGTGGCCCCTCTCTCTGTAACCGCTGCTGTCAGACTCGTCATTTTGGTCTTAAAATGTTCATATTGACCCGCTCTACATAATCCTGGGCTTTTACTTAGCTATTGTGTCCGTAAATCAAGATATGAACATGAATTACTCTGATGTTTGTGGTCGGAATTCCAAATACAGAGCCGAACGTTATGGGGGACGTCTCACTCACTTAGTCCACTTCTTTATACAGTCTATGATTTTTACACACTGATGTCTATATTAAGATAGATATGTCTATATTAAGATATTAAGATCACTAGCAAGGCCCACGAAGTTATAGTATAGTTCACCATTTTTTTTTTTATTCACACTTTTGCAAAAATAATAACTTGTGAATTTGTGTATTTGTATGGGCTCGTAACTAATTGCTCTTCTGTGTCCAGGGCCCAGATTACGCTATTTTCTGATCTGTTATAATGTAGTTTCCTCATCACAAACAGATCTAGAGTTGTGTTTGGTTTCACTGTTTAACACACAAATCATGCATATTTAGGCATGGATTTTGTGTCTTCTCTTAAACTGAAAACACTCTGTTCCACTTTGTGATGTCATGTGGTAATACAAGAAGTGCTTCACTGTGTTTTTAAACTCCATTCACCTTCACTAGAATCATTTGGGTGATTTCAGCCTTGGAATTGCCACTCTCTACTAAACTGAAACGTAAAAGGAGCTGTTAACTTGAAATCTACCACTTTATGACATCACAGGATGGAACAGAGCATTTTGAGCTTTGGAGATGCAGACAAACTAATAATAAAGAGTAACTCAACACCTGTGAATGAAACAAAATACAACTTCAGGCATGTTTTTGATGAGGTAACAACATTTTTGGTGTAGTATAGGACCTTTAATCATTAATCTATTCAAAAAGACAACTCTGATACGCTGAAGACAAATTGGACATGGCACATGGAGACTAAGTCTGCAGTGGAAAAATCCAAATATATCGGTTACACTTTCAATATCAGACCGAATATCTTTAAAACACTGACCTGTTTGCACATGTAACATTACAGAGTCAATCCATCGTCAATGTGTCGTGTCAACCCAACTCAAAGCCTTTGCTGTTGCTCTACCACCTCTATCAGCAAAAAACCTCTGCAATCTTAAATGGACCATAACTTCACATAAGCCCGCAGCCCACCTCTCTGTCTCCCCTGTAAGAGCAACGAGATGAAATATATCACTATTCTGTTTTATCTTCATCAATCATAATGTCCCAACCCAGTACACAGCAGTCCTCTCCTTTTAAGATGATTTTAAGAGTGCAGATTTTCCAACCAACTAAACACTGCAAATTTGCAAAATACCAGGAAATACAGCGTAGTCTTTTTGTAGATTCTCCTGATCCCCATAATGCCGCAGTTGGTTTTTACTTGTCTCAAATCTTGGCAAAGCCTCCAGACATTTGTGCATATTTAATGAGACTTGTCCCCCGCAGTGGCGCTTGTCTGATTTATGGAGAGAGCAGAGTATCATTAGATATGAAAAGGAGCGTTTCAGACAGTTAGACCGCTCTTAAATAAATAAACGCTAACACTGGTGCGTGACTTTAATTACATTTTAACATTTGCATGGATCTACAATGTGTTATATGGGTAATTTTGCCTGAAAATCCATATATTTTCTCTTAATTGCCATGTGAATGCGTGTGACCATTATGTCCTCAAAGTTGGTCTTTAGAAGCAGAGTAAAATGGGTGAGCATGTGGATTTGAACTAGTTTCACAAAGGGCACATTGTATAGGTCCTGTGGGGGGCATCAAAAGTGGTCCATAAAAGGAACAGCAGTACACGGCGGTGACAAGTAATGGAAAGTGTGGTATTAAGGCCAGTCTGTTCAATCCAACTGGCAAATGTAGAAAATATAATGCTCAAACTGTCAGAATACTTATAGTACATTTATTTACTATCGAATCAATGGTTTAACTGAAAATAATGTAAGTAAAATATGATACAAAAATCTCATCTCGTGGACCCATTATTGTGTGTTTTGTCTCTAGTGTTGTCACAATATTAAAATTTCAAACTTAATTTCGATACTGCAACCCCAATTGCAGGCATCAAATTGAAAATGAGTGAATATTTGCAAAAAAACAATAAAGTTTATCAGTTTGAACGTTAAATATCATGTCTTTGTAGTTTATTCAGTTCAATGGAGGTTGAGAAGGATTTGCAAATTATTGTAATCTGTATTTTGTTTTACACAGTGTCCCAACTTTATTGGAATTGGGGCTGTAATAAATAGACTCAATACCAATTCCGATACCACCATAACAATAGGATGTCATTCTCAACATTTAATCATAGTACTTTCTTTTATATTTGCATGTTTCCTTATATCTGTGTGCTTCCTCAGTCGTCCAGGTACGTTTCATAGTGGTCCGTGGACGAATACTAGTCTGTGCGTCTGATACTTGTTCTGATACAGCTCAGTATCATTCTAAAGCTATTCTGGGAAGGTTCATTTCTGTCCTGATTATGACTGATACCTGCAGACCTCTCCTCATATTTGAATATTCTGTGCATTGGTCTAGTACCTGGGGAAGTGTATATACAGTATTTACTGGTCTGACCAAATTTACGCCACAATTTCACAGCAGCAATAGTAATTTTGGAAGTTGTTTCAGGGCAACAATGAGTCAGAAGTTAACATGTGGGATAGTGTTTATCCTTGTGCACTTTTTTTAATACAAATCCAGTACTTTTCTGCTGTTGTTAATACATGATTGGTGTTTTGTCATTGCACTACTGTAAAGGCACGCCAGTTCAGTCCGCTGGCATGTATTGTGTAGCTCTATCAATGACCTGTGCCGTCTAAGTTTATAATACTCCCTACAATGGAGGCGTGTCACCGGGTCCTGTACACTTCTCCTGTGTTAGACATCTAGAGTTTCCTGTTGATTCTACTATTCAACTCATGTACAACTTGGAACTTGGAAAAACTTCAATCATTTTCACAGCAATAATGACTTTTTTTCAGATTTTTCACCATCAGTAATTTGAAGTAACCGTACATGTCCACTCTACTCATCTGCTCACTTAAATCATGTACTGCACTGGTATTTTCATGATCAAATTAATGGTGCCACCTTTCCGCAGTTTTGTAGATAGACTTTTATTGATTGTGTGAAATTGTAGCCTGGGCCTTAAATGGGTTCTGTGTCTGTTCCACTACCTCACAGCTTTTTCAACACTCGGCAATTGTGAAATGAAGACTCAGGAATCAATACGTGCCAAAGTCAATTTTTACTCATTATCATCAAGAACCCAGGTGTTATTAGGAGTCGATACAGCAGGGAAAATGCCTTCATCAACAAATACAGGAATTGCAGAAAGAGAGACGTGGGCTTTCTCTAAATATCATTATTAATCTGTGGAATATGAGCGCCTGTGGTGTGGGCCAAATGAGGAGAATTAATCACGTCAGACAGCACAATTTACATACAATTAATACTGCATTTCCTCTCCGTAATGCGAGACTTCCACTTCAATACATCGATTAATCTAAATATGATTGCATTGTTTGTGTTTCAGAAAGCTCAGAGAAAGATTCTGCAAAGTTATTTCAATGGGAAAATGGTCATTAAATTTAAAAATGTCTAAAATAGATTTGCTCATGTGTTCACAGAGATGGGGATGGCAGTGTGTAATGTATTCTGTCACAAGGAATGAGTCATTCACCAAGAAAATTGTTCTTGGTTTCAAATGTGATGCTTCAGAGGTCTGGGTAGTTTGAAATTGTATTTTTAGTTTGGCCAATTCAATACAAGTCCTATTGTGCAAAATGAAGAAATTGACAATTTAATGGTGTATTGTGTAACAACTAGCCCACAGTCTGGGGGGGCTGAATTGCACGAGAAATATAAATCCGGCTAAGAAGGGACATTCTTGGGCATCTTCGACCAAATGAACAACAGCTAAGACCGATGCAAGGTAAAAGGATTAATGTTGCAACACTATAAAACACTAAACAAACAGTATGTAATGGGATATGTCAATATGCAATGCTATGCTACAGTCTGCTACACTCCAGCCGCTACAAGAGATTTGAAGTCTGAAGTATCTTGCTCAAAGATACAGCAATGATGTGCCATTAGCTGGAATCAAACCACCATTCTTCAAGTTAGTGAACAATCACAACTGATGCACATGCACATGCTCCAAATGCTTTTTACATTTGAAAGTATTTTCCATTATTCTCTTGCATGTAAACATTTTGCCACTTTGAAACCTTTCTTTGTGGAGTTCTCATGTTTTCTCCATGTCTGTATAGAAAAAATTGATTCATAGAAAAAATTGATTCATGTTTAAATCAAAGTTAACAAGTGGAATATTGTACTGTTGACTGTAAACATACTGAATGACATTTAATTACCACTTCTGTGTGTAAATATTGACTGAAGGAATTCTATTGAGCCATTTATCCATACCTATACAAGTCCATACATATTGTGTAGCTTGTGGTATAGGGCACTATGTTAAATGTTGTAGAAAGTTTTTCTTCTCTGCTCTAGTCTGGACTCATTCTTTCGCTACAACTTCCGGAGAACTGTCAAGGTCCTCCACACAATCTCTGGCTCTTGCTTTTTATTTGATTTTTTCCTATTGAGGCCATTAGATCAGGCAATTTGAACAGAACCATGGCTTCCAACCCAGGCAAACACAAGAAAATCTTTCTTTGAATTCAACTGTTTCCTTTTCCTTTAAAAAAATGTTCAAATAGATACACACAGATACACAGAACAGGTAAAAATGACAGAACAACCTTGGTGCAGTTTTCTATTCCATTTCAATGTGACTGTTAATGGGTATTTGAAGGGAGGGTCCTGTGCGTATTACTGATGCATTGATGTAATTTAACAATACTAAGACTATAGGTCAGCACATATTTCCTTCAGCTATATGGAGAAAAGTGGAGGCCAGATTGATACAAGATTAAAATGTGAAAGGCAAATTGGGATTGTTTTACCTTAACTATGAGGATATTGCATAAATGTCAAGCCTGAGTAATGCACTTTTTAGTTCTTTAAGGTTAGTGGCTTCACATAAAAATTCATAGTATAACAATGTGAGGGGTCAACATAGTAAACTTTCTTAAATGTGCATCACTGAACTATATTTTTCCAAAGTATGGCATTAAACATATATATCCATTGAGAGCAGGTGATGCCACTGGCTAACTTAAAAGTCAGATCTGTGGAGAAGTGAGCCCACTCACAGTAGGAATGCACACTTTTCAATGCTTGTATTTATTTATTTATTTATTTGGTTGCGACAAAGCATGTTAATGAACAGACATGACAGACATGAACGTAAACATGCCGGATTATGGCCAAAAGCTAATTTCCACCTGTTGTCCCAAGGGCTGGGGTCACAGAAGGGTCAAAATAAAAATTGTACAATTCCCATAGTTGCACATTCTACTCATTGCACATCCCACATATTGCACGTCCCACATATTGCACATTCCACTCATTGCACATCCCACATATTGCACATTCCACTTATTGCACGTCCCACATATTGCACATTCCACTCATTGCACATCCCACATATTGCACATTCCACTTATTGCACATTTCACTCCTTGCACATCCCATATATTGCACATCCCGCTCAATGTGCATTCCAGACATTGCACTCATTGCACCTTCCAAAATATTACACATGTCACTCACTTCACAGTTCCCATAATTGCACATTACATCCATTCCACAGGCCCCATTATATACATTTTATACCCATCCCCTCCATATTCTGCCCATACTGTACATGCAAAATATGTTTCTATAGAAAAGTTAATATCTCACTGTCACTATAAATGAGTGCATGTTTGGTTTGACCATTACAAGTTTTTCATTTGTGCTTTAAAGGATAAAAGTATGCTCTGAAAATACAGTATATTTTCAATGCCATACCGGAGGATTTACTATACAAATACTTTCTTAGGCCTTTTCTACACCTGGGATAGAAGTCATCAAAGTCCTATTTCAATCAAATCAATAGTTCACATTTACCACTCAAAGTTTTGGAGAGCAGCAGTGCTTTCTAGGTAAAATTGCCAACCGTTTCATACCTGGAATGACAAAGCTTTCTATATGTTCCAATTTCAGCTAATACCCTACTACACGCTGCTTCTTCTCAGACTGTATATACTAAGATGAATTCTGTTTTCCAGCTTTGACACGCGCTCAATTCGCTCTCCAAATTTCTTTTCACATGTTCTAGTTTTTTATCACTTTCCCCCTGTTGAGATGTACTTCATTCGAATGTATGGCTTTGAATGTGTGTAAAAATAGCGCCCACGTTGGGTTATGTGAAGGGTGGAGTGAGTCGCAGTATAAATCGGGATAAATATAAAAATACTCAGAGGATTTGGACAAAGGGCAGCGTCTCCATCACTGGAGGAGAGCACAGTGGGGAGAGTATGGGAGTATGCTTCATTCTAATGCAGTGTCCTTGACAGTGGCCAGGTTAGAACAGGGCCCCTGGAGTCAAAGATGGCTGCCATTTATTATCAAAGAGAAGTTCTAAAAAGGGCATTAGATTTACTGTATGTGCCACTAGCTCAGAGCAATGACATGTTCAGCCGTCAGCTCTGCGCAAGATCTATTAGGGGCATCAGTGAGTTTCTGTGTATTTTAAAATAATCAGAAGCAATTGTATATATTTTGAGGTGGGACATCTGACAGAACAGAATGGATATTTCCTATAGTAACTTGAATAGTTTTAGTTTATTCATTGTTTTGTGTGTGTGTCTGTAAAAATAGACGCTATGCAGCAGTTTCAGCTAAAGATAGGTACATCTGCAGTCCCCGGGCATGCTAAAATAATGTTTATGAATTCAAGATACCTCAGAGTCTTTACTGGCATGAATTTCTTTGTTAAAAACTAGTAGAGGGCACTAGACATGTATCCACGGACGGGGAAGTGAAAGACAATTTGTTAGCCTCATAGCACAATTGCCTAAGTCATTTTTTCAAAGTTTTGGGAAAATACAAAAATAAACTGCCCATGCTAATAAGCTGACTGGGCCAGTTTGTGTTTTTGGCTGTGAAAATCTTTGTGATTGGCCAAGGACGGAGGCAATCACTCCGACATATGTAGCAGGGTCTGGAGAGGAGAAATGATTGGTTCTTCTGTCCAAATGCTTTATTGTGCATTGGAAGCTATTTGAACACTGACATGATCACAACAAGTATACATATGGTGGTTAGGGCAGGTATTTTTAGTTTTGGAGAAGGAAATACACCAGATATGCTATAGTACTGAGACATGGATTAAACTTAACACAACTCCACAAGAATTATATATTTTTGATGAGGTTATGACTTTGAAGTAACTTTTTTGTTATTTGTTGTGAAGCTGCTTGAGATGTTACTGCCTTGACAATTAACTTATCTATCTTACATTTATTCAATAACGGGTGTTTTTATTGTTAAAATACCATAAATTCATACTTTGAGCAGGTTCGCCTCTCCACAGATCTAACCTGTAACTTGGCATGGTGGTGATTTATGGAGATAGACAATATTAACAAACAAGTTGCCTGACCAGCCCATCCCTTCTACATTTGAATCCATAAAGATCCTGAACCGGAACATAGAGCATGACAAACCAACTTATTAAAAGTAAGCATGAATGTTTTTACCCGAATGAAGCAAGCGTTTCTCTGATTGGTAAACCACCTGTCACTCATGCCCTCTGGATGCAGGGAGACGGGATATGGTTCCAGACCCACACGTCGTTGTAAAGTTTTGTCATGGTGTGTGGTTTTGGCTGGACGGGTAACCATTCAAGGACTTTCTTCAGCAATAAAAATCACTAATTGAACACATACTGACAGATATGGTTAATGAAGACAAAGTGCTCCTTTAAAACGTGGCTACAAGCTCAAAAAGTCAGCGGAGAATAATAAATAAGCCTTTCAAGTAGACATAAAATAAAGAACAATAGATCTTCTACACTGAGATTGTATCTGCATGCTACAGCACCACGAAAAATGCAGTAAAAGTACTCTGTTGCTCCATACTGCATCAGCTATAATCTCCAGCTTGAGTGGCACAGCGGGCTTAAATATCCCCAGTCCAGTTGGCCTTTGTATTCCAGTCTCTCTGCTCCCCTCTAGAGTCCACTTTGGTCCTAAATAAGCCCAAATGCCACTGTTCTGTCGGCTCATCTGTTCGCCACGGATCTCCTGTCCCGGCTTTGATGTCATTGTGATGTCCCTCTATGGAAGATCCCAGATAAAATATTACGGAGGGCTTTAGCTTTTAAGCCTGTTATTTCTGGGGATTATTCGGGTCCGCAGTTGAATTAACATTTTTTATTCTTTTCCTTTTTTTTGGTGGCCACAAACTGGATTATGGAACTTGCAGATGAGATATCTAATGCCCATCGATGATAGTGCCATGAGTTTCCCTCCGTGCAGGAAAAGAGACAGGCCGGTGTTGATTGGGTCTAGAGAGAAATGAGGATTTTGCAGTTCGAACTATACAATCTTACAGTGGTAAGAGTACGGCCAGGAAGCAGAGCGAGAAAGCCAAATGGAAAGAGCCTATTACACAAATGTGTTTAAATGTGACTGGTGTGCCACTGATAGTGCTGAGAGTGCTCAGTCTAATCAAAATCATAATTTAATAGTCGCACTTAGCAAAGGCCAAACATTTAAATAAAAATTTATAAATCCTGATATCAATAATAACAACAAGAACAACAACAACAACAACAACAATAATAATAATAATAATTAAAAAAATATTATTATTATGCCTCACAAAACATGTTATAAGCTGCATTTTTGTATCAGTTTTGCAGATTGTATGTTAGTCTTATCTAAAGTGTACTGCTCTTGACAGAATTATATGATTAAATAAAAATAAATAAATATAAAATTTAAAACTATAAATCTAATTGGAACAGTAATGCTTGATAGAAAAAAAAAAATACATTTTACAAAAAAATTAAGTCAGAAGTGCAAATCATATACAGTTTTTGGACCTAAGTGATAGTTGGTTGGAACATGGCCGGGTGTTGCAAAAGAAAAGCTGAGTGAGGATGTGGTTGACTGTCCTGTCTGCAGGGGCATGCAATGTGCTGTGCACAAACACAAGGGCGCTGCACACAAAGCAGAATACAGAGCAAACAAAAGGCAGATTAATAGTCAGGATAATCTGAGAGATTGGAGTTCTGTCCAAATCTGGAGCATGGCAACAACAACATCCATCAGAAAACTACAATAGAATATTATAGACAACATTATATATATTTATATATGTGTGTGTGTGTATGTGTGTGTGTATATATGTATATATATATATATATATATATATATATATATATATATATATATATATGTGTGTGTGTGTGTGTGTGTGTATATATATATATATATATATATATATATATATATATATATATATATATATATATATATATATATATATATATATATATATATATATATATATATATATATATATATATATATATATATATATATATATATATAAACCCAGATGCCCTGCCTAATGCTCCTTTTTCAGTTTAAAATTCCAGAAAAGTTGATGGTTAGACTTTGCTCTCCTTAACTGACTTTTGTTTACTACGATCTTGTTTAAGTTGTTGGAAATAGGACAGCGTTCTTGTACGAGGGGAGGCGTGCAGTCAGTCACAAAAGCGTGTTATGAAAATGCAGTAAATAAAAGATGTGCTTGGAGATGTCTGCAGTTAGATGATTTCTCTGTAGTATTGTGAGGAGGGGTCAGCTGTCAGGTTGAGTGCATAACAACATACTGCTTATCACTTCAGGGCTCATATGTTACACTTCATGACACTCTAATACATACAACGGTAAGATTACATTTTCTTAATAGTAAATAAACAAGCTAGCAATAGGAATAGCAGTAATAAAAGATGTAACTGTCATTTAAACTGTAGTATTTTTAATGTGACATCAGGTACTTTCTACACATGTGACTTTGAGTGTTTTATGACAGTTTGATATAGGTTTAAAGGTACATAGTATAATCAATATGCTGATAGTAAAAGCACTTTCAAGGTTTGTTAATAGTAATATTGCTACCACTTAATAATAACTACACATTAATAAGCCATAATAACGCATGAATAAAGAGTTTATTAAGAACTATTTCAGGCTTACAGACTGCTTTAAAGGGTTAGAAAATAAGGTAATACAGGGTTACCAAGCCTGAATCATTCGGTTCATTCAGAAATTAAATATGTGTTCATGTTTTATGAAGGAATGAATATGTGCAGTTATGACAAAGTATTACCAATGGGAGGAGGCCCCGAGGGAGACCCAGGACACACTGAAGGGGCTCTCAGTTGGCCTGGGAATGCCTTGGGGTCCCACCAGAGGAGCAGGAGGAAGTGTCTGGGGTGGAGGGAGGTCTGGGAGTCACTGCTTAGACTGCTGCACCCATGACCTGGGACCATATAATTTACTATTAGTAGGGCTAGTATAAGTTCTACTCTTTTACTCAAGAGTGCAGTAATATGCATATTAGCCATGTGAGTTCATATACTCTAAGTCAGAGTATTTGTGAAGTATCTGTACTTTAACTTAAAACATTCCACATCAAAGAATTAAATCCAATAGCTTGAGTTTAAAGTTCAAATAATTCTAACTGCTAAAAAGTATAAGTAGTGTTTTTGTCTGTGTCCTCTAATTGAGTATAACATCTATAAATACCTCATACTAGGGGGAGCCAAAATCTCCCGAGTATGCGCTTTACTTTTGTTTGAGTTCACTTTGAAGTAAAACACTCAAATACAGCCTGCTACGTTTCTTTAGTCACATCTATGCAAATTAGAACCAGGGCAAAATGAGTAAGAGCTTAATAAGGAACACAAAAGAGAGGAGGAAATGGAGGAGAAAGAGGGAAATGGAAAACACTGGCGAATCACTAAAATCATTTCCTATAATAATAATTTCCCCAGGGCTCTGTGGTTCTAGCAGAGAAGAGACTGCAGACTCCCTCTGATAACAAGGTCAGCCCTGTTACCAAACCGATACTGTCACATCGCCCAAGCAAGTACAGCGCACTTGACTCATCAATGGATTTGCATGTGTTTGATAAGCACCTTATTTTATTGCATTCCTTATAACATTTTGTTGATACCAAACTTTGATCCAGCTGGAGAAGAACACAGAGATCTTGAAGAAGGACGTGGTTCATGAGCACCAAACAGGAGAGGATGGCTGACGGTGCCTGCTTTAAGTTGACGGGGGAAATCAGAACTCTCAGAAATCCAAAGAGGTGAGAGTACTAGCCACCCATTTAGACGCCAAAAGGATATATGCATTTAACAGCAGCAAAAGCAAAAGTAGATTTTTTGTTCTTTTTCTTGAAAAGAGCTAATGTCAATACTTTTTTTTAGACATAAACTAGACAAATGTCTGTGTACTTTAGGAGTGCATTTTTTAAGTCTGCAAAAACACTTTCCTCTTGATAGAAAAAAAGAGCTGAGATGAAATAACCAGACACAGACGGAACAAAGTTGATTTGGATTAATTATTGGGTAAAGTACATTCACACTCTTCTTGAAAGAAAAGCCTTCTTTCAGATTCATGAGACAGTTTGTGAGTAACTACGTAATGTTTTAGTTCTTTTCGAGATGATGAATAACTTCAGGATAATACATTATTTATTGAATTGTTTGAGTTTCCTTCTATATTTGATCAGTTTGCCCCAAAAAAATTGTATTTTCTGAATTTTTCACTTCACATTTGTTGCAGTGCTTCTTTCTTTACACAGTAAATGATATACTTAAATATTAAAATTGCGATATTTGAAAGCTCTGACCAAAATATGTTTTAACTTTTAAGGTCTTAAATAATAATGCAAATAATAATAATGCAAAAGGCTGAATCATTTTAATTTTTTATAATGTATCGTTAATTATACTGAGAGAGCCAAATGCCAGTACCAGACTCTCTTTTTCAGTGTGTCCTGTTAATACTGTACAATACAAACAAAACAAACAACATAGGTCCATTTAAAACCTTAAAAACAGGAGCTGAGTATAAAAGTTTATCACCAGATTATTAAAGCGCATTAGAGGCACCAGTGTATCCAGTACCACATGTCCTTCAAAGGCAATCCATTTTTGTCAAGCAAAGCAACCAAAAGCTTTTTTTTCCCCTTTTTTTTACCCCATTTCAGTGGTAGTGTGGCCAGTTTTTAGATGTGGATATTCAGTCCAGATAAGTAGTCCCTTATAAATACATTTCATACAGTGTTCTCTTCTGACAGACAGCGATGGCCGTCTTACTTTTTCACAGACTGATGGGTTTTAAATTCATCACATATTATGAAATGAGTACAAGAGTGTATTTAAAGGTTTGAAAGTATGGAAGAATAAAAGGTGGCTTGAACCATTTATTTCCTGTAATTTAATGGCATACAAGATTTGTTTCTGTAATAAAATTATTTTTATTTTAAACTGTTACATAATTCTGATGTATTTTAAAGGATAAGTTTTTGTCAAGCCAAAACCTGAGATATTTATATTTGGTGATTCTTTTTGTAGCTTGCACATCATTTAAATTGTGTAGTTTTTTTTTTAAATAATTTACTTTTATTTCCTTTAGTTTATTTGCTGTATTTGCTTTCAATCATAATTTAATATTTTTGAAGGAATTTTGGATTTCATTAAAACCTTTTTGAATGGCCTGATCAGCAGAGGGAGCATCATTTTGGACCCAATTACAGGTAGCTCTCTCAAATCCAATATGTTTTTCGATTCAGTTTTTTTTTTCTTTTAGGTGCATGTCCATCTGCAATTTCATTAAATGTATTAAAAGAAAAGTTCAAGGCCATATCAGAGTCAGAGAATGCTGATGTTACCTCGTTATGACTGTAATCCTGGTCAGAAATGAATACACCTATTTGGACAGTGGTCGCTAAAATCCAGTGGAAAAACACCATTTGCCTTATAATTATAGGGTTAGTTTGTTAAGATTTTATCAATGCATGTGCCTTTATTTACATTTCTAGGGTCAGGTCTAGTCAGAACAGACATTAGTTATGTGGAATTCAGGCCTTTGCACACGTCTTTCAAAGTTTAAGACTCTTTCCCCAGGCCGTTAATATTTATATCGCCCATTATTACTACCTAATCATTTCCCTCTTAATAAAAGCATCATGAACAGACCAGTGACGTGTGGTGAGGTACGTGGCTGGTGAGGCACTGCTGTCGTCACAATCAGATTTACAAACATATAAACCCGGTGTCACTACATTTGGCCCCAGGTCAAGTTGTTGTTTTGATGCTACTATTGTATATATTTCTACTATTGTATATATTTCTACTATTGTATATATTTCTACCTCCTGCATGCCCTTATTTGTATTTATTTAGTGTGTTTTTTTTGTGTGTGTGTTGTTGTATGTCGCACTTTATCACCGAAGTAAGTTCCTAGTCTGTGAGCTCTGCTCACGGACAATGGCAATAAAACTTCTTCTGATTCTGATTCTGATTCTGATTTCTCTCCCAGTGACTTGGGGCCAGAATAAAAAATAATTTCAAAATAAAGGTCCGAAGTCCTTTAGCGTTGGTCTTCCTTTAATTATAACCTCCTGCTTCGACCGGAAGTCCAGTTTAGAAAACTGCAAGAGCTTTAATATGTAATCTTCCTCCATTTAAAAAGTAGGGCCAGACAAGAAGAAAAAATTGAATTGCTTAAGTTGACTTTATAACTCTAAATTGTAGTTTGCGGCCCCTATTCTGCGGAAGTTGCAAGAATCCCTTGGCTCACGAGTGCCCCCTACCATGAGGCAGGGTGACTGCGTGCCTCACCCAGTGGCTTTTCACAGCTGCTTGAAGCAGCAGCTGCTCACTGCTGAGTGTACAGCACAGTCAGTACGTCTCTTCTCAGGATTTCAACGGTAACTGTAAAAATGAGTTTTGAAAAAAAGAATAAAATTGCAAAGTTAAATAGAAAATAACGGTATAGTACAAATTATTGAATAAATATAACAATTTCATTTAATTTTCTCTGTGATGACAGGTGAGGCACTGTCTCAACTGAGCGTCACTGGAACAGACAGAGGCACATTCCAAACATCATGAGAAGAGAAGCTCCACAGTAGGGATGGGACAATAAACAATAATATCGTGATATAAAGGGTTGACAATAATGATTCGTCGGACATTTTATATAATTGTGATAGTCAGCAACAAAGATAATCGCCCTTATATCATAAAAATTTGCAGAAAAAAATGACTTCTCCACAGGCGAGTCAACAGGGGGGACAAAGGGGTCTGTTGTCTGGGGCCCCAGGGTCCATAAATGGACCCTCTTCCTATTAATTTGTATTAGAAATTTCAGTCGATGGTTCTGCTTATTCATAATACTGTCTGTTAAAGTTATAATTACTCATATTCATAACAACTTTAATCATTATCGTGATATAATCGTTAGTCGCAATTATTTTGGCCATGATAATTGTAACACAAAATTTCAATATCATCCCATGCTTAGTCCACAGACAGGTGAGCTTTAACAGAAATGGTAGTACAACGTCTTTTAGATCGCCTGTCACAACTAAAAACTTAATTTTCCTTATCACTTATTTAACTTGATAGGCAGGTTTCAGAAAATACAAATATCTGGATGTGTTTGTTTGTGCCCAGACTTTAATGTCATCTTATTTAGATGTATAAATCATTTCACCGTGTACCTGTAAGCCATGTTTTCACACTATTGGACTAAAACACCAATCCCGTAGACGCTGCGATCTCCTAATTGCTTGTGTTGTTATGTGGCCCGGTGCGCATCATCACAAATACACTGCCCTTGGACTCAGATCAAATTTCATTACAGCACATTCTCGCAGTGGGAAGACGGCTCGGCAGCTCTCCTCTGTGTGAAACGCTTTCAGTAAAAATATGAGGCTGTCGCAGTGACCTTTCGCAGGTATCACCGGGAATAATTGGCAACAGTAGCAGCGTTGCTTATTCCATAACACAATTTTCCGGTTAAACATGAAATATAATAATACTACCAGCTTTTATTGATCACGGTAATGTCTCGTAGATAAAAATCAGCCCACGACTTGATTTCTCAATTCTGCTTTGAAATGATACAGGATCGAAGTCAACAGTGCTTCATGGATATAATGTGTATAGTTAGGATCGATCTGGTCATCATGCAACACTATGTGGAAGGTCATACCTCACAAAGATGGCGGCTTCTCTTCAGCGCTACAATCAATAATGACATTTAATACACACGAATGGAGTCAGGACTTGTAGGACAGCGACCACACACTCGGACTAACAGCTTGGTAATGTCAGAGTCTTAGGATGGACACTACTTGAGGCATACTTCAGTGTGTTACATTAGCGGACTGAAGTAACGGTGCTTGCAGTGTGTAAACTATTTGTTGCCATCAACCCTGAGGCAGATAGACCATACTGTCATCCATAAAAGGCAAATTGGTGATGTTACGACTCCTGGCTCAAGAGTTGCAATGAACATAGAGACCAACACAGGGAGTTACCAAAAGAACCGTTTTATTTTACATATTGGCCTTCGGTTAAATGTGCAAATGTGCCGAGGTGCAAAGGTGAGTAGTAGGGTCACCGCGGGTTACCAGTCTGACATCCTGAAGAGACAAGAGAGGACAAAGGGGCCCCGGGATTAACAGACCCGACCCTTAACCGAATGGTGGGGGGCGTCACAGTGAAGTGTCTTGCCCAAGGACACAACTACAGCATGCATTGGCGGCAGCAGGATTCAAACCACCAACGTTCATCTCAAGCAACTAGTAACTGCCACCAATTTTAGGATTTCACCCAAGTAACAACAACATATTATAAAATTATATCTTATGTCTTGTCTCACACACACACCATGTTAAAAAGTGTTAAAAAAAACGAGACACACATAAATAATAATATTCAAACTAATTTATACAATAACCCAAGAGCTGATTTAAACCACACAAATTATAGTCTTCAATACTGCTAAAAAACAGGAGCTGCAATAAATAGATAGCAGAATGAAACACTTTAGTAATTAGTTTGTATCTATAATGAGTCATAGTAGTGATTTATGCAGCCTTTTATGGCGTAAATCTTATCATAGAGCCAAAAAATGACAAACAATTTTCCAGTAGTGCAAAGAAAATGCACATATGATAAATACTGACCCCAAAAAAGTATTGTTCCAGCAGTTCCACAAGTCGATGTAGTAATTATCATGACAGGTCTAAGTACAAAGGTTAACATCTCTTTCTTTTGCCTGCATTTTGATTGATTGGCATTTTTGTATCAGTTTTGTTTTCTAATGCGCTGTAATGTTTGAAATCTGATCACACATTTGCCATATCTTTAATTAAATTCTGCATGTTTTTACAGTTCATGTGCACAGCTCTAGTGTGTCCTCATTAGTTTTCTCTATCTTCTCTTTCTGAGCCCAGATGGACACACAGATGGACTTTCGATTAGTCCAGTCTGCAGCCAGCGCGTCATGCTTCAGTCTATCAAACCCTACCGCTCCCAAATCCGCAAATTACACTTTTTTCCCTTTTTTTAATTCAACTGCAAATCACAGAATCATCACACATAACAATAAAACGGAAGTCAACAGATGGTTAGCACCTTCAACGCAGCCACAAACAAAGCTATTTTGTCTTCTGAATCTGCAGCGTGCTTGTTAGCGTGCCCTGACAAGATTTCCTCCCTTTTGCACTTAGCTCCCGACCGACCCCTAGCAGTTGGAAGTCTGACCATCATTATCAGACAAATGTAGCTCTGATGCAGTGTAGCGTTGCTGGATTTGATAGCTGTCTTGGCCCCCGTGCACTGAGGCTTTTAGAGTTATCAGCCCAGAGCATCGGAGCAAGAACCAAGACCCAAAATGGAGGTCTATATGGAGTGATCGGGCGTCTTCACCTGATAACATCACTGTGATTTATCTGTTTTCTGTCATGCAGTGGTAATACAGTCCAATACAGGAGGCTAGGCTCGAAGGCATGATAGCCCCACAGCTTCCATGGCTTCTGTTACCAACCGGATCAGCTCAGATTAGGAGATGGGGATCCGGGAATCTACCCTCGCTCAAACTGAACGTAATGAGAGCGGGATGTGAAATGCTTTGATTGAAATTGACTAAATTGACTAAATGTCCCATGATTTAAGATGGTGTGATGTAATATGGTAGAAGTGCTCTAGTCAACCAAAATGATTCCCTATACTGCAGAGTAGGGAAAAGTAGAAGATAAAGAACAGGTTTTTTAGTGCAATAACTTAAGTCATTTACCCATTATGTTGATAGCTTTTGGTTTGAGTCCAATGTCCCTTTGATCGAGATGGTGATCCAGTCACATCTCCTTGGGAAAGAGCCACCTGGCCTGTGTATGGATATGGTGATGGTAATATGAAGTGGTCGGTGGTGGTTGGACGGGCCAATGGCATAGATTGGCAGCCTCACTTTCAGCACTATCTTGGTTGTTAAAGAAGTAACAAAAAGTGCTATACATGCAGAGTACATTACTGTGAAAGTTTTAAATCTTTACTATGAGAATGTCACGACCCCTGTATTTCCTGCCTCGTGTGTTGCTCCTACTGTTTCCCTCATCTTCGTCTCTGCACTTCACGTCCCTGGACCATGGCTCGCACCCCCGCTCCCTGCTCCTCGTCTGATCACCGTCCGTCATTTGCTTGTTTGATTCACCTTTTGTAAATAAACACTGTAAACTTTCCCCGAGTTCTGCATTTCTTGGTTCCTCCTGCCCGGACGTTACGACAGAGAATATGCTTTGATTAAAGTCTGAGTTTTCCCCATTGCTTTTAAATATTAGCTCAAGACTAATCAAAATAAAAGATAACCCAACTTTACATAACATCCTTTAAAAAAAAAAAAAATGTGTTTATTTATTCCGAGCAGATTAATGAACAAAAAAAGTCAGTATACATGTATCCAGTGAACTGTATGCGCAGTACAAAGTTTTCTTATTTAAGTTCGAATAACAAAATGTATTTAATCCCACTGTCTTCTATTAGAACATAAATTAAATGCTTCCTTTTTCGTTGTTTGAGTTTGAAAAAATAACTGCATAAAGACTTTCTATTTGTATAAAGTATCAGCTGTATAAAGCATTTCATCTCACACTTTGGCTCACTATTTGCCTGCAAACACTACTGCTCTTAGATCCATAACAGAAATTTAATCTGTACTCCTTAATATCCGCAACCACATTAAATCAATATGAGTTAATGTCCAATACTCCTGTTGCATCCGGACAAAATGATCCCAGAACTCTGTCTCTTGTCTGGTCCAATTACAGTTCAAGTCCAAGTGCTCCGTAAACTGTTGTATTTCCGACCAAAGCTGTCAGATTTAGTTGAATAGCAGAAGACGTTTGCAAGAAGTGATCACATGGAGGGGAGTAACTGTTGTAGGCACTTGAGTGGGATTTTGAGTGCTTTGGAGCCTGGTGTAGTTTCATTGAAGACTACTGTAGAAGCAACTTGTGTGTGGTGAACAAAGACTTCAGCGCTTTGACAGACTGATCACAGAATGCAGACAGCGCAGAGCCAGAGAGACGAGAGGCAAACAAGAGGGGACGATGTATGCAGGAGCAACAACGATGAATTTGGGCTTATTTTGTAGGGTTTTCTTCACATTTCTATAGATTATTATTGCGCTATCCACTGTGATTGGAAATGGTGTTGTATATCTTCTTTAAAAGACATGGTTGTAAGATAACTAAATATATTGTTTTTGAATAATGTCAAAACAGAGCAGCAAAGAGACTGCATCTACAGGTGTCATGAAAAATGAAGTAGTTTGTATGAAATTAAAAGACAGTGAGAGACAGCCCCAAAATTGCTTATCTTTGCAGTCAGTGTATTTAGGTAATTGTGTTTTTAGGCCGGATTACAAAGTGCTGACATATGCCAGAGAGAGCTATTGGTATTTTGATTTCTGGACAGAGGGAGACCAAATCGAGGAATAATGAAATGTACAAGAAAAAACAAAAGACAACTATAGGTATGTTGTTGATAAAGCCATGGAAAATACATTATGAAATGGTAGAAAAAAAGAAAAAAAAGTTGGTTTAGAATTTGAAACTTGTTATAAAAGGTGGCAAGAAATAGAAGATGGATTAAAGTTGAATGTGCCTTTAACGGCCCTCGCCCCCCTTTGTGAGTGTGGGAGACAGCCCCCCCCCCAAAGAGCCTGCCTCTTGTCCCTGCACATTACCCCTCCCCCCAGTGTCAGAGTGGAGACTGCACTACTCAGTTCAATGCAACGATACAATTCCTGTATTCCTTCCAGTGTGATGATTCAGTACAAGACAGACAGATTTTCTGTTATGAATTTAAAAAAAAAAGAGTTTCTGATTAAAAGCTGTTGGGGAGATGCTAAAAGTACGACAACGGTGTTGTCAGTCCTGGGTTTGATCCAATTTGACCAACTTCCTGTTGGGTTTAGGGTGGAGCCATGATATAATTTTATAATGTCCTGATATGTTGTATTTTTCAGGCCAAGTTTCACCTGTCTGTGTTGATTTTTTTGCAGGTCCAGCTCCCACTGGCCTCATGACAATCGAAGTTTGAGGTGGTGCTACTGAGCCATCTTTCAATATTTTATCCTGGGTCAAAATTAGAGCCAATTCTTGTCCCTAGACTCAGGCCTAATAAATGTTGTAAAAGTAGCAATAGAAATAGTAGGAATCACACTATTGCGAGTGTGTAGGGAAGTGGACTGCAGTGGCTCTAGTACATCAACAGCTGTTAACTGAAGCAAGACACATCTATGAAAGTGAGAATGGGAAGTATCCTTAGAGGCTAAAATCTGCTGTGGGATTTCATTGACATGCGCAACTAAATAAATAATACTGAAATACACATAAATATCAGTGGACTCCTACCTTTATTAAAAATATATCATAACTTATTCATAATTTATAACCTATGGCAGCTTCTGAACCATTTTTTGAACAATATTGTATTTTGGTCAACACCTATACAAACCTGTGAACAAAGCATGAAATTCCCTTCCCTGCACGTGCCACTAGACAACAGCAAATTGACTAAATGGTTGAGTAAATCTGCTACAGTGGAAGTCACACCTTCCACAGTGTTTATGCCAGTTCCACAGAGAGCACTTTCCCCAGTTGTTGATTTATGCCTGGTGTGGGACTCCTGGACCCTATGGAACCATCTCACACTTCATTTACTCATATGGCTGCACCGTGACGACTCCCAAGGGTGAGTGCAAAGGTCATAAGGCATTTCACAGCCATCTTTTATCCAAACACTTCACACACATTCAGTAGATTTAATAAGGTTTACTTGATAGTGCACAGTTAGTGAAGATAAGAGAAGCTCTATTAGTTACATCAAACTGTTAGCATAAAGAATGCATTAGAAATGCTGACATGGCATTGTTTTAAAATAGATTTTGTTGTGATGAATGGTTTACTGCAGTAAAGGCAAATCTTCAAAGGATAAAAATTAAGTCTATAAAGAAACAAACTGTTTTTATGATTGCATGAAGTAGCAGAAATGACAAACTATGGCTTCTATTCTTAAAATATTCTAGAAAGTACACACTAGAAAAAGCATGTAGGACTGTGGTGCTCTTTATTCATCCACTGAAGACATGTCCTGTGCATAGCTGTTTGAGCGAGATACTTCAACATATTATGTAATACATCTGTTGGTTGTTATACAAGAATAAGAATGTGGGCTTTGATTGAAATTTGTTACAGAGTGTTTCATGCACAGCTGCTTTGAGTCCCTTTGTAAAAGAGATGCTTTGCTAATGCGCACCGCTCTCTCCAGTTGAAAACGAGCAGTTGGCCAGACAGAAAACTGTTGCTAGTCAGCCAAGAGAGTTAGAGCTAAAGAAATATTTCCAGAGTCATTCTGCAGCAGTTCTGAAATTAACTTGTATGTTGTGCCAAGACACACCCAGCCCTGCTGTTGCATACACTATACCAGAGAGAACCAGGGCCAAAGAGTCAGTAAAACTGCTGCAAAGAAAAATAGTGGGACAGGTTATGTTCAAAACAAGGTTAAAAGGTTGGTGAAGCAAAATAACGCAGGTGTTGTCTCACTCAGATATAATATGAAGAAACAAAGTTGTTATTTGAGAAATAAACTGTAATGAATAAAGCAGTAAAGGAGTATTCTTGGAGAACATAATGAAAAAAAAAAAACAGTGTCCAGAAGACTTCTATTTTCACAGACTGGACTGTACGTTGACCCCATATTTAAACAGTGAATTGATTCCCCCATATGACGATTTGCAGACAGCAGCCTTGCACCTTCTCACTTCCGGATCCATAATTCCAAACACATTGATTGGGTCTCACAGAGAGAGACTTTTATCTATACTTTACCCAATTACTAGCACAGGCTTATTCCACTCACAGTCCTGGGGAAAGCACTCCAGATTGGCGGCTATCGTCATGACAGTGAGTCTTAGGCGTGGTACATTTGTGTGGCGAGCGGGAAGGCTGCCAGTTTGTGAACGCCACTGCTGCAGATTTACTGTGCCTGTCTGCATCTTCAGCGGCAGACGGAGGACCTTGCTCAGCCAACAAAAACACTGTCGGAGATAGCGCAGTGAGCCATGAAATTGATTTTGTATTAACAAACAAGGGGGATCTGTTTCTCCCCCTACTTTTAATCAAATCATTTCGAGGAATGAGGAGAAGATGAGAGCAAAATCATTAGGACCCAACGGTAAATCAGGTTCAAAGCCAACCTGTTGTCCCATTAACCCTGAGAGCGGCTCAATAGCTAATTAAGGCAATTACTTCAGGCAGGACACGCCAGTTAATCACCAATGACTGGGACATTTATAGAGGTGGCTTCATCACCATTGGCAGTGCTCTCTCATGGCTCCTTATGTTCTGTATGCGCCGAGGATAAGCACCAACATGGTCTGTACACCTCCCACGCCTTGTCTACAGGCTATTAAAGGATACATGTGTTACGGACAGCTTTTTCTGTGAATTTATGTCAAGGAAATTGTCCAGGAGAAGCATAAGAGTAGTTGTTAAACAGATATTCTACCTTCGCGCTATATACTCAGTAATCCAGGGTCAAAGCAAGTAATAGGGGCTTGGGAGAGAAATGATGACAACCCCAATAGATAGAAAATAGTTTACTGTGTTTTGTGTAAGTAAAAAACAAGAACAATGTACCTATACTGACAGTTAGCAGTTAGTTGCAGTTATGTAGGTAATAGAATGAAAACAACAAAATGCCTTGGTGTCTCATTAATGAAAATGGCTATTGCAGTGTACATCTGAAATTGTCAACCAGAGATTCTCGAGATTCTTGTTTTAATCAAGCAGGTCATAGTTCAATCTTTTCTACAATGTAATACTTGGACAGCTGACTCCTACATCTTTTTCTTCTAAATTGTGCCATTCTAGTTTAGTGTTCATTCTCAGGTCTCTTATTATATTTGTATTATACAGATTCCAAGACTCATTCCTGATCTTTAAGCCTTAAGACCAGCAACCTGAAAATCTTAACATCGTCCAAGTGCCTCATATATCAGTTACTCTGTATCACCACTTTGACCTATGCAGTTCTCTACACTGCAGACTGGCACGGAGCTGTCCATGGTGCTGAACAGGGTTTGAGCACCTCTCTGCTCTAACAGTGTGATCAGCTTGAGCGCTGACACCTACCTTGTCAGCAGTTCGCCCGTCCCATCTGGCTTGAGGGACGGAGTTGACAGGCGGCACTGAGGGAGGCCCTTGTAGTGAACTGTCCTGAGTGGTGAGTATTGATTTTCCTGTTTGTCTCCCCTGACTGAGCCAAGGTGAAAGCTGAAATAACTCCCCCAGCAGCAGTAGTAGCCCAATGCTCTGCCCACTGGTTTCTTCCCAGACCCACACTCCTTCCATAAGGAGTTATTGGTTGGAGGGTCTGTCCACTGGCTGCTCATCCACGCACTGGTAAATGTCAGAGTTTCCCGGCCGCTGCACATCAGTAAGTGCAGCCGGAACAGCAGGGCACCACTCCTGGTTATTCCATTTCCATTTTGCACATGTGAATATAAATCTGAATCCAGAATGCCAGTAAAAGTGAAGAGAATCCCACCCCTGTGATGTGTGTTTCATTCCAACAAAGAGCCCAGTACTGCATTAGGAAAGTGTAAAAGGAAAAGCCAAGAAATCTAAAACTAGTAATAGGTTAAAACAGAAAAATGTATAATGATTGATCACAACAAGACTGAACTAATATGAAAATGTGTAGCCATATAGTATATACTTCAAAGTTTTGACACCACTTGCTAATGTTATCTGCCCACTCACTGACAGCACACTTAATTACATAAGTCAGGCACAATATGATTCATGAGGAAGGGCCTCCATCTTAAACCACTAATGACAGAATAGTACAGTGGTTCTTAAAATTCCAAGTACTGACTAAATATATTAAACTCTAAATTACCACCAGATCTAAACTACCTCTAAGACAGGAACATTTTAGCTCTAAAGGAGAGCTAAACCAGAACTAAAACAAGGCTAAACCTTTGTAGGAACAAGGAAAACAAAAATCTAGCTTTAAGATAAACACAATGACTACAGACAACATCTCTTAGAAATCACATCAACACACTTAATAAAAAAGTTTTTGTTTACCCCTCTGTCTTACCATCAGAGCTCCACATCATTGTCAACGTTACAAAGTGAAAATAGTAATAAAAGACTAATTGCTTCCCTGTTAGCGCTCATCCTGTGATCAAAAGCACTGTGCATTAATTAAATAGCATCAGTTTGTTGTTGTGTATTTGTAGCAGCCAGGGTTGTGTTGTTTGCTCTGAATAATTAAGAATGAGTGGAGAGGCCCTGGGGAGTCTATGATGAATCAAACATGAAATCTTAATAGGCACTTCTTTTTATGTCAGCATAAGACCACTAGTTAAGTCAAGTGTTTAAGTAGTGCTGTGTAACTGGGAGTTTACACAAGTACACGATATTAAAGTAGTATTCTTCAAGCTTATAAAACAGCACATGTAATAAATGGTAAACCAGGAAAGTTTGTTGTTCATTTTGTTTTGATGTGAAAAATTCTAAAGTGTATTTTTACGGTCAACAGATGGTGTAGTCTTGGGCCATTCACAAGCCGGAAGGAAAAGGTTAGGTAATAATAACTGGATAAATGGTCACATTTATGTAGCACTTTTCCACCTTCAAGGGACTCAAAGCGCTTTACATCAAGGAACCACTCACCCATTCACACACACACTCATACGCCAATGTACGCCGACACTGAGGGCACGGCGGGTTAAGTGTCTTGCCCAAGGACACAACTGCGTTCATCTGTGGGAGCTGTACCGAGAGCAGGATTCAAACCATTAACTTTATGATCAGAGGGCAGAGATACTTTATATTTTTGAAATTCAGATTTTAAAAAAAAAAACTTTATTTATCCCCAAGGGTAATTCATTCATATAGCAAAGTTGTTGAGATTTACATACAAAGCAAAAAAAATGAAGAGAGGCTTTTGGACTGCCATCACTTTATAGCATATTAAAACAAAGCCTGTATAATTAGGTTTTACTTACACCAATCTCCCGCTGATTTGAGACGGCTTTTAGGCATCACACTCCTTTCCAAAAATAATCATCGTGTAGGGTGTGCCCTGATGAAGGCTTAACATGTCTGCAGTCACTGTAAATAAAAGCTTTTAGTTATGCTTTCATAGAGGAAGGTGCTTCACTGCACAAAAACATATATTTCACAGCTTTTAAACACAACCACCCACTGTGAGAGCCATTAGGACAGCTAATATCAGATGTAAGGACGTGCGAGAATAGCACATTTGGGATTATAAGGAACAAAAAGGAGGTTTAATGCAGTTTTTATGTGCAGAAGGACCTGTACAATTAAAAGTAATATATAATAGCAGAAGGATAATCGCAATATGCAAAAGAATGAATGACTCCCAGGCTTAAATCTTGGGTACCTGATGTTCACACTGTTAAAGAAGGAAGTAGTTTGAACTGCTATCTACAGCTCTAACTTGTTCCTAGGCTTCGCAAACCTGCAGAAGTCTGATTTTGCAGTTTTTAAAATACAAAACACACTCTACCTACAACACCTAGCTTTAGGGCAAGTTACTACAAACATCATTTGGGCCTATTGCCTGCTTGTGTAAAATTGCAGTTTTGTGGTTACATTTTTCCTCTGCTGTATCCTTGGGCAAGACACTTTTTTCCAGTCTTCTTACACTGGAATATGGAAGTGTGAATATGTGAGGGTGATGGGTAAATCCTTGCAGCTTGTGAGGTCCCATAGAGGTAGAAATTATCATAGTTATACAATTTTATAATTTCATAATTGAGGTATGGCTTGATGTCTTTGCTCCAGCGTCCCCTGGTTTGCTAAATGGTAAAATGCTCTGTCTCATCTGGTTGTGATATGTCTCTTCAGGAAGTGCCTCACCATGTTTTTTAAGTAAATTCCATACCTTCACTTCATTAATTGACTTTACGACAAAGTGCGTTTCGCTAATAGCTGACAGATATTTCTTTCTGTCTTATTTTAACTGCTTGGTGCCCTCTGTTGACAAAAATGGAGTTTGGTATGCACAGAAATTAGAGGTAAATTATTGTTGCCCACAAATCCAGTCTTAATGTTGTCCAATATAAGACCGTTAAGTTTAATGCTGTTTTTTATGTTGAAAACTCTCCATTTACCAAAGCTTGGAACATCATTATATTAGTATATGCAACAAAATAACCTAAAATGACCCGTTTCATCCAAAGCTGCATTAATTCAAATATGGATGTTTCTGTGGGTAGGTAGTGTTCTAAATAGTGATCTGTTGGCTGTTAGATAAAAACGCATACATTAGCAATCTGTTCAATAGGCTCAGACAGGCACACTGTGTTCCGTACCTACACATATAACCCATAATGATTCATATCTTTATAACACCATTTATTCTCAGCACATTTTGCATCGCAGTTTGAATATGAATGATAATGAAGGGTTTGTATTTGAATGTCTTAAGTGAGAGTCCAGCGTGAGACCAAAGTCAGTCACCACGTTACACTGTCATCTCACTCGTGACGAAGTGTTGACCTGGACATATGCGGACTCCTCCCACACAAGAGCATTACAGTGTCTGCATGGATGAGGGGGTATAGGTTTGGATTGGAAATTTTTATTATGAAAGAGACACTTCGTGATATATTAAAACCTTCAGATTTTAATAACAATATCAGTGCCTTAATGGGAAGTGGTGTCTGTTCATTTCATCTACTGATTATAAACTTGCTCTGGCAAAATCACATTATTACAACCACCTTAAATTAATACAATTAAATCTGACTTTTTATGAATTCAAACTTGACTTTTATGAACTTTTCATAACAGTGTACCCTCATTATTACCTTGCTCAAAGTTGTTTTTCAATTGATTCATGCACATAATCTTGTGTTGTCCTTCATTTGAGCCTTGAGGCGCTCCCAAAAATTTCACCTATCCCTAACCTCTCTCTCAGCTCTGGCCGTAATTATTCCAAAAAAAAAAAAAAAAAAACACAAGCAAGCAAACACAAGAAGCAGTGTGTTTCAGGTGTGCCTTCAAATACATCCACTGGTGTGTCTCTAATTAACTTATATGTGTCAATAAACCAATCAGAAGTCATGAAAAATTGTCTAAAAAAACCCCTTCTCTCATTATTCTGACATTTAGCAAACAGAAATAATGTTAATAATCCTAACTGACCTAAAACAGGAAAAGTTTAGTCCGATTTCATGTCAAAAAGTGAGAAAAAATGCATATGTGTCTGTTTATACAGTGTTTGCAAACTTGTGATTTCAACTATATGTAGGATTAAACAAGGTCAAATTTTGCAACAATAAAAATGAAAACTCAATACTTGCTACAGTGAAATGCCACTATAAAGAGGTGGGACTTATCAGTTCTGCAGTTTTGAAAAGAAAAGTCAAAGGACACGTTTTTGCTAGTAAGCCGTCTCAGATCAATACTGCAGTTTACAGCAAAGACAAATAAAATCTTACATATTCCATAGTAATTTCAGTCGGTATAAAGGAGAAAATAGTGGTGCAGCGGTTGAGACTTTCACCTCACAGTTTGGGTTTCCATTTCCTGGCCAGAGGTCCCTTTCTGAGTGGAGTTATTCTTAGGTCGGTGTACAACTAGCGTGAATAATTATAATTAAAGCACTTTACTTCATACCTGTATTCTTATTGTATTTTACTGCATGAAGTTAAAGTACTCTAATAATTGATTTTCCTCAGCCTTTCATTCCTGGTTGCCTGTACATGAAATATGGCCTGCAGACACCCCACGCTCCCCTCTCTCCACTTAGATATACTTCATAGTTGCTTCCTGTGTTCTTTTCTCCACTTTTTCAGCGGAACATCCTCTTTCCTCTCGCAGAATAAAATGAATGTGGTAGGACTCTACAATAGTGCTTTTTGGCCTGGCCTGGATGGATTGCATGGGAAGCGCTAAGATTGGTTCCAGTGTTCCCCTGTGGACAGCAGCCTTTGGTGTTTGGTGATAAATGCCTTCTGTGTGGTAATATGCTGTGATTAACGGACACAGCGCTCGGGCCGGACCCCCTCCTCTACCCGCCCCTCAAACCTCAGAGAGACACACAGACACACTCCCACTCCCACCGCACCTAAATCAATCACCTACATGGAAAGGCCACAGTCTTGTACCGGAACAGATGCGGAGAATCGCCTTCCAAGTATGTGTCAAAACGGTATAGATCAGAACAGGAATCATTGGGAATATATTCAAATCATTTTTCATGGTCTCAATTCAGCCAAGAACTTTCCAACAATCTAACCAGAAACTTGAACCACAGGTCGCAAAAACCTCCACAAAGGCTTTGGGTATTTCTTGTAATGGTCAATGTACAGTGGTCAGATGTCATTGGAAGAGCAGTCAGATCCACGGGCCCACAGGTTGGCGGTGCGATTCCAGCTCCCACAAATGAATGCTGTCGGTGTGTCCATAGGCAAGACATTTAACCCACCTTGCCCCCAGTGTCTGTGTACACTGGTGTGTGAACGCGGGTGTAATGGGTAAATGGTTGCTTGATGTAAAGAGCTTTAAGTGCCTTGAAGGTGGAAAAGCGCTGCATAAAAATGTGATAATTTACCATTTACCATAATAGTGGGTTTAATTAGTGTTGCTTTGGGTATTTATGAAATTAAATTCTTGAATAGGCAGTAAACTACACTTACTGGTGACTTGACAAAGAGAGACCTAAATAGAAAGTCATTTCATAGTAAAACCTCACACATTCTGTTCCATTACTGCGGACCTGTTTCTACAGCCTAATACTCAGAGAGAGAGAGTTTAAGTCGAGCTCAGGGGGAATGTAAGAACATGTCCAAAGGCTAACATTTGCTTTTAAAACCAGCAGAGACATTTGCCAAACCAAAAGTATGTGCATAATTTAACAAGTCAGAAAAGAAAATATGTAATACACTCTCTCCTTCTAACCTTGCCATGACTTTGGACAACTGGACACTGATACAAGAGAGACTAAAATGCAATTTGTAGTATTGTTTTAAGTAGGAAAGGGACAAAAAACAATAATATAATTTACCATGATAAAAAAGGTCAACAACAGTTGTTTGTGAAACATTTTATATAATTGTGAGAATTGGCAACATAGATAATCGCCGATACATCAGCAGAATGTGCAGAAAAAGCTACTTCTCCTTAATGTTCTTTGCTAAATCGTAGTTGTTTTTACAAATAAAAAAGCACAATTCTGTAACAGTTATTTTAAATATGGAACGTAGTCATAATATTCAAATTGTAAATCATAGGTTCATACTCACAACATTTTAAAACTGTCAGCAACTATCTTAAATTAATTATCTTGATATAATCGTGAATCGCAGTTATTTAGGCCATAATAATCAAACAATAAATTTCACTATCGCCTCATGTCTAGTTTTGAGGCAGATACTAAACGCTCATTTAGCATTTTAAGCAAGAACCAAGCATTACGACATAAGAAACGGGTGATAAAACCGCAGATACACTAGCTGTCAGTTTGATGACAGCTAATGGGGATCCAAAGAAATAAATACATTTAAAAAACAAACAAAGCAGCGGACTGCAGCAGTTTTGTGCTCTTTTGAACAAGAACAGGAACGGTTTCTACATTTTAAAATTCTGATGATTTACTTTTGCTAAACTAGCGCAAACGGAAGAGTAGGTGGACATGTCAGAGGTTGTGAATGAGAACATCTGAAACGTGTGTGAATGGAAGAAAATATACCAGTCCATCCCAGTTCATGAAGAAGCATATTAACAACAAACTTTTGAGCTGCTTTAATGACACAAAACAGTCAAAAATATCAGCTAACGCTTTATACTGACTACACTTTGAATAGCCTTGATAAAGCATAAACAAAGACTGATTCATAACAAAATGAACAAATCACACAAGCTCCGTATTTCATTTTTTTATGTCATTATCAGGACAAGCTATAACTTTTCCATCTCCCGTCTCGTATCTTGTTGTGCAAATTAAGTCTAGAATGATACATTGCATATTTGCATAAACACACTAGTCCTCCCACAGATGTGACAAGGTGCATCCAACTTGAAAGTGTAGCTCGCCAAACGCCGGCTAACTCCGAGATCAGATTTAATATCAGAGGCGACATTCAAAAGGCCTGCCGCAGCACTTTCACAAATAGCCGTGAGAGCGTATCATTGGCGGGGAGATTATGGCGGTGGCATAAGCAGTCAAATCAATCCCTGAGTATTTCTGTGCAAGTCGATGGAGGATACAGGTTAGGCCCATTAGTCATGTTGGCACCCTCCACCGCATTCCCAGCTTACAGACTTAGCCCTGCACACTTCTGCTCAGAGCTCGCCACAAATGAGCTTTTTGTAACAGTATGTGAAAAACGGAGATGCTTATTGCTATTGTATATGTAGCATTTTGGTTGCTTTAAGATTCATTGAGGAATTGTGTGTTACCACTTCAGTCAAGAATCGATTTTCAAGGCGACGAAAGAAGAAATCTGGTAATACAAAACTAACGGTAATTATTTCAACTGTTTTCAACTTTCAGCTCCCAACTTTGAGATGTGTTGCTGCCAGAATGTAAGTCTTTACCATAGAAATGAAAATAAAAAAGTGAGTATCAAAAGTTGCTGAGTGATACTACCACTACTATTGAAACTAGATACTTATTTGAAGTATTGATGTTGAAAAAATAAAATAAAATAATGAAAATAGAACAGGAATATAAAAATTTGACCTTTACTGAAAAGTTAGAATGTTCTGGCTTTATATAAATACTTGTAACACCACAGGAAATATTAAAGACACAATTTTTTTGCTTTTTTTAATATATTTTGTAGTTTTGAAAAAATCCCTTTCTATTGTCTAAAAGGAGTTTCATATTATCATGGTGCTATCAAAATGATAATGTACTGTATTGGTTGGAATTTCAGCACCTCAACTTAACATGTCCTTGTAATTCATAACTTGGATTATCACAGTGAAGAAAAGCTATTTGCAGATAATAGCATATAGTGAAGCTCTCAGACACTTGTTCTGGGGTTGTATTATGATTCAGCACAGAGCCGGCTTTACAAGTGCAGCTAATGCCTCCAGCGCCTCCAGGACCATTTCCTCTCTCTACCCTTGAAAACAAAGTAAACTCATTCTGTGGCCGACTCCAGCAGAATACAAGCCAGACTTCTGTTTGTAAAGCGATGAGGAGTTAAGAATGTAATGTATTCGTGGACATCTATCTAGTATTAGAGGGAGGTGGTACATTCCAATGACGAGGTTGATGTGCTGTATCATAACACGTACTGCGACATAATGCTATTTGTTCCACACCAGCACTCTGCAATGCCACAAGATGTTGCTCTGCTGTCGAGGCACGTTGTGGTTAGTTTCCCATATGTCTGTGTTACTGTCTGGCCCAGGAGAGGCGTGCAGGTGTAACAATAAGGCCATTAAAAAAGTCTTTATGAGATATTTTAAAAACAGCATCTACCAAGATTAAATTTAAAGAGGTGGTATTATGCTTGTATCCTGTTATAGCTTTGTTCCCTCATCAAAAACATGCCTGAAGAAGTTTACGATCTCTCCCGCCCTTATTTGAACACTCCTGTAAGATTCTGTGCAAAGCTCCGCCCACAAGCCTACGTCACCCACGCTCCCACATGACAATTCTCCATTAATATACAAAAAAACTGCACACTACAACTTCACAAACCTGATGCGGCGTGCAGTAGTTTTATAAGCGGAATGCATGCTGATTGTTTTGTGATAGCGCTCTGAAGGGGGAATGACTTAGCACAGAGAGCAAACGGAGGAGAGATTCGAAAGTGAAACTTATAAAACGTGTTAATATGTTGTTTCTGGTGAATATAACATTTTCAAAACAATAAAAGTTATGTGTTATCAATTAATACCTAAATACTGCTTCTTTAAACTGAGGAACCTGATTTTCAAAAGTGTTTAAAATGTTCTGATGGGGAAACCGCACCAGACTGCTTTTGCTTTTAAAATATATTCTATCTAATCTGATTGACAAAAACAAGTCTGGTACACCAGGTTTAACTCAAAATCCGACATACAGTCATCCACATTTTATTTGGTCAAATGTTCCAAAGCTACATCTTAGGGGTTCATTCAAATACAGCTCATCTTCATCTCCAGTATTCTTACAGTACATTGCTTTTGTGAAATAGTGCTAGGAGGTAAATGGAGTTTGGAATTACTGCGCATCAAAGTGGTGTTTTAGAAAATCACAGACAGTGACGCTGTAGTATAAGTTAGAGTACTTGGCAAATATAGAAATATAAATAATTGCAAATATAATAAATATTCC
Organism: Periophthalmus modestus; assembly: GCA_019594935.1. Taxonomy (NCBI): domain Eukaryota; kingdom Metazoa; phylum Chordata; class Actinopteri; order Gobiiformes; family Gobiidae; genus Periophthalmus; species Periophthalmus modestus. Next base: position 24,391,880 of record JAIEZT010000009.1, on the reverse strand, counting down.
CTATATTAAAATGTGTTTAAAGACGGGGAAGTTAAGTTCTATGGGGTATTAATTGCTGACACATAACATATTTAGATCACCATGTTAGGAATTTTACTCTAATGATTTCCAGCTTTTCTACAAAATAATTTATATCTTTACCAAATTGTCAGAGTAACCCTTTTTTTTAAATTAAGAAAGCATTAAATAGACTACACACCATTACGTCTTTATACCAGATGGCGTAAATTAAATGGTGGATGTTCTTTTGTGTTCCTTATCATCCAATAAATAAATTTACCATTTAGTAAAGCAAGAAGCAGCACCTATTTATAACTGCTGAATTTAAGAGGCAATCTGGACGCCAATCTGTTGTGTGAGTTTATTCAAATATCTGTTCGATCTCAGTGTGACGCTGTAGCAGGAGGCAGCAGAGGACACCCACTTCAAGTCACTTATCAGGTTTAAGACGCCATAATGTCAATGTGGAATTCTTATTATTACATGAAACCACCATTTGAACGTTTTTGGGGTTTCTGTTTTACCTGAAGCAAGATTGCCAGTTTTCAGTTTAATCTGAAACTGCAGGTCTTGAAGAGGGTTATCAAATATTTGTGTTATAATTATCATGAGAAGAGACATAAACATTTAAAGATTATTCCCGATTATGGACACTTTAGACCTAGTATGTGAGCTGTGAAATAAAAAGTAAATGTGGCATAAACAGACAGAGCAGGTAGGGTTGTCAAAAGTATAAAAATCTGATGCTAATTGGTATTAACGAGTATTCAAACTAGATACTGAGGGATTTCAGATATAAGACCGCATGGGAATATAAAAGAAAGTATTATTATTTAATGTTGAACACCACATTCTATTGTCTAAATAAAGAGTGTTTTTTATTATCATTGTGGTATCAGGATCACTACTGAGTATCGAGTATTCCTTAGTATATAAATTGAGTTTCAGATTTCAGTATCGTGACAGAACTCCAGAACATAACCAGGTTTAAAGCAGGGCCAAGCCAGGACATAGGAGTCTTAAACAGGATTAAAACAAAACTAATGCTCATTTATCAAGGAGAAACAAAGGTCTAAATCGGGACTACAGCACAATCAGGTCAGAAATAAACCTAGAACAAACCAGGGCTGAACCAGGACTGAACCAGGACTAAACTAGGATTCAACCAAGGCTAAACCAGGACTGAACCAGGACTGAACCAGGACTGAACCAGGGATGAACCAGGACTGAATCAGGACTGAACCGGGCATGAACCAGGACTGAACCAGGACTGAACCAGGACTGAACCAGGGCTAAACTAGGATTCAACCAGGACTCAACCAGGACTGAACCAGGACTAAACCAGGACTGAACCAGGGCTAAACCCGGACTGAACCAGGACTGAACCGGGACTAAACTGAGACTGAACCAGGACTGAACCAGGACTGAACCAGGACTAAACCAGGATTCAACCAAGGCTAAACCAGGACTGAACCTGGACTGAATCAGGACTGAACCAGGACTGAACCAGGACTAAACCGGGACTAAACCAGGAATGAACCAGGACTGAACCAGGTTTGAACCAGGACTGAACCAGGACTGAACCAGGACTGAACCAGGGCCGAACCAGGGCTGAACCAGGACTAAACCAGGACTGAACCGGGACTGAACCAGGACTGAATCAGGACTGAACCGGGGCTAAACCGGGACTGAACTGGGACTAAACCGGGACTGAACCAGGACTGAACCAGGGGCTAAACAAGGACTGAACCAAGACTAAACCAGGACTGAACCAGGACTAAACCAAGACTGAACCAGGACTGAACGAGGACTGAACCAGGACTGAACCAGGACTAAACCAGGACTAAACCAGGACTAAACCAGGACTAAGCCAGGTTTAGTCCAGGACTAAACCAGGACTAAACCAGGACTAAACCAAGACTAAACTAGGACTAAACTAGAGTCAGTGTAATATATACTTTGGATTTCCATTTAGGGACAAATAGTACTACTTAGAGCCCAATTTCTGGTTGCCACACAGTTCCCTCATATTCACTGTAATACATTACATCTACGCTGTTTTTCTTAGCACACCACGTTTAAAAATAACATTCCAGACATGGCAACTCTTATGTCAATCTGTCTGCCACATATGTCAAGTATGAAGCGGTTGTGTATAAAGGATTACAATAAGCCTACATGATTGAAAACTAGAGTATCTGCTGTTTGAAGACAAAGAACTATTTGCCACTTAAGTTTCTGACTAAATGCAAAAGAATACATCTGTCAGGTGTGAGCTGTTCTTGTTTGGTTTGTGAGATCTAAACCTAAAACTGAAAAATCAGTCTGATTTTATGAAACACCCAGCCCCAAAATATCCCCAAGTGCGAAGAAACTAGATGTGTCTGAACCAGATTGAGATGGCAGAAGAAAAAGTTCAAAGAAAAGAAAGAAATACAAAACCTTTCACCACAATCAAAACTATTTCAAATCATAAGGTACAAATAATGGTAGAGCAGTGAGCCTTTTGAATGAAGAGAGGCTGTGTAATACTCAGCATTTTGCCCCAGCAAGGAATGCACCTATATATACTACTCCTTTTAACATCACATAACACATGCAGGTTTCAGACATGGCAACCAACTGCACTAACACGGACAATTCAGACCAAACAGAAATAATATAATACGCCTGCATACAGTTCAAATACGTATTGTTACAGTTCACATACTTATTGTTCTGAGTTATTCTGAAGTCTGAATATCATAAAAATAGTTGGATATGGGTGAACAGATTCACTGCCCCACAGGTTGGTGGTGCAATTCCAGCTCTCACAGATAAATGATGTCGTTCTGTCCTTAACCCACCTCACCCGTGTGTACACTTGTGTGAATGTGTGTGTGAACGGGTGAGTGGTTCCTCGAGGTAAAGTGCTTTGAGTGCCTTGAAGGTGAAAAAGTGCTGTATAAAAAATGTGACCATTTGTGACCATTTACATATCAAGTGCAGTATATGAGGTTGATTTCGGGGATAAGGAAAGTACTTTCCACTTTTTAAATGTGTTGTAAAGTTTTTGGTCTCTATCAGCTGAAACATCTGTGCTACTGTATACCAATAAGAGCCTCTTCAAAGCTGTATTCATGAACATGCTGATTAAGCCCTCTCTGCAAACAGCCAACACTAAAGAATTTATGGTAAGAAAAACTTTTTAGCCAATTACTTTTTATAGAGTGTCTATAGAGGGAGAAGTAGAAGGGTCTTTTCTCAATTAGAGGCAAAACAGAGCCGGAGCTAATTGCCCCTCTCATAGCAGCGCAGCCACCAAACGTCCTGGTGGGGACATTAATACCGGGCCACGGCTGGCTCATTTTCACCATTCTGAGGACTATTTTAACTAGATCACTACAAGGCGCTATGTTTCTTGTACTGCCTGGGTCTAGCGGCTGATTTTTGCACTAATCAAAAGCTGACTTGGATGTAGGAATCCAGGCTCCCCACAGCACACCAGGGATCAAAGTCCCATTAAGGGCACGGTTTTAGACCAGGCCTGGATGTCTGGGCACGATGAATGTGTGAAATGTGGCACATATTTGAATGAACAATGTGTACTGAATTAAATAGTATGTGTATAATAACAGTACATTATGAATAGAAGGATTCAAAACATTGCATAAATCTTTAAAACAAATACATTTATTTGACGACTATAATAATAAATAAAATAAATAAATAAGTAACGCCATGCAACTTCCTAGAGGTGGCATGTTCTGTAGAAATCACTGTTCAAACCATACATGGAACATTCTCCAAGGAGATAGATAAGTTTATCCCAAACTGTGGAAGATTATGGCCAAAGGATGAAGATTTCCATGAGAACAAGAAGGCGGCCCTCCATCAGGTCAAATACGAATGCATGATTTTTCTATGTTTTTCAGTGCGATACAAATAACCAAAATAAAATATGCTTTTATTATTGTGTAATTTTTGGCTGGAAAGTTATGCTATGGGGTTTTTAAGCAAAAAAAACAAAAAAAAAAAAACAAAAAAAAACAAAAAACAAAACAGAACAAAAAAATACAAATATAATACATTTTAATAACATTAGGCCATAATTGTGTTTGGTTGAGTTATTTTGTTGGTTTGATTGAATTAGTAAAGAGCCACATTTATGTATCCAAGTCACAAAACACATCACAATGTCACAATTCACAATAGAAGAATAAAAACAGACAGAAGCTCTGGCAAAAGCATCTAACCAGATCCACCACCACTTCCACTGTAACCGGAGCTGGATGGTTTGGCCACATGACCAAACAGTGCACTTTAATCACACCATAAGTGCTGATTCAGACTGGAACAGATTCAGATTTGCCAGAGCAGCAAGTCTCTGACAGCGGCATCAGAGGAGCGGCATGGCACAGCACAGCTTTCATTACCCAAAGTGGCTTTTACACAAAGACGCTAAGCTCCGGCCCTACCACCACAGAGCGGGTATAACTTCAAGTCTAATGGACAATGACAAATATCCACAGCAAGTCAAGCACATGCCCAGGTTTTCATTTTCCAACGGGCTAATGATGCAATGACCTATAAAGGCTGTTATTGCATTAGGCTCGGAACAATGGGAGACAGCCCACATCTGTTTGTGACGGCCTACTTATCCAAGGATGATGATAATTCATGACATAAGAAGTTAATGTTCTGTCCAAACGGATTATTCAAAATGGCAATGATGCACACTTAAGTAAACAAATAAAGCATGATATAATTGAATAATGGTGGTTAGACTTTTATTAAAGCAGATACAAATGTCAGAAATGGCCCCCAGAAATGGGATATTTTTCAGTAAATTGTGTCAAATTTGTGTCCAATTCCAGCTGAGAACTGTAACCTCGGCCACATGAGGTCAGCAGAGAGATGGATAGGTATTTGTAGATAGAGACTAAACGATGTCAGTGGGTAGAGCATTTACCCCAGAACTCAAAGATCTGCATTTGTAGCCTAGGAAGCTCTTTTCTTTTGCAAATATAATGATATTAAACACAGCGTAGAAAAAGGTAGTAGCAGAGCCGCTGCTCCTTCACGTCGAGAGGAGTCAGCTGAGGTGGCTCAGGCATCTGCTCAGGATGCCTCCTGGAAGCCTCCCTAGGGAGGTGTTCCGGGCATGTCCCACTGGGAGGAGGCTCCGAGGAAGACCCAGGAGGGACTATGTCTCTCAGCTGGCCTGGGAACGCCTTGGGGTCCCACCAGAGGAGCTGGAGGACGTGTCTGGGGTGGAGGAAGTCTGGGAGTCCCTGCTTAGAGTGCTGCCCCCACGACCCTGCACCAGATAAGTGGAAGAAAATGGATGGATGGAGAAAAATGTAGATATCTGGGACAAGGTCTTTTAAATTGAGGCGTTTCAACTGCCATCCAGAAGTGATTTTCAATCCTACGGTACTGGTCTGAGAAGCAGAAATTAAATACTCAGACTACAGTGTTTAAAGCATTGGTGATTTCTGCAGCTCTAGCTAAATAATCATTAAATGCAGATGCCACTACAGAGCTTTCAATAATAGTCTTTAAGTTGTTCCTCATTCACTGAGCTTTGAGTCTACAGTCTTCAAACACATTCAGTGTTTTAAGCAGGAAGAAAAACTCCATTTATTGCACACATCCTGTCACTGTCACTTTCAGAGGAGCACTGTTTATGCAAAAGCGAGTTTGTATGGCTTAATTTCAACACTGATTCTTCCATTCTTCAAGCAATCAATCATTTCATAGTTTCATAAGACTTTCACACATTTTGCAGGCCATTAAGTGAACACTCCTTTCCTCTGCAATTTCAATCCAAATACTTTACACTAGATCTCATGATTTATTGTGGAGCTGACAGTAAAATGACATAGTTGAACAAGTACTTCTTGGCTGTGAGAGCATCTCCAGTTGGCATGTCCTTCCACTGATATATTGCAGGTGAAAAAAATGTAAAAATACACAGTTGACATATTTCTTCTCTGATATTACATTACAGCACTTCTTGAGGGGTAATTCTAATCTTCTTTGTCATGTTGGAGAATGAGAGTTTGACATATGCCACTGCTCCCTCCGCAGAGGTAACACTTAATTATCAAACCAACTGGAATACTGCTCGGGCCTGCCAGATATGACGGCTTCAATTAATGACACATGAAAAGCAATTGGGGCGCTCTGTGAGTCGTGGGCCTAAAGGGCACAGTTCTCCTCTCTGATGAGGTGGTACTATACATCCGATCATTGACCCATGGTGTAAATCTGATACTTAACACTGAACATGTCCATTGGGAGCCTCTGGTCTGCTGGTTTGTACTGTATGCTCCAAGACTCTTCTTTAAAAGGAAATTAAAGTAACCCCCAGTGGATGGAAATAAATTCAGGACATATACTCTAGGGTTGAATAAGCTTTTGGATATTATAGATACCAAGGGAAGTGAGCCTCCAACCCCTATGCAGTTTTAAGACAGATGCCCTAAAGTCTCAACAAAGTCATAATTTTGCTACCACAGTGAATCGTGGAATAGCATCACCTATAAAATAATAATATAACTGCATGATGTTTCTTGGGAGGTAGTTCTAACAAGGGGAACAGCATTGACAAAGGTGTAGTCTTCTTCAAAGTCAGAATTGGGAGGGGCAAGGTTATTGAGGGCTTAGTACACAATGAGGAGTACAAGTCAGTGTAATCCCTCATTCGCCCAGAAGTGGCCCACGGTATAAAGAGTCTCAAAAGTTATACCTATTATTTTCCACATGGGTTGTGGATACACTAGAGCCTGTGAAAAAACTCTGATCTGACATACATTACAACATTACCTGCCAACCATTCACTCTCATGCCAGTTAAAGGTGTAACTTTTCTAATCTTACAACCTGCTTGTCTCCGTGGAGATGTTATTGCTTTGCCGGGAATGTTTCACAGTATGGCATCTCGCTTGCATTTATTCAAATACGGATGCTTTTTTTAAATTAAAATACCACGAAAGCGTGAATTTTTACCGTGAGCGGAGGCCAGTCTCCACAGACCTGACCTATAACTTGGCCTGATGGCGTCACATGCTTGACACTATAGTGAAAAATGAGTTTAATGCCATACTTTGGAACATTAGGGACAATCAGATGGTGGACCCTTCATCGCAAATGTTATATTGCAAATTTAAATATGATTCACCTCTAAATTCTTTGGGCAGGAAAAAGCTGTATACGGACACAACTCTGTAGAAGGAGATTGAAGATATAGAAGAACTTAATACCCAGCAACCTTCAAGCCGTTGTGCCCCATCCAATCATTTCATTTTCTGTCACAATTGTTTTAACTTAGAAAATGTTAAGGTTACACTGAGCCAACTTTCATAATCTATGCTTCATTTAGGTCATTCTGAACATTCACAAGGTGCGAGGGAGTAGCAGAGCATGAGTGTATGGGTCAGGTAGTGTAACAGACGCACGCTTCAGTGGTCAGAGCTCAGGCAGTTACAAGCGTGCAGTAATTGCACCCCTCTCTGCATCATTTATAATGAATAAAATATGACGCAGAGTGTTATTCAGCCAGGGATTAGAGCGTGTCCTTTGGGTGCCATGTAAAATGTCTATATAGTCCTGCAGCAGCAAGAGAACTCTTAGCAATAGACACATCAACAAACAAAACAACTTGGGTGAAAACACAAGCTAATTTGCATTGAATTAAGTATTAGGTTTCTTAATGTCACAATTAACCAACGTAAGCAGACGCACTTGGGAGTTCACCTATCCAAAAGTTAAATATTTCATCTACAGACACGCCTTTCAACGCATTCTTCAAAGTCAGATTATTCTCAGAAATGGAAATGTTACTTAATTGTTAATGCCACAAATCCCAGTAAACACATCTTTTGTCATAGCTTGATCTGTTTTCCCCTCATAAGAAGACATTGGGAGCCCATCGTTGCTCTGTTCTGCTGTTTTCCAGCTTGGATCTCTTTGTACTTGGGAGCTGCACATCCATAATGCATTAGCGACAAGAGCCAGGCTAATGAAGATTTTATAATTGATAAAAAGTGCGACATCAGCATATGCATAAAATTAGCATGAGGCTGCACTTAAAAGGGGAAGAACTGACATGAAAAAAGAGGAGGAAGTTAGTGGTGTCCAGAAAAAAGACGCTTACACCATGTCTGACTGCTTTTTACTCCCAGTGGAAGAAGGAAAGCATGTGTAAAGATACAGCTGGGTTTCATGTGTATATAAGGATGAAATATGCATTATAAACAGAATGAATTAAAAGGCAAAAATGTTTCACTTGGATCCACTGTGGAAACCAAGTGAAACTATGTACTAGTTTTAATCTTAATACTATGGGTTTCAAAAGTTGAATAGCAAAAACATCTTCTAGCAAAAAAGTAAAAAACTATAATCAAATTTTTTCCATTTTCTTTTTCGATTGTATTCTGTCTCATTAAAACAAATATAAATTGCTTTCACTCTGCACAAAAATAGTCACATCCTCACTAACAAGAGGACTGGCTGTAAACTGCTCAAATAAAAAGACCCAAGCATATAATTGACAATTAAAAATGACCGAATCTTGATCTTGATTAAAATTGGATTAATTGCACATCCCTAATTTTAGTTCCTGGGACATTGTGAAAATCCACCAATGGGAAATAATGTGTAATCATACCTTGCCTTCACTATTGCGAGATAGGACCACTGCCTTGTTGGGGTCTGGTGCATCCCCAGGTATGTATTATACATTTGAATACACTTGTAGATGACATGTATATAGCTGAAGATGAAGCATATAAATAAATGACGGACTCACAGTAATCAGTGGCTTCTAAGCTCAAAATTTAATGGGACAAGCCACAATCGTGAGAATCCCAAGAACTGTAAGATCCTTGCAAGTGTATTTTATCAAACGACATCTTCAAACAACATCTTCCACACATAAAAATAATATAACTTAGAGTAGGTGGAAGTGTAACAGCTCTGAAAGAAAACATATGCCGCAGTGTCAGGACTTCAATGCGTTTTTTAATCATATTTGTTCTCCCGAGACCCGCAGCCATAACAATAAAGCTTTGTTGTTGGGTGATAGATGTCATGCCAGCCTCGGAATGAAAACTGATGAGAAAATATTACAAAGACTGAGCCCAACAACTTTACTTTGGTGAATAAATATTCCTTTGATACTGCCCTATACATGAAGACACTGTAAAATGCTGATGTCAGTTTGCATACGCCACATCAGTGTATTTCATTATGTTTGATACTGTGATACAAGTAGGGCTGCGATTATTTCTTTACACTGAGATACTGTATTTAAATACATTTTTAAAGAGATAAAAGTTGAAATGTAGTGACTGAAGGCTTGGTTACACAATATTTATGAATAATGTGTATTACTGATGAAAATCATACATATATTATTTTAAATAATGCCACCTTCTTTGTTATAAAATGTTTTTTGGGTGTATTTTAGATTCTGCATTGTCCAGTTAAGGATTACACTTCAAAAATAAGGATTTTAATAGTCAACTACTTAGAGTTATTCTAAATCATGTTTGGAGCCCTAGTTAAGTAGGAACTAGAAAAAACTAATTGTAGTAGTTGACTAGTTAGTTTAGTAGTTTTTAGTTGTTTTGGTTTTTTTTTTTTGTTTTTTTTTTTTTTTTTTTTTTTTTGGATTAATTGAATTTTGATGCAAATTTTGATTTTAAAAATCTGAACATTTTATTCTTTTTTTTGATATTTTGATTTAATAATGCCGCTGTCTTTGTTATAAAATGACACTATGTTTTAGTGTCTGTATAGTCCACATAATGATGGTGATTATCAAAATACGACTATGGTTATTCTTCATAGTCAATTAGTCATGATTAATCAGTTCATTGTTGCAGCCTGACCTGACATAATTTAACATTTGTGCTTGGGTTGGAGATGCTCACTCTTCTTTGGTCTCAATAAAATACAATCAAATCGTCTTCAACTAATACAGTATGCCGAAACAAGGCTACTGTCTAAAACCCCCGATACTGCCACATCACTCCTGTTCTTGCCACTCTTCATGGTTGTCTTTTCAGTACAGAATCAATTTCAAAACTCTGTTCACAGCCTACAGAGCTCTCAATGAGCAGACCCCACGTTACCTGTCCCAGCTTCTCCACAGACATGTGTCAGGTCGTGGTCTCAGGTCTGTTGACCAACAGCTGTTAAATTTCCACGGACGAGGTTCAAAACAAGGGGTGACTGAGCATTCAAATCTGTTGCACCTAAACTTTGGCATGAACTCCTCCTTAATCTTAGAATAGTAAGATCCACTGAGTCATTTAAAATAAATTTAAGACTCACTGATATAGCCTTTCTTTGCTGAGCTCTTATTTATTTTTAATGTTTTGTAAATGTTGTTGTTCTGACTATATTGTATTTTATAATGATTCTGCATTTCATCTTCACCTCTATCTCTAAAGCACCTTGTGAGCTGATCTCTGTGAAAGGTGCTCTATAAATAAATGTTACTTAAATTCGGTGACTGGCACATACAGCAATGGCATGAAAGCCTGACAAAGAGCATATGATAAAACGAAGCTTCTCACAATACAAACTGTGTCTTTTAAATAGCCCCTCGCTGCAACTTAAAGTTACCCTGGCAGTTCTCTTGAGTTGAACCCAGCTTGCTCAGCACAGCAGGACATTTCTATTCAACAGGCGATGTACTAGCACCACGACTTGAAAGCCCAGCACTTACATGACTGTTTCTCCATAAAAAAGCCTTCACAGAAAAGTGTTTGTGCTGGCTCCACTACTCCCTGAATGACAGATGCCTCTAGAGGATCCACACCGCTCTGACATATCTGACCTTTGGAGGGGCAGGGGCTAAGGGTGGTTCTGTAGCTTTGGCTTCTGCTGAAAAGGCCAAACAGAGCCACGCAGATGTGCCACAGCTGCCCCGCCCCAATCCCAATGTCCCAGACCGGAGAGGGGAACGCCGGGAACCACAGAGAGACAGCCGCTCAATCTGAGAGGCACCCAGCCGCAAAACAAGCCTGTGCCATCTGATACGGCACTGACGGAGCATCAGTATTCCTCATAGCAGTGCCCTGAGGTGGAAATGGAAACTTCATGCATTTGTTTCTTCAGCCTTTATATGATTGAAAACATTATATTTAACTGTGACATATTTCATTAAGTGGATATCAAGATTAATTAGCAAATGTCATCACTATTAAATGGGCTCTGATCACCTACAACTTCAATTAGAGCTGCTCCACTTCCATCACTGTGACGGACAACTATTTAAACTGCCACTAACAAAGACATACTTTAATACTCAACTGGAAAATGTATATAGCATTTAGTTGGCCTGTTTTTTTTACCCAGACATTGCATTCCCACAGCAACAATAATGTAATCCTACTTTTTACTTTTAATACAAAGAAATACTTGAGAATTAGAATAGCCAAAACCTCTAAGCGCACACTAAAGCCCATGAATGCAATCAATTCCTTTACACCAAAGCAGCTTATTTCACCATGCTAGACTGTCTATACTTACTCTATATTTAATTAAGGCACAGCTCATACACAAAATGGATATAGAGATAAAATTTGCATAATGCCATTAGTCACCCGGCAGTAAAAGCGCCTTGCTCGGTGGCTGTTTAGTGAGGTGGTCTAACATTCTGCGTGTGCCAAGTGTGCGCTCACTCACTCGGGCCTCGGCACTGGGAGACTCATCTGAGAATAGCCAAAGAACAGGGGATGAGAGCGCAGTAAGTGCACAGAGGACGGTGCAGCTGTGAAATGAAGAGCTGTCGCGTCTACTGGCCACTCTCTCTCTCGCCCACAGTAAAGGAAAGGAAACACTTGGCACAGCACAAATATAATGTGTACTCATGTTCTTTTGACTTCACTGCATGATTATATTTTGGAGGAAAAAAAAAAAAAGAGGTGCTTTTGCAACTCTTCCAACACCGACTTAAAAGTGTCTAGCCACAGCATTTTCCATTTGGTACTTCTAACAACGTTTGCATATCACGTTAATTGAGTTTTTAATACTTGAATGGCCAGAGAAGTGGACAGTAGTTGTATGAAAATTGTGCTTTATATACAAATCCAATTGAGATAAAAAATGGGACAATAGAAAGGGACACACATTTTTTTTTTAGACTACAAAAATAGCTCAAACTTGCACAAAATACAATAAAAGACTTATTCCTGACGTATGAAAGAGAAAAAAAAATACGCTAAGTCGAGTGTGCCCTATCCTACCTTATAAACACCCATTTCTGTTCAAATGTATTTAGTTACAAAAGAGTATTTAACAAGCAAACTGTTATTTCCAGATCCCCTTAACCCAATGACTGTGATAAGATAAAAACATAATGGGATAATTATACAAAATGGAGACTCATACACTCAGAACATTAAATGCACTGAGCAAAAATCAGTTTTCTTTTCACACCATCTACACCTTCCAGTGTGTAAATCCTGCATTGAAATAAACAAACATTTCAAAAGAATCAGTAAACCCGGGCTATAGCACAGATTGGACTTGCAGGTGAACTAACACAGGTATAGCAGGGCCACTGAACGCTCCCCCGTTTGATAGAGTTGGATACACCTCAGCCTCACCGAGATGAAAAGGAATCGGTGGCCTTTCAAATCATTCAGAGTGTGTGTGCTTGCGCTTAATCGTATTCCGTTTTTAGCAGGTACAAATGGAGCTTTGATCTGGTGACAAATAAAATCACAACAGGGTGCTAAAATATTCGGACAGGCGGCTCACCAACACAGCAGTGGCAGTGGCACATGAGGAAGGACAAGATCACACAATATCACCCGAGCTGGAATACGGCTGTCAGGGAGGCTGTCAAAACACTGGCATCCAACACAGGGGCAGAGCTAATGTTAGTGGATGCATATTGCTCCTGTTTTTATAATTGCCCATATCAGCCTATTCATCTTGATTCACTTGTTTCCATTAGGGATTAAGGGTGAACGACATGATAGCTCATCAACTATGGGCCTTGGTACACTGTGGACAAAGCTTGGTTAGTTTGCAATGCTGACAAAGGAAAGGAAAAGTACCTAACAATACTTCTTTCACACATGGATGTTAATAGTTATGATGAAAAGATGTGACAGAAAAGTGATAAAAATAAGTGATTGCTCATGAGCTATGAGACTTGCAGGTGTCTTTTTATGTTATATGTGCAAGGTCAGACATAACCTAGTCATGCAATATCAAATGTCCACTATTAGGATGATATTTATTATAACACTATGCAATTATATGAAAGTAGAATACAGACTGTAGAAAAGTCCTGAGTCCTGAGGTATGAGTGTTGCAGGTCTTTTTATGTTATATGTGCAAGGCTAGTCATAACCTAGACATGCAATACCAAATGTCCACTCTTAGGATGATCTGATAGTTATTATAATACTATGCAATAATATGGAAGTAGAATACAGACTGTAGAAAAGTCCTGCATTTAAATATCTCATTGGACATAACTGGATTGGAGAGCCTGTGCAACTACTGTACCTTTTATTCCTCTGGGCTTCCTTCTTATCCATAATGACAGGTACACAGTTCGTCAGCTCGGTCCAATCCGCATGCAAGCCGCAGCTCCAGCCCGTAGAGAAGCGGGAGAAGAGCCACGACTCCTCCTTCCCCGGCCGGTGACAGGTGCACTTCTTTTGCCCGGGTTTACAGTCACACGGCTGCTCCAAACGGATATTCCTCACCAAGTGCCTCCCGAAAGTGGTTCCTCCTGTCTTCTGGATGTGCAAAAACACAATCACATCGTCTCCTTTGATGTTGAACTCCACATGTCTGTCCAAGTCTCTTTCAGTGAAGTTAAACTTGGAGGGTGCTTTAGCAGGGCTGTCTTCCTCCAGGTCTTGATCCCGGTAAAAATCATCAGTGTCCTCGTAGGCGCTGGAAAGGAGGCTCACCCCTCTTAGTTTCTCTCCAGTCTTAAAATGGCATGAATTGCTGCCAGTGGGACATATATATTGATAACCTATCATAACAAAAAGAACGGCTAAAATGGGGACCAAGATGAGCTTACTGGATCTCTCATCCATCATATCAGGGTCTTGTCTTCATGTCCTTACTGTAAACATCTAGCACATGCTTCTTGGGAGTGGGTTATCCTCGTGCCCAAAACGTGCCACATGTTGATTACGCACAATCACACAAAACACCAACAAATCTACCTACTTCCCGTAAAACTGCACTGTTCTGCAAAGCTTTCCCAAAGTCAAGACGCATTGGCTGTAATGATTTGGAGGTCCAACTTCTAAAGCGGAACGCAGCATCTGTCCCGACGACTCCCATGCTCCGGCATCAAGTTCAAAACGAGGAAGCGGCGAATAATTTCACACGAGACAACAACATCACACTTTAAATCGCATCAAAGAGCGTTTAGGTGGCAGACCTTCCTTTAGAAAGATCGCAGTAAACGTGGATCCTCGGGCAGCGTCCTCCAGCCTCCTCCTGAAGCTCATCTGACTGACTGCACGGAGCACGGCGTTTTTAGAGGCAGCCGCATCCACATCATCCACATCACAAAGGCGTAGTGCTCTCATCGCCGCTGGGCTGGGGAACTCCACATCCCAATCATCATCTCCATCCCATCACAGTCCAGACAAACGGGACGCACGGGAGAGGGTAAGTATATGCGTAAATTGCGCACAAAACAGACTACACCTTTTTATTTTGTGATCACGTTCATGCAAAAAAGACAGACGCGCTGTAAGTCTAAAGGTGCTTCTAGACTTCATCAGACTAGTACATGTAAATGGGTTTCACTATTTTTGAATAGCCTTCTCAGTCAATCAGCCAACTCAGAAGTTTGATCAACAGTAAAACTAAATCTAAAAAAAAAAAAAAAAAAAAAAAAAAAAAAAAAAAAGAATGAATGAATGAATAAATTAATTAGATACATTAAAGGGATAATTAAGTCTTGATTAAAAGTAATAATGACAATAATAATAATAATAATAATAATAATAATAATAATAATAATAATAATAATAATAATAAAGTAATGCAAAAAAGCATAAATAAAGTAATACAAAATAGCATAAATAAATAACTCAATAGTCTGTACATAATGTTTATGTATGTATGTGTAGTATTTTATTGTTGAAGTACTTGGTGACTGATGAAACACAACTTTTGCTGGATATTGAGTGGGAAAATGTTCAAACTGTAAATCCAGATTGTTAGGTGTCCAAAGCTGCGCCTGAGTAAAATCCTTCCTCCCTCACGTGTGATCCATCTTCACGCGCTGTTTTCTTTGCGTCAGTGCCGTGCGCATCGCACAAAACATCCGCTGTATTTACCAGCGGCTTTTAGCGCAGCGTTGGGATCAGAAATATAGAAAGTCTGATAAGTTGTTAGCAGGATGAGCTATGTGAGCTAACTGCTGCTCAAAGTACCTGAAGCCCCTCGGTGTGTGGAGCATTCAGTCTCCTCATCAGGGTAAGAGCGTGGATTAAACAACACTCAAGGAGCAGGACGAGCTGATTTAGATTCTGCTAGTTTGATAAACGACTCTTGCAGATAATGATCGTCATAAGTGATTGTATTTGGGGTTATTTGCTCCATTGTGCGCTGCGTTAGCCCACACGCTCCAGCTACAACTCAAACCATCTACTAAACCTGCTCCAGCCTCACCAAAGCGTCCAAAACGGTGCGTTATTGCGCGTTTGGGGTTTTATGATGGGATAATAACACTGTCGTTTTGCTGGTCTCTTGATCTTGACACTGCACACTCCTGCTGAGGATAAGAGTAGGCTTACTACGTGGCAGTGTCGTGTCTTGGTACAATGATTTGACCCTCCTGCTGACTGTGACTGTAGTTTCAGATTACTGCTCCTTGACGGACACAATGAGAAACAGTGTTTTGTTGTCCCTGCTGCTGCTGCTGCTTCTGCTGAGCCCACAACATGTCACCTCATCCAAAGGCGTCAGAGCCAGTCTGAAAGCCAAGTGGAGCATGACCCCCTTTCTGCTGGAGACATGGTAAGGGGCTCCATCCAGTTTAAGTCACGCAATAGGTCCACATATGTGTCCTACTTCAATCAGCCATCATCCTAATAATGTAGGCCAACTCCCAGGCAATAAAGAAACAATAATTCAACCTATTATCTATATCAACTCAGTTATGAGAGTCTAAATTAACTAAAGGTAGATAGAGGGATCTTTAAAGGCCCTTTAGAGCCTTGATGCATAAATGACAGCATTAGAGGAAAGTGAAAACGACAACATTATACGGCATTATTCTTGTGGCTACCTCACTCTTGATTATAGTTGTGACTTTAGTTTGGATTGTAGTCTCCTCATCATGTGTAATTGGAGATAGCTGCATGTCTTTTGGGGTAGCCCAGTTCTGTAACGATGCACGTTTGAAAGTAAAAGCTACTTGTCATTTACTGTGTCTCACTTATCTGTGTTTGTAGTGAATTTGTTGGTGAAGATGGAAATGAAAAATTCTGGCAGTTTGTTGACACTGTCAAAGAGCTCACTGTTTACAAGCAAGGAGGTGAGATTTAAATGTTTCTTGTAGCTGTTGTAGTGACTTGTTGTTGTTGTGGCTTTCAAAAACTCTTGTTTGTGCTATGTTAACAATATTATGATATTATCTATATTATCCAAACTTTTGAATTTCGATGGTCTTTAACACACTGACATTGTTAATTGCAGAGTCTGTGCGCTCCTACTTCAATCTGATTGTTAAAAAAGCTGGCCAGTTCCTCACGGACCTCCAAGTTAATCTCCTCAAATTTGCTCTGTCATTACGAACATATTCCCCAGCGGTTTATGCGTCCCAGCAGGTATGTGGTCAAACACTGAAAAGATAGTTACTGAAGAGTTGGGCTGGGCAATTAATCAAATTAATCTGATTAATTGTCTTTTTAATAATGAAGATTTTGAAAAATTGCCAAAATAGTGAAATCGAGGATTATTATGAAACAAGTTCACTCCTGACTTTTTCACTTTAAAAGTGGGGTTATTAGGCAAGTAAACAACTGGTATTGTTAAAAAAATAATAATACAATTTTAACTATTAAAATTAGATTACATATTTATACTAATGTACTTTAAAGCAATTTACAATTTCTTAAATATGCTAAAAATATGAAAATGTTAAGAGTTTCCTGAAAGACTACAAGTCACTGCTCTAACTTTGATTAAAATCAATTAAAATTATAATTGTCAGGTGTGTGCAAAAAAAATCAACATATATACGGCCCAGCCCTACTAAAGAGGCGATAGTGCTATGACAGCTTCTTGTTGAACGTAGCATTACTGTGTTATTTTCATACAAACACAAGCACATATTTCCTAAGTGAAAAGTTACTTGGTCCACTGAAAAATATCTCGTTAGGTAATCGTTGTATGAAACCGTGTGTAATATTTCGCATCAATAACTCATTTTCTCTCAACAGCACTTTTTCTCAAATAAACTGTAGACTGATAATTTTGTCCAATTGATCGGCACATGAAAAACCCTGGACTGATGATTAAACTTGATTAAAGTGATTTCAAAGGAAGTCATGAAAAAACTAATTGAGAAAATCACAGTTCATTCATTCAGCATCATTGACTATCAAAACAAATGTTTTATCAAGGTCTGTTAAGTAAAAAAAACCCCAAAAACATACAAATTGATGGGGTCAAAATAGCTTAAATTGAATTCCAGGCAGTTGTACCTTGTTCATCTATGTTTTCTTTTATTACTTTATAATAACTACACTGTAATTAGATTTAATAAAACACCAACAAAGACTTAATTCAAAATGTAGTAATTGCTTAATAAGAATGATTCCGGCTTAAGTACTTAAGGGATTAGGGTTACCCTTATTTTTATATTGCAATCTAAAAATGAGCAACCTTTTAGCCATATACACAAAAATACCCATTTCACCATAATTTTATCTGATATGAAATTTTGAGTGGTAAATAAAAATGTATTTCAAGGTTTTCAAGTACTGTACTCGGAAACGCATTGAACACAAGGGTTACCGACACATTTGACAACTGCTAACAAAAAATAAGTGCAATTGTTGAATTAGTTTAATTGTGCAGCATTTTTTCTGTTTACAGATTGCAAGTGATGAGCCTCCTCCTGACGACTGCGCTGCCTTTGTGTCTATCCACGGCCAGCACAGCTGCAGCCCCAAGGATATAAAGAAGCTCCTGAAGGCAGCTGCAGGCAGGTAACAAAGGAGGACTTTTAACTGTGAGATACGTGGAACTCACTGATCGAAAACAATATGCTGGTACAATTTTTGTATTTTGTTTTTAAGTTTGTCTGAATTCTAAAATTTTTGCAGGCCAAAACCTTATTTATACAAGGATGATCACATCTATCCTGGTGGAAATAAAACTGAAGTGCCTATTGTAATCTTGTACGCTGAATTGGGACCAAGAAGTTCACATCGTTTCACAAGGTGTTGTTAGAGAAAGCAGAAGAGGGCACACTTTTGTATGTGCTCCGACATTATGTAGAAGTAAGTAGCTGTTTTCCATTTATTTTTCTTCAAGATTCAATTGCCTTTATGTGTTATGATACAAAAACAACGCTACTCCTCTTTACTACATCTGTGTGGATCTTTCACCAAATTGATACTGCCCCCTCAGTCCTTTTTCAATAAGTGATGCCTGTAAGCTGGCAATGCTCCTGAAATGTTTGTGCCCAACTAAAAGCTTGGGCTATAGATGCTTGCTGAAGGTTTTTTTCTTTCTTGGAGACACGTGCCGGTAGAAGCAGAGAGAGTGGGAGTGAAAGACTCAGGCATTTCTTTGAATCTCAGTGAACAAAAGTGCCAAGGTTAAATGTCAGTAAATCTGCTGCAGTGTGTGGCAGAGTCCTTGTGTGTTTCATGTTGCAGGCAAACAATTTTGTTAAACTAGTAATCGAATAGAAAAATATCGTTGAACACCAAACAAGAAACTGTGTGTACTCAATAGTGTGCGGGGCTGTTCTGGATGAAATGGCTGTTTTCAGGTTAGCTTTCCATGCCGCTTTGTCATTAAGGTCGTCTTTTATAGTCACAGTCCCAGACCTATTAATTGTGCTGCTGGCATCTGTGAAACCTGGATTTTAGTTTCCAGTGCTGAAGTGCAATTCATCATGCTACCGAACGGGTTTCTAGAGTTGTTCACATGCAGTTGTACTAGTCAGATTTTGCGTTTGTTCAAAAGTGAAATGTTACTTTCGCCAGCCTCATAGCATCAGTGTCTAAGTCATGTCTTTGCCAAATTGTGTTTCTGTCTCATTCTACTCTCCAGACTCTGTGGCATCTGTATGTGTCATTGGCTTTGTCTTCGGCCAGTCAGAAACATTTTTACAGCCAGAAAACAACACACTTTTTAACTCCTGAATTAGTTGGTCCACAATTTCAGAATTCATCTGAATGCAAATTTGTTAGCTTTGTGATATAGGGTCTGTGTTCTAACTTGTGTATTTGCATATAACTCTTCTTGTATTGTTTAGTTTTGTGTTATTTAATTGTTGATATTGCTATTTCTGCTGTGTCTCTGTTTTTTCTCTTCTTGGATTACCACTGCCAATTATCTGCCTCCTAGTTTGCAGTTCCTTCTCTGTGTATGTAGGTTTGGGATGGATAGAAATTTGAGGTGGCAGTGGCTCACTTGGTAGCGTGTTCTTCCACTGACCGATGGTTGGCCTTTGGAATCCCAAAACAGACACTAAACCTGCCTCATCCCCAGTGTCTCCGTACACTGGTTTATGAATGAATTCTACCATTTTTGTTTGTTTTATGATTAAATCATACTGGTTATTATCATATTTCAACCATAGACTGTGGTTCCAACTTACTTGATTTTCTTTTTGTGGCTCTGTTACAGAAATCAAAGCCTAAAACCATGCTTCTGTCTGGGTATGGTGTGGAGCTGGCTATCAAAAGCACTGAATACAAAGCTGTGGATGACACTCAAGTTAAAGGTGACTCACTGAACTGTCAAATTGGCTATTCAAATTCACATGCAATTAAAGCAACACTGTACAAATGATTGCTTTTTTAGACTCAAGGACGCCTTTAGCTGGTGAGGATAATGGAAATGATGAAGTTCAAGGTTTTCTGTTTGGGACTTTAAAGTAAGCTATTCAATGTGATGTTGATCAGAAATGCTTAATATTTTGCTCTAGCATGGGTGCTGCTTGACTGAATTTGATTTTTTATTTTCCAAGGAAAGCTCACCCTGAACTGAAGGAAGAACTTGTGAATTGCGCAAACATCTCCTTGAGAGCATGAATGACCTGGCCCCACTCAAAGTGTGGGAACTTCAAGGTAAAATTTCACCTTTATGCAACAATTATCTTTGTGAGTTCGTGTGTGTTAGTTTAGCAGTGAGGTGGCAGTGGCTTTTGTGCACTGTGTATTTGTGTCTGTAGGTAAGACACCTTAGTATGATTCTGGTATGTGAGTGAGTGATTGGTGGTGGTTGGAGGGGCTGATGGAGCAGACTACCCCAGGGTAGCTGTGGCTAACAATAGCACCTTAACACTATCACCAAGAGTGAAAAGTGTTGGTTTAATTTAGATATTAATCTATTTACTTGCAAGGGCTATTTTCCACAATATCATATGTTTATTGTTTATCCTTTACAGATCTGAGTTTTCAAGCTGCTGCTAAAATCCTTTCTGCGCCAAAGTTTGATGCTCTGAAGATAATGCAAGACCTGAGTCAAAACTTTCCAAGTAAAGCAAGGTAGGAGAGTGAAGCTTTGCCTGTTTGCTGCATTATAATGAGCCCATTTATTATTTAAAATATAATATGTTTATTTTCTGCATTATATACAACCTATGGGAATCCTTTGGCTTTATTTAAAATTCACCCAGAGTATTCTTTTATAGACTTGGGTATAGACTTTTGCATTTGTTTGGATATGATTAATCAATCCAAAGGCACTTATGGGCTCCACAATGAAACACTTTTATGTGCGCAGATGTCATCCATCTTTTTGATGTTTGCTTTTTTTGCACAAGCAGCTTATAAAAATGCCAAAAAAGTGCTGAGTAAGAATCAGGTGTTTACAGGGGAATTGACTGCAACCATCTTGAGAGCCTGCACTTTTTGGAGATTAAAACTGGCATTTTACTAGCGGCTGGGGATGTGCTAAAAGCTGAGTGTAACTGTATACGTGTTTTACTGTTTCCACAGATCACTGACAAGGGGTAGCAGTAAAGCAGGAAATGAGAAAAGAAATTGAGGAGAACCAAAGGTCTGATATCATAACCAGCATCTCACATAGAAGTCCACTATTGTTTTATTATTGCCTTAGCACAATATTAGCAAGCTTGGCCCGTAATCTATTATCTAAAGGATATTATTTCTCAACGTACAGCAGTAATTTTTATTGTTAATTTCCCCCTACATCTCTGGACTGTCTTTAATGTTACGAGTCATGCTGTGCTCCCCATGCTTGTCTTTCTCATTGAAAACAGCCACTATTAAACACAGAATAACTCATTTAGAGCTTTAAGCATTCATCTGCCTCCTTCTGTTTGTTCTTTAAGCACCTCAGCGAGACTGTTGGTGTGCACCCTGGAGATGGAGCTCTTTATCAATGGGCTTCATATTGATCTGGACATTCACAACCCATTCAGGTAGGGGGTTGATAGTAAAGATCAGCTGGATATCTGTGCCATTACTTCTTATAGTAACAAGAGTACAATTCCTCAAGTTTGTGTAATCTTTTTACAGCATTTTGGATATCCTCAGAGGAGAGGCTAAGGTTTTAGAGGGGCTTCATAATCTAGGTATAAAAGGGGAGCATCAAGCCAAACTGCTAAGATTACTGTGAGCCATGTGGACGATAGTTATGCCCTAGACATCAGAGATCCGGCTATAATGGTAAGTCATGTCCTATTCTTGGAGTGAAAATTAGATCTGGGATAAGGTTATTGCTGTAGCCCTGAGGATTACAGAAAGTTGAATTATTTAAGAGAAAGTTGGCCAAGAAAAGCTTTTTATTCATTATCGTGTACTTAAGGACAATAAGATTTCTAAACTGTGTGCGGCTGAAAAGTCTCTTTGGAGCGATTGATTATGTAGCCGCATTATGGAACACTCATGGCACACATGTCATTACTACAGAAATGAGCTGTACTTACTTCCCAAAAGCAGGACAGAATGAAATCGTACATTTATACATTTTAGTACATTTACATAGAGTTGTCTTGAGAGAAGATTTCATGTTTCATTAAATTTTTCATTTCTTTTCATACACGATTGTTTCTGTTATATTGTGTGAACTAAGAGTTGTTTAGTACTTCAGACTATACTGTATTGGTATGCAACAATATTAATGCATGTAATTTATTTCTAAATGTCACAAATATTGTATCATAACATTTAGATTTTATTGGTGCTGTGAAGTTTGGTTGACACATGATTAATGTTTTTTCACTCTTCTTTTGCCTTTCTGTTTTCCAGTGGTTTAATGACATTGAGAATGACCCAATGTACCGCAGTTGGCCATCGGGAGTACAAGAGCTCCTCAGAGCTACGTTTCCTGGAGTCATCCGACAGATCAGACGCAATTTCTTTAACCTGGTGAGTTGCAGACCATCCATCCATTTTCTTCCTCTCATCTGAGGCCGGGCTGCAGGGGCAGCAGTCTAAGCAGGGATTCCGAGACTTCCCTCCCCCCAGACCTTTCCTCCAGCTGCTCTGGTGCGACCCCAAGGCATTCCCAGGCCGGCCGAGAGACATAGTCCCGTCAGCGTGACATGGGTCTTCCCTGGGCCTCCTCATCCTCTCGATGTGGAGGAGCAGCAACTTTACTCTGAGCTCCTCCCATGAGACCAAGCTCCTCGCCCTATCTCTAAGGGAGTGCCCAGCCACACTGCGAAACTCATTTCAACTGCTTGTATCTGCCATCTTGTTTTTTCAGGCATTACCTAAAGCTCATGACCATAGGTAAGGGCAGGAGCGTAGATTAACTGACAAAATCAAGAACTTTGCTTTTCAACCCAGCTCCTTTTTTATCGCAACAATCCGATACAGCAACTGCATCTCTGCAGACCCTGCACCAATCCGCCTGTCAATCTCACGCTCCATCCTTCCCTCACTTGTGAACTAGATCCCGAGATACTTGAACTTCTCCACTTGAGGCAGGTCCTGTTTCGATGAAGACATCAGGACAACATAATCTGCAAACAGCAGAGATGAAATCTTGTGGTCCCCAAACCAGACCCCCTCTGGCCGCTGACTGAGACTAGAAATTTTGCCCATAAAAACAATAAACAGAACCATTGACAAAGGGCAGCCCTGGCGGAGTCCAGCATGCACTGCGAACAAGTCTCACTTATTCCTGTTATTTGAATATACTCTCCGGTCCCCCGTCTGAAAAACAGGGACCACCACCCCGGTGTACCAATCTTGAAGTACTGTCCACGACCATCATGCGATGTTACAGAGGTGTGTCAGCCATGCCAACCCCACAAAATCCAAAGACTTTGTCACCGAGAAGCTTGCCAACCACCTCAGTGACTTCACCCAAGATGATGGATGAATCTGCCTCCGAGTCCTCAGTCTGTGCTTCCTTTTCAGAAGACGTGACAGCGAGTTGGCATTTCCATGTCCCCAAAGCCAGTTTCCATGTCCGGCCTTTGACTGCAGCCCAGATCTCTCACCGGCCCTCAAGGATCTTCCTGCAGGTATTGGGTTCACGGGATGACAACCCCATGTTGTTCATTTAGGCTGTGCCCAGCCAGGCCCCATGGGGGAAGGCCCTGGCCACCACACGCTCGTTTACAATCACCCACCCCAGGCCTGGCTCCAAGGGCTTTTGAAACTCTCTTAGTCTGACCCGTCCCCTAGGACCTGTTTGCCATGGGTAACCCTACCAGGGGCATGAAGTCTCCGACAACATTGCTCCCAGAATCATTCGGCGCGCTCAAACTCCTCCACTATGTTAAGGTGGGAATGGGAGACGCAGACCACTACTATCTATTAATTCAGAGATGCAGACCATTAAATGAATTAATATATTTCTGCAAATGACATTTTATTCTCAATACAACATAAACCATTATTTGGAAATGCGTACGATAAAAGATTGATTTTTTTTGTTGTTGATGTTTGTTGTTGTTCAGCAGTGGAATTAGCATTTAGTACCACATTAGAATGGCAAAGGATTTAAAACCATGAATTAGAGTTTCAGTCTTGAAACTTTGCACCTAGTTACTACTAATCATCCTTGTAAACAGTCTTTCTCAAATGCTGTGAAAAGGTTGGTGTACTTTTCTGATTGAAGTTATTTATCTGGTGTTGTCAGGTCTTGTTCCTTGATCCAGTGCAGGAGGAGAGCGTGGAGCTAATGAAACTGACAGAGCTTTTTTACAAGCACAAGATCCCCCTGAGGTTAGTGCTGGTAATTCTTCCACCGTTTACACCTGTCTGTGTCTCACCCCCAGTATTTATAATCTGCCCTGTCGTAATTCTCCTATCACCTGCAAATTGAATACTTGTTTTTGCCTTGTGTAGGATTGGATTTGTGTTTGTTGTCAACACCAAAGATGAGATTGATGGCTTCTCAGACGCCGGGGTGGGATTTTACAGACTGCTAAATTACATTGCAGAAGAATACGATTTATCCCAGGCCTTATTGTCTACAGTCTCGGTAAGTACATTGCATGCATAAATCAGTGTTTTAGCAAGCACAGTGTTGCGAAATAAGTAAGTTTTTCGTCCCATACCCCTACGCATCCGAAGTCTTTTTTATTATGCCTCGTATTATGCTGTGGATTGAGACATTATTAAGCTAGAAGAGTCAGCAGGATTTCACATCTCTTCCTTTCAAACTGAGATGGAAATTATTGATAGTGGCTGTGAATTGGAAGATGGTGATAGTCAAATTTGTTCTGTCTTCTTCTTACAGCTATACAAAAAAAGTAGATGCAGGGGAGCAGCTGTCTGTGGATACTATCTCTGCGTACCTCAAGAGAAAATTCCCCAAAGCCAATGCAGAGAGGATACTGGGTCTGGATTCAGAATACGATGAAAGAAGAAAGGTAAATAAATATTGTATTTAATATGCAAACTAAATACACGGAGGATGAGGCACACAATATATGATCTCTGATGAACTGAATAACACTCTTCAATGAAGGGGTTAAACAGGTGGGCTAAGCATGTTGGAACATGGATGTGAAAAATGTGTTCTCAAATTGATGATTACTTGAAGACCATGTCCATTAATAGGTTACATAAGGTCACAATTTTCTTTCTGGCGGAGTGTCCGCCACCTGCTTGTCTCCGTAAGATCTTATTACCTAGCCTTGAATGTCTCATTAAATTTATCAGTCTCCTTGAGGACAAGCAGGTGACTCCACCAGGCCTAAAACCAAGTTGTAGGTCAAGTCTGTGGAGAGGCATGTCTTCTGATTTTAAGAATGCATGTTTTTCCAAGTTATTGAATACAAACAAGTGAAATAAGATTGAAAGGTGTGATCTTAAATAGGACATTGATGTTTCTTGTGGTTCAGGAATTACTAACTCAATGGAAAACTAGTGCTCTAGGTTGCATATCCACCACATCCATGATATAAAAAATAACTAGTGAGGTTGTTGGATCTATTCAAATCCCCTGCATGACCAATAGAGTAAGTAAAAGAACATGTATGTTGCCAGGTAATCACAACGTTGATGGTCAATGCCATTTGTATTTTCTGTGCTAGGAAGGAGCACTTTTCTATAAAAA
>JAIEZT010000009.1:24081141-24366059 GCA_019594935.1 Periophthalmus modestus | reverse complement strand
TATTCTCAGAAATGAAATGTTACTTAATTGTAATGCCACAATCCCGTACACACATCTTTGGTCATAGCTTGAATCTTTTTTTCCCCCCTCATAGAAGCCATTGGGAGCCCATCGTTCTCTGTTCTGCTGTTTTCCAGCTTGGATCTCTTTTGACTTGGGAGCGGCACATCATAATGCATTAGCGCCAATAGCCAGGCTAATGAAGATTTTATAATTATAAAAAGTCGGACCTCAGCAATCATACAATTCGCTATGGGCTGCACTTACAAAGGGGCAGAACATGACATGAAAAGAGAGAAGGTGGGGTTCCAGAAAAAAGGACCTACACCATGTCTGACTGCTTTTTACTCCCAGTGGAAGAGAAAGCATGTGTCAAGATACAGCTGGGTTCATGGTATATACTGATGAATTGCATTATAAACAGAATGCCTTAAAGCAAAAATGTTTCCTTGGCTCCGCTGTGGAAACCCAGTGAAACATTACTAGTTTTATCTGTTAATCCATGGGTTTTCAAAAGTTGAATACAAGAAACATCTTCTATCAAAAAATTAAATAACATAAATCACATTTTTTTCCATTTCTTTTCGATTGGTATTTGTCTCATAAACAAATATAATTGCTTTCATCACTTCTGCCAAAAATAGCACATCCTCACTACAATAGGTGGCTGTAAACTCTCAATAAAAAGACCCAAGTCATATATTGACATTAAAATGACCGAATCTTATCTTGTTAAAATGGATTAATTGCACATCCCTAATTTTTAGGTCCCCCTCGTACGTTGTAAAAGCACCAATGGGAAATAATGTTAATCATATCCTTGCCTTCAACTATTGCGGAAGGACCCTGCCTTGTTGGGGCTTGTTCTCCCCAGGTATTTATACTCTTGAATAGCCTTGTAGATGACATGTATATAGCGGAAATGAGCTATAACTAAAGGACGAGTACGTACAAGTAATCTTGGCTTCTAATCTCAAAATTTAATGGGACAAGCCACAATCGTTGGAATCTCCCAATACTGTAAGATCTCTGCAAGTGTATTTTAATCAACTACTTTCAACACATCTTCCACACAAAACATAATATAACTTATAGTAGTGGAAGTGTAACAGCTCCTGAAGAAAACATATTCGCAGTGTCTGACTTCATGCGTTTTTTAATCATAATTTGTTCTCCCGAACCCGCAGCCATAAACACTAAATAGCTTTGTGTTGTTTATAGCATTCCCATGCCAGCCTCGAAGAAAACGATGCGAAAATATACAAAGACTGAGCCCAACAATCTTTACTTGTGATAAACTTCCTTTGTCTGCCCTATACATGAAACACTTGTAGAAATGCTGATGTCATTTTGCATACGCCACATCAGCGTATTTCATTATGTTTGATACTGTGATAAAGTATGGCTGCGATTATTTCTTTACACTGAGTACTGTATTTAGATACATTTTAAAGAATAAAGTTGAAATGTATTGACTGAAGGGCCTTGGGTACAACAATATTTATGACATAATGTGGTATTACGGATGGAAAAAAAAAAAAAAAACAAATCATATCATATATTATTTTAATAATTCACCGCTTTGTTATAAAAGTTGGAGTGTATTTTAATTCTGCATTGTCCGTTAGGTTACAAAATAAGGATTTTCATAGTCAAACTACTTAGAGTTATTCTACATCTGTTGGCGCCCTAGTGAGTCGGACCTAAAAATACTAATTGTATATTTGACTATTTTTAGTGGGTTTTTTGTTTTAAATTGTTTGGGTTTGTTTGTGTTTTTTGTTGTTGTTTTTTTTGGCTTAATTGAATTTGTATGCAAATTTTTGATTTTCGAAAATCTAACCATAGGGGGGGGGTAGGGGGGGGGGGGGGGGGGGGGTTCTTTTTTGATATTTGATTTATAATGCCTGGCTCTCTGTGTTATAACATGCACTAGTTTTAGTGTCTGTATAGGTCCACTAAGGATGGTGATTATCAAATCGACTGGTTATTCTTCATAGTCACTTAGTCATGATAATCATCCATTGTCATCAGCTGTACCTAAGGATGGCATAAATTTACATCACTGTGTATGCTTGTGTTGGTCGTATGCCACTCTTCTTGTTCCTCAAAAAATACCATCAAAGTCGTCTTCAACTAATACGTATCCCGAAACAAGGCTATCTGTCTAAATTCGGGCCCTCAGATACTGCTACTAATCTAGCACTTCTTCATTTAGCTTTGTCACTCCCTGCTCATGTTGTCTCTGTTCAGTTACAGGAATCATTTCAATCTGCTGTCTACAAGGTCCCGGGCTCTATCAGTTTAGCTCTCAATGGGAGCTACCCCACTTACCCTTCCTCAGCCATGTCTCCTACCCGCATGATGGTGGCGATCCCTGCTCAGACCGTGGGCGTGGATCCGTTCACTGTTTCGGGGGTTCTGTATGGCCGCAAAGCCGGTGGCAAAATCTATCACTCGGTCATTGACCGACGGTTCAAACTAAGGTGATTCCGACTGTCGCTTATTTTCAAGATGCTGTTGGCACCCCTCACTTCCTGCAGAACAGCCTGCATCTGAATTCTTTAGAATAGCATAACGATCCAGCTGAGTCATTTAAATACAATTTAGACTCGTTCTACTGATATTTTTAGCTTCACTCTTCTGTACTCCTATTTATTTCTATGTTTTGTAATTTATGTCCTACGTGGGGCTGAACGATATTGTATTTTTATAATGATTCTCAGTTCATCTGGTGCTCTATAATAAACTGTTCTTTAAATTCCGTTACTTGGGCACCATAACAGCAATGCAAATGAAAAGCCTGACCCAAAGAGCAATATCTTAAAAGCTAAGCTTCCTCACAATACAAACTGTGTCTTTTTTAAATAGCCCCTCGCGGCAACTTAAAGTTACCCTGGCCAGTTCTGCTGAGTTGAACCCAGCTTGCTCAGCACAGCAGGACATTTCTTATTCAACAGGCTGTACGAGCACCCCGACTGAAAGCCCAGCACTTACATACTGTTTCTCCATAAAAAAGCCTTCACAGAAAAGTTTTGTGTGCTGGCTCCACTCTCCCTGAATGACAGATGCCTCTAGAGGATCCACACCTGTCTCTGACATATCGACCCTTTGGAGGGGCAGGGGCTAAGGGTGGTTCTGTAGCTTTGGCTTCTGCTGAAAAGGCCAAACAGAGCCACGCAGATGGCCACAGCTGCCCCGCCCCAATCCCAATGTCCCAGACCGGAGAGGGGAACGCCGGGAACCACAGAGAGACAGCCGCTCAATCTGAGAGGCACCCAGCCGCAAAACAAGCCTGTGCCATCTGATACGGCACTGACGGAGCATCAGTATTCCTCATAGCAGTGCCCTGAGGTGGAAATGGAAACTTCATGCATTTGTTTCTTCAGCCTTTATATGATTGAAAACATATATTTAACTGTGACATATTTCATTAAGTGGATATCAAGATTAATTAGCAAATGTCATCACTATTAAATGGGCTTCTGATCACCTACACCTTCAATTAGAGCTGCTCCACTTCCATCACTGTGACGGACAACTATTTAAACTGCCACTAACAAGACCATACTTTAATACTCAACTGGAAAATGTATATAGCATTTAGTTGCCTGTTTTTTTTACCCAGACATTGCATTCCCACAGCAACAATAATGTAATCCTACTTTTTACGTTTAATACAAAGAAATACTTGAGAATTTAGAATAGCCCAAAACCTCTAACCGCACACTAAAGCCCATGAATGCAATCAATTCTTTACACCAAAGCAGCTTATTTCACCATGCTAGACTGTCTATACTTACTCTATATTTAATTAAGGCACAGCTCATACACAAAATGGATATAGAGATAAAATTTGCATAATGCCATTAGTCCACCCGGCAGTAAAAGCGCCTTGCTCGGTGGCTGTTTAGTGAGGTGGTCTAACATTCTGCGTGTGCCAAGTGTGCGCTCACTCACCCGGAGGGCCTCGGCACTGGGAGACTCATCTGAGAATAGCCAAGAACAGGGGATGAGAGCGCAGTAAGTGCACAGAGGACGGTGCAGCTGTGAAATGAAGAGCTGTCGCGTCTACTGGCCACTCTCTCTCTCGCCCACAGTAAAGGAAAGGAAACACTTGGCACAGCACAATATAATGTGTACTCATGTTCTTTTGACTTCACTGCATGATTATATTTTGAGGGAAAAAAAAAAAAGAGGTGCTTTTGCAACTCTTCCAACACCGACTTAAAAGTGTGTCTAGCCGCAGCATTTTCCATTTGGTACTTCTAACAACGTTTGCATATCACGTTAATTGAGTTTTTAATACTTGAATGGCCAGAGAAGTGGACAGTATTTGTATGAAAATTGTGCTTTATATACAAATCCAATTGAGATAAAAAAAATGGGAGAATAGAAAGGGACACACATTTTTTTTTAGACCACAAAAATAGCTCAAACTTGCACAAAATACAATAAAAGACTTATTCCTGACGTATGAAAGAGAAAAAAAATAAGCTAAGTCGAGTGTGCCCTATCCTACCTTATAACCACCCATTTCTGTTCAAATGTATTTAGTTTACAAAAGAGTATTAACAAGCAAACTGTTATTTCCAGATCCCTTAACCCAATGACTGTGATAAGATAAAAACATAATGGGATAATTATACAAAATGGAGACTCATACACTCAGAACATTAAATGCACTGAGCAAAAATCAGTTTTCTTTTCACACCATCTACACCTTCCAGTGTGTAAATCCTGCATTGAAATAAAACAAACATTTCAAAAGAATCAGTAAACCCGGGGCTATAGCACAGATTGGACTTGCAGGTGAACTAACACAGGTATAGCAGGGCCACTGAACGCTCCCCCGTTTTGATAGAGTTGGATACACCTCAGCCTCACCGAGATGAAAAGGAATCGTGGCCTTTCAAATCATTCAGAGTGTGGTGCTTGCGCTTAATCGTATTCCGTTTTTAGCAGGTACAAATGGAGCTTTGATCTGGTGACAAATAAAATCACAACAGGGTGCTAAAATATTCGGACAGGCGGCTCACCAACACAGCATGGCAGTGGCACATGAGGAAGGAAGGACAAGATCACACAATATCACCCGAGCTGGAATACGGCTGTCAGGGAGGCTGTCAAAACACTGGCATCCAACACAGGGGCAGAGCTAATGTTAGTGGATGCATATTGCTCCTGTTTTTATAATTGCCCATATCAGCCTATTCATCTTGATTCACTTGTTTCCATTAGGGATTAAGGGTGAACGACATGATAGCTCATCAACTATGGGCCTTGGTAACACTGTGGACAAAGCTTGGTTAGTTTGCAATGCTGACAAAGGAAAGGAAAAGTACCTAACAATACTTCTTTCACACATGGATGTTAATAGTTATGATGAAAAGATGTGACAGAAAAGTGATAAAAATAAGTGATTGCTCATGAGCTATGAGACTTGCAGGTGTCTTTTTATGTTATATGTACAAGGTCATGCATAATACATAACCCAGTCATGCAATATCAAATGTCCACTATTAGGATGATCTGATCTTTATGTTATAACACTATATCAAACCTATATGAAATACCAATACTTAGAGATGATCTGTAGTAAAATACTATGAATATAGAAGTAGCACTTTAAATATCTCCTTGGATTTAACTCATCTCATTGGAGAGCCTGTGCAACTACTGTACCTTTTTATTCCTCTGGGCTTCCTTCTTATCCATAATGACAGGTACACAGTTCGTCAGCTCGGTCCAATCCGCATGCAAGCCGCAGCTCCAGCCCGTAGAGAAGCGGGAGAAGAGCCACGACTCCTCCTTCCCCGGCCGGTGACAGGTGCACTTCTTTTGCCCGGGTTTACAGTCACACGGCTGCTCCAAACGGATATTCCTCACCAAGTGCCTCCCGAAAGTGGTTCCTCCCTGTCTTCTGGATGTGCAAAAACACAATCACATCGTCTCCTTTGATGTTGAACTCCACATGTCTGTCCAAGTCTCTTTCAGTGAAGTTAAACTTGGAGGGTGCTTTAGCAGGGCTGTCTTCCTCCAGGTCTTGATCCCGGTAAAAATCATCAGTGTCCTCGTAGGCGCTGGAAAGGAGGCTCACCCCTCTTAGTTTCTCTCCAGTCTTAAAATGGCATGAATTGCTGCCAGTGGGACATATATATTGATAACCTATCATAACAAAAAGAACGGCTAAAATGGGGACCAAGATGAGCTTACTGGATCTCTCATCCATCATATCAGGGTCTTTGTCTTCATGTCCTTACTGTAAACATCTAGCACATGCTTCTTGGGAGTGGGTATCCTCGTGCCCAAAACGTGCCACATGTTGATTACGCACAATCACACAAAACACCAACAAATCTACCTACTTCCCGTAAAACTGCACTGTTCTGCAAAGCTTTCCCAAAGTCAAGACGCATTGGCTGTAATGATTTGGAGGTCCAACTTCTAAAGCGTGAACGCAGCATCTGTCCCGACGACTCCCATGCTCCGGCATCAAGTTCAAAACGAGGAAGCGGCGAATAATTTCACACGAGACAACAACATCACACTTTAAATCGCATCAAAGAGCGTTTAGTGGGCAGACCTTCCTTTAGAAAGATCGCAGTAAACGTGGATCCTCGGCAGCGTCCTCCAGCCTCCTCCTGAAGCTCATCTGACTGACTGCACGGAGCACGGCGTTTTTAGAGGCAGCCGCATCCACATCATCCACATCACAAAGGCGTAGTGCTCTCATCGCCGCTGGGCTGGGGAACTCCACATCCCAATCATCATCTCCATCCCATCACAGTCCAGACAAACGGGACGCACGGGAGAGGGTAAGTATATGCGTAAATTGCGCACAAAACAGACTACACCTTTTTATTTTTGTGATCACGTTCATGCAAAAAAGACAGACGCGCTGTAAGTCTAAAGGTGCTTCTAGACTTCATCAGACTAGTACATGTAAATGGGTTTCACTATTTTTTGATAGCCTTCTCAGTCATCAGCCAACTCAGAAGTTTGATCAACAGTAAAACTAAATCTAAAAAAAAAAAAAAAAAAAAAAAAAAAAAATGAATGAATGAATGAATAAATTAATTAGATACATTAAAGGGATATTAAGTCTTGATTAAAAGTAATAATGACAATATAATATAATAATAATAATAATAATATAATAATAATAATAATAATATAATAATAAAGTAATGCAAAAAGCATAAATAAGTAATACAAAATAGCATAAATAAATAACTCAATAGTCTGTACATAATGTTATGTATGTATGTGTATATTTTATTGTTGAAGTACTTGGTGACTGATGAAACACAACTTTTGCTGGATATTGAGTGGGAAAATGTTCAAACTGTAAATCCAGATTGTTAGGTGTCCAAAGCTGCGCCTGAGTAAAATCCTTCCTCCCTCACGTGTGATCCATCTTCACGCGCTGTTTTCTTTGCGTCAGTGCCGTGCGCATCGCACAAAAACATCCGCTGTATTTACCAGCGGCTTTTAGCGCAGCGTTGGGATCAGAAATATAGAAAGTCTGATAAGTTGTTAGCAGGATGAGCTATGTGAGCTAACTGCTGCTCAAAGTACCTGAAGCCCCTCGGTGTGTGGAGCATTCAGTCTCCTCATCAGGGTAAGAGCGTGGATTAAACAACACTCAAGGAGCAGGACGAGCTGATTTAGATTCTGCTAGTTTGATAAACGACTCTTGCAGATAATGATCGTCATAAGTGATTGTATTTGGGGTTATTTGCTCCATTGTGCGCTGCGTTAGCCCACACGCTCCAGCTACAACTCAAACCATCTACTAAACCTGCTCCAGCCTCACCAAAGCGTCCAAAACGGTGCGTTATTGCGCGTTGGGGGTTTTATGATGGGATAATAACACTGTCGTTTGCTGGTCTCTTGATCTTGACACTGCACACTCCTGCTGAGGATAAGAGTAGGCTTACTACGTGGCAGTGTCGTGTCTTGGTACAATGATTTGACCCTCCTGCTGACTGTGACTGTAGTTTCAGATTACTGCTCCTTGACGGACACAATGAGAAACAGTGTTTTGTTGTCCCTGCTGCTGCTGCTGCTTTCTGCTGAGCCCACAACATGTCACCTCATCCAAAGGCGTCAGAGCCAGTCTGAAAGCCAAGTGGAGCATGACCCCCTTTCTGCTGGAGACATGGTAAGGGGCTCCATCCAGTTTAAGTCACGCAATAGGTCCACATATGTGTCCTACTTCAATCAGTCATCATCCTAATAATGTAGGCCAACTCCCAGGCAATAAAGAAACAATAATTCAACCTATTATCTATATCAAGTCAGTTATGAGAGTCTAAATTAACTAAAGGTAGATAGAGGGATCGTTTAAAGGCCCTTTAGAGCCTTGATGCATAAATGACAGCATTAGAGGAAAGTGAAAACGACAACATTATACGGCATTATTCTTGTGGCTACCTCACTTGATTATAGTTGTGACTTTAGTTTGGATTGTAGTCTCCTCATCATGTGTAATTGGAGATAGCTGCATGTCTTTTGGGGTAGCCAATTCTGTAACGATGCACGTTTGAAAGCAAAAGCTACTTGTCATTTACTGTGTCTCACTTATCTGTGTTTGTAGTGAATTTGTCGGTGAAGATGGAAATGAAAAATTCTGGCAGTTTGTTGACACTGTCAAAGAGCTCACTGTTTACAAGCAAGGAGGTGAGATTTAAATGTTTCTTGTAGCTGTTGTAGTGACTTTATGTTGTTGTGGCTTTCAAAAACTCTTGTTTGTGGTATGTTAACCAATATTATGATATTATCTATATTATCCAAACTTTTGAATTTCGATGGTCTTTAACACACTGACATTGTTAATTGCAGAGTCTGTGCGCTCCTACTTCAATCTGATTGTTAAAAAAAGCTGGCCAGTTCCTCACGGACCTCCAAGTTAATCTCCTCAAATTTGCTCTGTCATTACGAACATATTCCCCAGCGGTTTATGCGTCCCAGCAGGTATGTGGTCAAACACCGAAAAGATAGTTACTGAAGAGTTGGGCTGGACAATTAATCAAATTAATTTGATTAATTTGTCTTTTTAATAATGAAGATTTTGAAAAATTGCCAAATAGTGAAATCGAGGATTATTATGAAACAAGTTCACTCCTGACTTTTTCACTTTAAAGCGGGGTTATTAGGCAAGTAAACAACTGGTATTGTTAAAAAAATATAATAAAATTTAACTATTAAAAATAGATTACATATTTATACAAATTTACTTTAAAGCAATTTACAATTTCTTAATATGCTAAAAATATGAAAATGTTAAGAGCTTCCTGAAAGACTACAAGTCACTGCTCTAACTTTGATTAAAATCAATTAAAATTATAATTGTCAGGTGTGTGCAAAAAAATCAACATATGGCCCCAGCCCTACTAAAGAGGCGATAGTGCTATGACAGCTTCTTGTTGAACGTAGCATTACTGTGTTATTTTCATACAAACACAAGCACATATTTCCTAAGTGAAAAGTTACTTGGTCCACTGAAAAATATCTCGTTAGGTAATCGTTGTATGAAACCGTGTGTAATATTTCGCATCAATAACTCATTTTTTCTCTCAACAGCACTTTTTCTCAAATAAACTGTAGACTGATAATTTTGTCCAATTGATCGGCACATGAAAAACCCTGGACTGATGATTAAACTTGATTAAAGTGATTTCAAAGGAAGTCATGAAAAACTAATTGAGAAAATCACAGTTCATTCATTCAGCATCATTGACTATCAAAACAAATGTTTTATCAAGGTCTGTTAAGTAAAAAAAACCCCAAAAACATACAAATTGATGGGGTCAAAATAGCTTAAATTTAATTCCAGGCAATTGTACCTTGTTCATCTATGTTTTCTTTTATTACTTTATAATAACTACACTGTAATTAGATTTAATAAAACACCAACAAAAAGACTTAAATTCAAAATGTAGTAATTGTTTAATAAGAATGATTCCGGCTTAAGTACTTAAGGGATTAGGGTTACCCTTATTTTATATTGCAATCTAAAAATGAGCAACCTTTTAGCCATATACACAAAAATACGCATTTCACCATAATTTTATCTGATATGAAATTTTGAGTGGTAAATAAAAATGTATTTCAAGGTTTTCAAGTACTGTACTCGGAAACGCATTGAACACAAGGGTTACCGACACATTTGACAACTGCTAACAAAAAATAAGTGCAATTGTTGAATTAGTTTAATTGTGCAGCATTTTTTCTGTTTACAGATTGCAAGTGATGAGCCTCCTCCTGACGACTGCGCTGCCTTTGTGTCTATCCACGGCCAGCACAGCTGCAGCCCCAAGGATATAAAGAAGCTCCTGAAGGCAGCTGCAGGCAGGTAACAAAGGAGACTTTTAACTGTGAGATACGTGGAACTCACTGATCGAAAACAATATGCTGGTACAATTTTTGTATTTTGTTTTTAAGTTTGTCTGAATTCTAAAATTTTTGCAGGCCAAAACCTATTTATACAAGGATGATCACATCTATCCTGGTGGAAATAAAACTGAAGTGCCTATTGTAATCTTGTACGCTGAAATTGGGACCAAGAAGTTCACATCGTTTCACAAGGTGTTGTTAGAGAAAGCAGAAGAGGGCACACTTTTGTATGTGCTCCGACATTATGTAGAAGTAAGTAGCTGTTTTTCCATTTATTTTTCTTCAAGATTCAATTGCCTTTATGTTATGATACAAAAACAACGCTACTCCTCTTTACTACATCTGTGTGGATCTTTCACCAAATTGATACTGCCCCCTCAGTCCTTTTTCAATAAGTGATGCCTGTAAGCTGGCAATGCTCCTGAAATGTTTGTGCCCACTAAAAGCTTGGGCTATAGATGCTTGCTGAAGGTTTTTTTTCTTTCTTGGAGACACGTGCCGGTAGAAGCAGAGAGAGTGGGAGTGAAAGACTCAGGCATTTCTTTGAATCTCAGTGAACAAAAGTGCCAAGGTTAAATGTCAGTAAATCTGCTGCAGTGTGTGGCAGAGTCCTTGTGTGTTTCATGTTGCAGGCAAACAATTTTGTTAAACTAGTTAT
Source organism: Periophthalmus modestus (assembly GCA_019594935.1). Classification (NCBI taxonomy): domain Eukaryota; kingdom Metazoa; phylum Chordata; class Actinopteri; order Gobiiformes; family Gobiidae; genus Periophthalmus; species Periophthalmus modestus. Next base: position 24,355,000 of record JAIEZT010000009.1, on the reverse strand, counting down.
CGAATAGAAAAATGTCGTTGAACACCAAACAAGAAACTGTGTGTACTCAATAGTGTGCGGGGCTGTTCTGGATGAAATGGCTGTTTTCAGGTTAGCTTTCCATGCCGCTTTGTCATTAAGGTCGTCTTTTATAGTCACAGTCCCAGACCTATTAATTGTGCTGCTGGCATCTGTGAAACCTGGATTTTAGTTTCCAGTGCTGAAGTGCAATTCATCATGCTACCGAACGGGTTTCTAGAGTTGTTCACATGCAGTTGTACTAGTCAGATTTTGCGTTTGTTCAAAAGTGAAATGTTACTTTCGCCAGCCTCATAGCATCAGTGTCTAAGTCATGTCTTTGCCAAATTGTGTTTCTGTCTCATTCTACTCTCCAGACTCTGTGGCATCTGTATGTGTCATTGGCTTTGTCTTCGGCCAGTCAGAAACATTTTTTACAGCCAGAAAACAACACACTTTTAACTCCTGAATTAGTTGGTCCACAATTTCAGAATTCATCTGAATGCAAATTTGTTAGCTTTGTGATATAGGGTCTGTGTTCTAACTTGTGTATTTGCATATAACTCTTCTTGTATTGTTTTAGTTTTGTGTTATTTAATTGTTGATATTGCTATTTCTGCTGTGTCTGTTTTTTTCTCTTCTTGGATTACCACTGCCAATTATCTGCCTCCTAGTTTGCAGTTCCTTCTCTGTGTATGTAGGTTTGGGATGGATAGAAATTTGAGGTGGCAGTGGCTCACTTGGTAGCGTGTTCTTCCACTGACCCGATGGTTGGCCTTTGGAATCCCAAAACAGACACTAAACCTGCCTCATCCCCAGTGTCTCCGTACACTGGTTTATGAATGAATTCTACCATTTTTGTTTGTTTTATGATTAAATCATACTGGTTATTATCATATTTCAACCATAGACTGTGGTTCCAACTTACTTGATTTTCTTTTTGTGGCTCTGTTACAGAAATCAAAGCCTAAAACCATGCTTCTGTCTGGGTATGGTGTGGAGCTGGCTATCAAAAGCACTGAATACAAAGCTGTGGATGACACTCAAGTTAAAGGTGACTCACTGAACTGTCAAATTGGCTATTCAAATTCACATGCAATTAAAGCAACACTGTACAAATGATTGCTTTTTAGACTCAAGGACGCCTTTAGCTGGTGAGGATAATGGAAATGATGAAGTTCAAGGTTTTCTGTTTGGGACTTTAAAGTAAGCTATTCAATGTGATGTTGATCAGAAATGCTTAATATTTTGCTCTAGCATGGGTTGCTGCTTGACTGAATTTGATTTTTTATTTTCCAAGGAAAGCTCACCCTGAACTGAAGGAAGAACTTGGTGAATTGCGCAAACATCTCCTTGAGAGCATGAATGACCTGGCCCCACTCAAAGTGTGGGAACTTCAAGGTAAAATTTCACCTTTATGCAACAATTATCTTTGTGAGTTCGTGTGTGTTAGTTTAGTAGTGAGGTGGGCAGTGGCTTTTGTGCACTGTGTATTTGTGTCTGTAGGTAAGACACACCTTAGTATGATTCTGGTATGTGAGTGAGTGATTGGTGGTGGTTGGAGGGGCTGATGGAGCAGACTACCCCAGGGTAGCTGTGGCTAACAATAGCACCTTAACACTATCACCAAGAGTGAAAAGTGTTGGTTTAATTTAGATATTAATCTATTTACTTGCAAGGGCTATTTTCCACAATATCATATGTTTATTGTTTATCCTTTACAGATCTGAGTTTTCAAGCTGCTGCTAAAATCCTTTCTGCGCCAAAGTTTGATGCTCTGAAGATAATGCAAGACCTGAGTCAAAACTTTCCAAGTAAAGCAAGGTAGGAGAGTGAAGCTTTGCCTGTTTGCTGCATTATAATGAGCCCATTTATTATTTAAAATATAATATGTTTATTTTCTGCATTATATACAACCTATGGGAATCCTTTGGCTTTATTTAAAATTCACCCAGAGTATTCTTTTATAGACTTGGGTATAGACTTTTGCATTTGTTTGGATATGATTAATCAATCCAAAGGCACTTATGGGCTCCACAATGAACACACTTTTATGTGCGCAGATGTCATCCATCTTTTTGATGTTTGCTTTTTTTGCACAAGCAGCTTATAAAAATGCCAAAAAAGTGCTGAGTAAGAATCAGGTGTTTACAGGGGAATTGACTGCAACCATCTTGAGAGCCTGCACTTTTTTGGAGATTAAAACTGGCATTTTACTAGCGGCTGGGGATGTGCTAAAAGCTGAGTGTAACTGTATACGTGTTTTACTGTTTCCACAGATCACTGACAAGGGTAGCAGTAAAGCAGGAAATGAGAAAAGAAATTGAGGAGAACCAAAAGGTCTGATATCATAACCAGCATCTCACATAGAAGTCCACTATTGTTTTATTATTGCCTTAGCACAATATTAGCAAGCTTGGCCCGTAATCTATTATCTAAAGGATATTATTTCTCAACCGTACAGCAGTAAATTTTTATTGTTAATTTCCCCCTACATCTCTGGACTGTCTTTAATGTTACGAGTCATGCTGTGCTCCCCATGCTTGTCTTTCTCATTGAAATAGCCACTATTAAACACAGAATAACTCATTTAGAGCTTTAAGCATTCATCTGCCTCCTTCTGTTTGTTCTTTAAGCACCTCAGCGAGACTGTTGGTGTGCACCCTGGAGATGGAGAGCTCTTTATCAATGGGCTTCATATTGATCTGGACATTCACAACCCATTCAGGTAGGGGGTTGATAGTAAAGATCAGCTGGATATCTGTGCCATTACTTCTTATAGTAACAAGAGTACAATTCCTCAAGTTTGTGTAATCTTTTTACAGCATTTTGGATATCCTCAGAGGAGAGGCTAAGGTTTTAGAGGGGCTTCATAATCTAGGTATAAAAGGGGAGCATCAAGCCAAACTGCTAAGATTACCTGTGAGCCATGTGGACGATAGTTATGCCCTAGACATCAGAGATCCGGCTATAATGGTAAGTCATGTCCTTATTCTTGGAGTGAAAATTAGATCTGGGATAAGGTTATTGCTGTAGCCCTGAGGATTACAGAAAGTTGAATTATTTAAGAGAAAGTTGGCCAAGAAAAGCTTTTTATTCATTATCGTGTACTTAAGGACAATAAGATTTCTAAACTGTGTGCGGCTGAAAAGTCTCTTTGGAGCGATTGATTATGTAGCCGCATTATGGAACACTCATGGCACACATGTCATTACTACAGAAATGAGCTGTACTTACTTCCCAAAAGCAGGACAGAATGAAATCGTACATTTATACATTTTAGTACATTTACATAGAGTTGTCTTGAGAGAAGATTCATGTTTCATTAAATTTTTCATTTCTTTTCATACACGATTGTTTCTGTTATATTGTGTGAACTAAGAGTTGTTTAGTACTTCAGACTATACTGTATTGGTATGCAACAATATTAATGCATGTAATTTATTTCTAAATGTCACAAATATTGTATCATAACATTTAGATTTTATTGGTGCTGTGAAGTTTGGTTGACACATGATTAATGTTTTTTCACTCTTCTTTTGCCTTTCTGTTTTCCAGTGGTTTAATGACATTGAGAATGACCCAATGTACCGCAGTTGGCCATCGGGAGTACAAGAGCTCCTCAGAGCTACGTTTCCTGGAGTCATCCTCATCCCGACAGATCAGACGCAATTTCTTTAACCTGGTGAGTTGCAGACCATCCATCCATTTTCTTCCGCTCATCTGAGGCCGGGCTGCAGGGGCAGCAGTCTAAGCAGGGATTCCGAGACTTCCCTCCCCCCAGACCTTTCCTCCAGCTGCTCTGGTGCGACCCCAAGGCATTCCCAGGCCGGCCGAGGAGACATAGTCCCGTCAGCGTGACATGGGTCTTCCTGGGCCTCCTCATCCTCTCGATGTGGAGGAGCAGCAACTTTACTCTGAGCTCCTCCCATGAGACCAAGCTCCTCGCCCTATCTCTAAGGGAGTGCCCAGCCACACTGCGAAACTCATTTCAACTGCTTGTATCTGCCATCTTGTTTTTTCAGGCATTACCTAAAGCTCATGACCATAGGTAAGGGCAGGAGCGTAGATTAACTGACAAAATCAAGAACTTTGCTTTTCAACCCAGCTCCTTTTTTTATCGCAACAATCCGATACAGCAACTGCATCTCTGCAGACCCTGTAACAATCCGCCTGTCAATCTCACGCTCCATCCTTCCCTCACTTGTGAACTAGATCCCGAGATACTTGAACTTCTCCACTTGAGGCAGGTCCTGTTTCGATGAAGACATCAGGACAACATAATCTGCAAACAGCAGAGATGAAATCTTGTGGTCCCCAAACCAGACCCCCTCTGGCCGCTGACTGAGACTAGAAATTTTGCCCATAAAAACAATAAACAGAACCATTGACAAAGGGCAGCCCTGGCGGAGTCCAGCATGCACTGCGAACAAGTCTCACTTTTCTCATTCCTGTTATTTGAATATACTCTCCGGTCCCCCGTCTGAAAAACAGGGACCACCACCCCGGTGTACCAATCTTGAAGTACTGTCCACGACCATCATGCGATGTTACAGAGGTGTGTCAGCCATGCCAACCCCACAAAATCCAAAGACTTGTCACCGAGAAGCTTGCCAACCACCTCAGTGACTTCACCCAAGATGATGGATGAATCTGCCTCCGAGTCCTCAGTCTGTGCTTCCTTTTCAGAAGACGTGACAGCGAGTTGGCATTCCATGTCCCCAAAGCCAGTTTCCATGTCCGGCCTTTGACTGCAGCCCAGATCTCTCACCGGCCCCTCAAGGATCTTCCTGCAGGTATTGGGTTCACGGGATGACAACCCCATGTTGTTCATTTAGGCTGTGCCCAGCCAGGCCCCATGGGGGAAGGCCTGGCCACCACACGCTCGTTTACAATCACCCACCCCAGGCCTGGCTCCAAGGGCTTTTGAAACTCTCTTAGTCTGACCCGTCCCCTAGGACCTGTTTGCCATGGGTAACCCTACCAGGGGCATGAAGTCGCCGACAACATTGCTCCCAGAATCATTCGGGCGCTCAAACTCCTCCACTATGTTAAGGTGGGAATGGGAGACGCAGACCACTACTATCTATTAATTCAGAGATGCAGACCATTAAATGAATTAATATATTTCTGCAAATGACATTTTATTCTCAATACAACATAAACCATTATTTGGAAATGCGTACGATAAAAGATTGATGTTTTTTGTTGTTGATGTTTGTTGTTGTTCAGCAGTGGAATTAGCATTTAGTACCACATTAGAATGGCAAAGGATTTAAAACCATGAATTAGAGTTTCAGTCTTGAAACTTTGCACCTAGTTACTACTAAATCATCCTTGTAAACAGTCTTTCTCAAATGCTGTGAAAAGGTTGGTGTACTTTTCTGATTGAAGTTATTTATCTGGTGTTGTCAGGTCTTGTTCCTTGATCCAGTGCAGGAGGAGAGCGTGGAGCTAATGAAACTGACAGAGCTTTTTTACAAGCACAAGATCCCCCTGAGGTTAGTGCTGGTAATTCTTCCACCGTTTACACCTGTCTGTGTCTCACCCCCAGTATTTATAATCTGCCCTGTCGTAATTCTCCTATCACCTGCAAATTGAATACTTGTTTTTGCCTTGTGTAGGATTGGATTTGTGTTTGTTGTCAACACCAAAGATGAGATTGATGGCTTCTCAGACGCCGGGGTGGGATTTTACAGACTGCTAAATTACATTGCAGAAGAATACGATTTATCCCAGGCCTTATTGTCTACAGTCTCGGTAAGTACATTGCATGCATAAATCAGTGTTTTAGCAAGCACAGTGTTGCGAAATAAGTAAGTTTTTCGTCCCATACCCCTACGCATCCGAAGTCTTTTTTTATTATGCCTCGTATTATGCTGTGGATTGAGACATTATTAAGCTAGAAGAGTCAGCAGGATTTCACATCTCTTCCTTTCAAACTGAGATGGAAATTATTGATAGTGGCTGTGAATTGGAAGATGGTGATAGTCAAATTTGTGTCTGTCTTCTTCTTACAGCTATACAACAAAGTAGATGCAGGGGAGCAGCTGTCTGTGGATACTATCTCTGCGTACCTCAAGAGAAAATTCCCCAAAGCCAATGCAGAGAGGATACTGGGTCTGGATTCAGAATACGATGAAAGAAGAAAAGGTAAATAAATATTGTATTTAATATGCAAACTAAATACACGGAGGATGAGGCACACAATATATGATCTCTGATGAACTGAATAACACTCTTCAATGAAGGGGTTAACAGGTGGGCTAAGCATGTTGGAACATGGATGTGAAAATTGTGTTTCTCAAATTGATGATTACTTGAAGACCATGTCCATTAATAGGTTACATAAGGTCACAATTTTCTTTCTGGCGGAGTGTCCGCCACCTGCTTGTTCTCTCCATAAGATCTTATTACCTAGCCATTGAATGTCTCATTAAATTTATCAGTCTCCTTGAGGACAAGCAGGTGACTCCACCAGGCCTAAAACCAAGTTGTAGGTCAAGTCTGTGGAGAGGCATGTCTTCTGATTTTAAGAATGCATGTTTTTCCAAGTTATTGAATACAAACAAGTGAAATAAGATTGAAAGGTGTGATCTTAAATAGGACATTGATGTTTCTTGTGGTTCAGGAATTACTAACTCAATGGAAAACTAGTGCTCTAGGTTGCATATCCACCACATCCATGATATAAAAAATAACTAGTGAGGTTGTTGGATCTATTCAAATCCCCTGCATGACCAATAGAGTAAGTAAAAGAACATGTATGTTGCCAGGTAATCACAACGTTGATGGTCAATGCCATTTGTATTTTCTGTGCTAGGAAGGAGCACTTTTCTATAAAAAATGTGGCCTTGGCGCTCTTCCTCTGGCTTTATTTAACGGAGTCCCGCTCAGCCCAGATGAGATGGACCCAGACGAACTGGAGACTGTCCTCCTGCAGCGCATCATGGACGCCACCAACGCCTTCCAAAGAGCTGTCTTTATGGTACCAAAGCAAAAACAACATTTGTAATGGGTTTCTGATGGCATACCAGACTCACATCCTCAATCTATTCTCTCTTTCAAGGGTCAGTTGACAGAAGGCGCTGATGTGGTTGACTATCTGATGGAGCAGGCCAATGTAGTCCCCAGGATGAACTCTATTATTTTAAGCAATGACCGGAAGTACCTTGACTTCACCGCCAATCCAAGTAACGCACTTTGAGCCCGGGCTATATTGATTCAACCTCTGCTGCTGTCGTGACACTGGTGACTTTCTTTTGCTCTGCAGTTGTACACGACTGGGAGGATACAACTATGTTTTCATATATAGACTCGAGAGACAAGACGGCTGTAGTTGCCAAAAGAATGAAATACTTTGCAACTAGTGGTGAGTAGTACATGCATAAAAGAAAATGTATTTTACGAGTTTGTATAAAAGGAAAATGTATACTACATATTTTGATTTTGATTTAGTACCCAAGCCCCAAACTAATATGCTACAAAACAAAAATTCAATCTGCTCTTGGTTACTGGCGCCAAAAAGTGTGAAATTTGACCTTTGTTAAAGCAGGCAGGTTGTGCCTCAAGCAAGGTAATTGCTGGGTTTGCTGCCTCCTGTCTGGCTTTGGGCCAACACTCTAAATGGTCATCAGGACCAGATTTCCCTGCTGAGGCTCTGACTCTGTCTTAGTCTGATTGTCACCTCCTCACTGACAGGATATAGCTTTAACACAATTTATATTCTACATTACGGCTCTATTTTCAGTGCAACTGTTCTTTCATTTCAGATTCTAATGAAGTGAATGCTGTGACGATGTGGGTAGTAGGGGATTTTGACAAGGTTTCAGGAAGAAAACTGTTAATCAATGCTTTGAAACATGTGGTGAGTCTGAAGTCATTTTAATTCACTCAAAATGAATAAACTTGAAACTTGATTTTCAGGACAGTTTTTCATTATAATGAGTAAAGAAAATGATAACCATGCCTGCGTTAATGGGGGCTTCTTAGTGAAAGTAGAAGAATATAAAATAAATCTTTATTGTTGTCTTGACGCATATCTCCCTGCAGTACATCCTGCTAATTGCTATGTGTTTTGATGGTTCTGGGAGAGCAGAAAGCCAGCCGTGGAGTACGTGTTGGGGTGATAGACAACCCCAAAGGCAAACTCACAGAAGATAACACTGTGTTGTACCGGGCGATTTGGGCTGCGCTGCTAACCCAGAAGAAGAAGACTGCAGTTGAATTTGGACTTAAACTTCTGAAAGAGGAGAGCAACCAACTATCACAGAAGGGCAGGAAGATGAAGGAGCTTCTACTAAAGGTAGGCAATGCGTGCAAATAATTTAAGCTAAACACGTTTTTGTAGTAGTTATATTTATTTAGTTTTTTTCTTATTATCTTCTGTAACAGTTTTTTTTATTCTAATGAATTACAGTGTAAATTGGGTGAGCTAATTATCTATATAGAAGTATAGAATAGAATATAGTAGAATATAGAAGATAAAGGCTAAGTGTGGAAATCCCTTTAAGGAAATGTTTTTATATGGGACAGTTAACATTAGCATATAAATGTGCTAAAGATTGCCGTGCAGGCTAAGTTTCAACAGTAGTCCCATTGCTTTAGCGTGAACAAAATCATTTTTGTTGATGGATGATCCTATCATTTTAGCCCTCCTCTGAACACCAGTTTACAGAGTATTTTGAAAGCTCACATGGATAGCACAGCGAGCGCCCTACTGCCTGTCAGTTCCACTCAGATTGCCACACGAGTCAACACAAGCTTGGCTCTTCTTGCTGAGTCTTGAGCTCTGAGCTGCTTGTGCATGCCTTGTGCCTGGGCACAGATGAATAGCCCAGGTACCACTCGCTGTTCAACCCAGCTGGAGTTTGTGTTCAGTCAAGCATGACCATCTCAGCCTCCATAAACACGTTACAACCTAGAGCATTCCTCCCACCTATAAGAGAGCGTGTGTATACGGCACTAATCTACAAATCACCTGCACACAGAAGGGGATACTGTCACTCCCATCTCTATTCTCCCACCAGAATAACTCCTAGAGCACGGGTTACATCAGGGACCAACCGTAACAAACTGCCCTTCAATTACTGCCCTTAAACAATGGAGAGAGAATGGGCTGGAAATAGAAAGGGGAAGATAGGAGCTGGCTGTGAGAGTTGAGAACCACAGTGGAGGGATATGAGTTTATTATTGGCTGGCAGGCAGACTTGCTGACTGGATTGTGCTGACATTATTGGTATTTCACCTGTTCTCCTGAGAAGGGAAATGTTCACGAAAGTAATAAGCCGGCCCACAAAACTCTCCCTCTCCCACACCTAATTTGTTATAGACAAAAATGGACATCGTCTAATTAAGAGTTTCCTGTATTAATTACAAATGGATTTAATTTCATTTTCACCTGTGCATTTTTGACAGCTACTTTGACCGGTTGAAATATTTTATGTTGGAAAAATGCAATGAAATTACTAAGGGGCTACTTCAATATCCTTGTAAAAAAAAAAAAAAATGTATTATACGATAGATCTAATGTACCTACAATATTAATATGAAATGTATATTATAATTTGTATATTTATGATATTAATTCTGTATTTTAAGGGAATGGATGATGATGCTTTTGAGAAGAAGTTCAATACAATGGAAGTGGATTTTATTCAGAGCCAGCAGCTCTTCTGCCAAGAAGTGTTGAAGCTAAGTCCTGGACAGCGAGCAGTAATCAGTAATGGCAGGGTAAGTTATATTTGTATCTTTTTCTTTCAAATAGCGAAGGAAAATTTAATTCTGTCAACTGAACTAAAGTTTAGAGTGAAAAACACTTGATTTTTCAGAAAAGTTCAATTCTGTGGAAAGTGAGTTCTCGTAAACATTTCTTTTTGGCTTCAGTTCTCGTCAGATTAATAGTGGGACACTGCCTTATTTCTTTCAAATACAAAAATAATCCAGACTGATGTAATAGCTGCTTCTTGTAACAAAGGCTATTGGTAAATTGCAGTTCTCACATATTTTCATTGTTGTAGATTCTTGGTCCATTTAATGAGGAGGAAGAGTTCACTGCAGATGATTTTCACTTGTTGGAGAAAATTACTCTGAGTGGTTCTGCTGAAAAGGTCCAAGCCAAGTTGCAGGAGACGGGGGTCAGGCCAAAGCAGTATGTTTGAATCAGCTTATGCTTAAATACAATGTTTGTTGTATACTTGGTTTAAGATTGTAATTGCCTCTTCTTATATCTCTCAGGGCCACAGACTTGGTGATGAAAGTTGATGCTCTCCTAAATACTGCCCCCAAAGGAGAAGTCAGAAGGGACATCCACCTTTTGAAAGTTACACACAGGTGAGCTGATATGAAGTTGATGCCTCTCCTAATACTGCCCCCCCAAGGAGAAGTCCCAGAAGGACATCACCTTTGAGCTGTTACATGTGAGAAGCTTAAGGTTTAAGGATGCCCTCCCCATCTTGTGTGTAATACATTACACTGTGTTCATCTTCAGTGTTCTCCACCTGTCTCCACGGGAAAATGAAGTGTTCTATGATGTGGTGGCTATTGTTGACCCTCTCACAAGAGCAGCACAGAAGCTGTCATCATTACTCAATGTAAGTTGCAACTCTTTTGTAGTATTTTGAGATTATCTACCTCCAAAGCTTTTACTGATAAACTTGATATTTGCATAACAAGTATGTTAGTGGAGTAAGAATATTTCACTTAAAGTAAGCCTTGGCTGATAATTCAAGAAGAAAAGTATAAACCACTACTGTGAATCCAAGTGATTTTAACTTACACTATTTTATTGGCTTAATGTTATGTAAGTATCTCTTTATTTATTTTTTTTCATGTTGACAGCTTGTCAAGAAGAAAAGTATAAACCACAAGGCTGAAAAGTGATTTAACTGACACTATTTGCACATAAGTATGTTATATTATAAAATCATTATTGTCCAGCTCATTACAGAACTGAGTACAAAGTACAGAACTTTGTGATAATTATATCCATGTAACTTAATTACCAAGCTCTGTCCCAACTAGGAGTCTGCAAAAGTGTCCACAAAATGTGAAAGGACTGTAAAATGAAACACAAAAGATGATGCATACTTTATTTTTTATCAGCTTGAAGTCTTTTTGGTTAGTTTTTATTATAGTCAATATACGCTATAAAGGTTTTGCATATCTACATAACAACCAATGTGATATTATCAATTTTCTGATGTATCTTCCACCGGTAGCCCGAATAAAAAAAAATTATTAAAAAAATGTAAAAATTAAATCGGTCCAGTTGGCAGCTGAACCCTGTCATGACCTTGCTCTCTTTGCATTTTGCAGGTGCTTGGCCAAGTGGTCAACATGAGGCTGCAGCTGTTTATGAATTGCAAGTCCAAGCTATCTGAGATGCCCCTCAAGAGGTAGGTAGTAGCTGTATCGGTAATTAAATTTTCTTGTTTGGTGTGTTTGTGCATCTCCTGACCACTGCAGACTTAGCAGCCCTGCCCTGTGTCTTCCCTTTGTAAGATTGCACTGCGCAGATGCAATCTGCTTAATAACACTGTCTTATTGCTTTGGGCCTCCCTGTGCTTCTACTAGCAAATTGTTCACAGTGTTCACAGATGTGGCACAAATCAGCAGCTCTGGAAAATGCACTGAAAAGGCTAAACTGAAATTAATTCTATATTATTTTGCTTTTTAAAATTTTGTTTTTGCCTTTTTAACAGTTTCTGCCTCTGAACTGTGGTATATTCAGAATGTGTAGAATCCAAAGAGCACATAGCATTTACACAGTGCAACTTCCTGTGTCATATCACTTGTCAGATCATGGCAACTGCTGTAATCCCCAAGGATATAGCCAAGCCTTTACTGTTGGCTTGAGCATCAGTGGATTCACTTATATTCTTTACTCAGTGGTCAGACTAAGGCATAAACTGAGATGCTGGTTATTTTATATCCTCACTACTTTTGAGGAATGGATCTTCATTAAATATAATATTCTCAAAAAGCTTTTATGTACAACCCTTGTATCATGTATACACTGGTATTCTTTCACCCAGGAGTTGTCAATGCTTTTATTATTTAGACTTAGACTTTATTAACTGCAAAAATGTATGTGTGTGTTTATTTTAAAGGAATCTCATTATGAATAATGAATATTTACTTAATAGATTAATAACTGTTCATACCTTGTGTGAACAAACTCAAGATCCAGACCACACATTAGTATAACAATTTGCCTCTTCAACCTACTACAGTACTGTTAAGGACTTAGGCTAGTGAACATAGTATTGTTTTTACTGCAGAAACATTTGCAAAATAAATGTATACAGTGAGAGTACAGTAGATGCCTTATTGTGAAGAGATCACATATACCCACTATCACAACACAGCCTTGTCCTAGGATGTGGGCTATTGCACAATATGTCATCATAATTTTTGTCCTTTGAAGAAAAAAAATAAAAACCTTTTGTTGCACTTTTATTCGTTCATCTGTGGCATAATAAAGTGAAATGCTGTTTTTGTTTTTTCAGTTTTTATCGTTTTGTCTTGGACTCTGATGTAAAGTTCTTAGCCAACGATACAGTATCAGCAGGACCAGTGGCACAGTTCATGGACCTCCCTGAAACTCCTCTACTCACCCTCAACATGATCACCCCCGAGAGCTGGATGGTGCAGGCTGTGAACAGCCCACATGACCTGGATAACATTCACCTGCTAGAGGTACTCAATGCTAAGAAAATACTCAAACATATTTAATAGTAGTACTTTTACTTAACTTAATGGTAAGCTTAGTATGTTAGCTGTTCTGTATTCTATTGGATGCTCCTGCTCCTGCAGCTTGTAATTGTAGATGCCACCCCCTTGTGCAGCCATCAAATCCATGTGTTTATTGGAGACCGCAATGTGTGGTTTATATTCTGTTGTGAATTATTCTGTGTTTTATGGGATTTGCAAGTTATTCCAATTTGTTTTGTTTACAGTTTAGAAATTGTCTGAACTTAAGCGGATTAGTCTTTTTATGGGTATTGGGTACTGAAACTGATGTGTCTCTCCAGGTGAGTGGAGTTGTCTCTGCAGAATACGAATTGGAGCACCTTTTGCTAGAAGGCCACTGCTTTGACCTTTCAACCGGGCAGCCTCCCCGTGGACTGCAGTTCACTCTGGGCATGAGCCAGAACCCACTTACATATGACACCATTGTCATGGCAAACCTGGTCAGTGACAACACAGTCATTTCAGATCTCTGCAAGTGACTTGTACTAAGTAGTGTTTCTACTTTAACAGGGATATTTCCAACTGAAAGCCAATCCTGGTGCGTGGATCTTGCGATTACGTAAAGGGAGATCAGAAGACATCTATCAGATTGTGGCGTAGGTGTTCCTTCACTTTCGCATCATTCATGTACAGCAATTTAGGGTGCCAAAGATGATGTTTATATGAATTTAGTGAACTGATCAGTATGTCCCTATGAAGGTTGTTTTCAGGTACATTTTCCCTTTTTAAAGTAGCAGCTATGAAACCCATCACTATGGAAACACAGAGCTGCTGACACTGTAGCAGCTCAAGGTTTTGATGAGTGCAGGGAGTTGTGCTCTGCGCAGAGGGGAGAGAGACAGGTAGGAGGAAAGGGCTGCTATTAAAAAGAAGAGCGAGCGCGGAGATGATTCAGCTGGTCACCTGCCATGCCATCCACCTCACAGCGCACAATATCAGCAGCGGAGTGTGGGGAGCTGGACGGCGTAGGAGTCAAAGGCTGCATTTACTCCACACTATGCGTTGGTGTTTTCTAATTTCCCCGGACAAACAGTAACAGTGCTGTGCCTTGGTGGGTTTCACTCTTTCTCACGTACTTTTGTAACTTCTATGATTCTCCTTGACTTTTCTTTGGATTTTATTTCAAAGCAAACAATGTTCTTGACTCATTTAAGTGACCTCAATGAGAACAAACCTTCCCTCAAATAAGCCATAATAACCCGACCCAATCTCAAATCTGTCGTAATCCCTTAAAACGCCATATCGGATGTTCACCACAGTCACTGATGGTGTCTTTGCTGGGCCATCCTCGCGCTAAGATTTAGGACACATATAGCCTTTGGTTCCTCTGAAATCATATCAGACAACCCAAGATTTATTCCCCAATCCTCTAGGTGGAGCTAAGAGGTGATGTCATTTTTCACCTTGGCAGTGTCATTATTCTTGTGGTTAGCGGCGCTCTGCTCTGGTTAGGTGGCCGATCAGAGCCTAGTGGGAGTGTCCGTGTTCTCTAGTCCCCGAGCATGCGTTTTCCTGCTTCTCTGCTGCACTGGGCCCTGACAGCGATGAATGAGACGGCCGCTTCTTCTCTCCTCCGAGCTGGAATACAGATTGATCTCCAGTGCTTTCTAACGCGGGCCGTAAAAGCTTAGTTTCAGCGAGTGACAGAAGAGGGCCATTGCACAAGCAGCACTTAGGCATAAGGGGGAAATGCACTTATTCCTAATATGGAGCAGGAGAGGGCATTTATCAGAGTGATATGGTTAGGTCGTTCTGGAAGTTCTCTGCTGTAGTTAGTTGAGTATCAGGGACTTCAGGTCTTTGCAATGTTTTGACCCAGAATAATCCTACGTGAGAAAGCACAATGTATATGGTCCAATTTTCAACCTATACAGTGACAGGTCGGAGATATACTTTGAGCAGCGGGCAGCCTTTCTATTGAATATGACGTGTCTGTCTTGGGTATTGTCCTCAAGTATTACACAGGTCCTGTTTGTAAAAGTTTACTGTTGGAATCTTACATTGCCTAGACCAGCAAAACTCTAAGGTAGGACTGTGCATTTTAATGTGATTGCAGTTATTGCAATCTATTTTACAATATATTCCAAAAAGTGCTTGGTAAAAAAAACACAAAAAAAAACAACAACAAATATTAAATTCTCTTCTGAATTATGTGGGTGTTAGTTTTGCATGGACCACAAGTCTGTACTTTCTTTATAGGTTAGCAGTTGGCAGTACATAAATAATTATTAATAATAATTTAAATTATGACCCAAACAATCACGATGATGCTAATTCATTTTCATTTAATTTATCTTTATTTATACACAGAGAGCAGAATGTGAGCACTCAAGCTCTCATTTTGTGGACGCCCTGTTCAAATACAGCAAAATACAAACAAAAAACTAATAAAACTAAGTACATAAGCCATTTTAAACATTAAAAACACTGCAGGTGTGAGTATACATTTTTGGGAAATAAAACAATCAAAAGTCCTGTTTTCCCATCTCTGTCCTGTCCTGTTTCTAGTCTTTGGACTTATACAATCATGTCATCTTGTATTAAAAGTTCCTGTATCAATGTTCAACAAACAAGTGAGATACTTTAGCAGTCTGTCAAGTAGTTCTTTATGAAAAACTAGTTTGTCCACTGTATAAAATGTATTT
The DNA here is from genome assembly GCA_019594935.1 of Periophthalmus modestus. Classification (NCBI taxonomy): domain Eukaryota; kingdom Metazoa; phylum Chordata; class Actinopteri; order Gobiiformes; family Gobiidae; genus Periophthalmus; species Periophthalmus modestus. Next base: position 24,339,605 of record JAIEZT010000009.1, on the reverse strand, counting down.
ATAGAGTGCACAGTGATGGGTTTTAAATTCATCACTTGTTATGAAACGAAGGGCTGAGTGAAAGAGTGTAAAGGTTTCAAAGTACAGGCTGAATTCTGTATGTATATTAAATCTCTATAATGCAGTAATAATTATAATAATAATGAATAAGTGTTGTGAAATATGTAAATTAATCTACCAGTTTACAAGAATAGCACAAAAACTGTTATAAATATTGCATAAAAACGTCTTCAGAAAAAGATGTGGTAAGTGATCATTGATTTTCATTTCTCCTCTTTGCAGACATGATGGCACTGATTCTCCTGCTGATGCTGGCGATGTTATTGTTGTGCTTAACAGTTTCCACAGCAAGATCATTAAAGTCAGAGTAAGTGTAACTAACTTTTTTTTTTTTAATATTACTTTTCTACACTATTCAAAACTTCTTATCACCTTCCAATCACAGGTACAGAAAAAGCCTGATAAAATTAATGAAGATCTTTTGAGTGAATCGACTGAAAGCGGAGGCATCTGGGACTCCATTGCAAGGTAGTTACACTTTTTTACATCTCAAAGCCCATCTTAAAGTTATAAATGGTGCCTGGTCTCATTGGTGGTAATAACTGTTGGGTCAGTCGGTGACTTCGCTGCTGGACCCTGTATTTCACCTGTTCATTGGGGTTTTCAGGAGGTCTTATTCATCCCCAGGATTCATGCTGCGATATTATGCTGTAAGATCTAATATAGCAAAAAATATGTGCTTCTGTAGGTATGTGCGTGATAATTAAATGCCTGTGTGTGGTTGTGTGTGCATGTGTGAGTGCGTGTCCTTACACCTCCTAACTGTGTGATCCTGTCTCCTCACTTTATGCCTGCTTTTTCAAGTGTTTGGAGCACTTTAGAGAAAAGGTAGGCTGTGGTACTGTAACGCATTTAACACTTATTTGTCATAGTCATTAGCATGCAGTGTTTATTGGCTCAGTTTTTTTCTAATGTAATGGCATATGCTTTGGTGCTCACAAATTATCATCAGCAACTCAGACAATCCTTTGGGCACATACCGTTAGCCTATTTACATACTGTTGTAATCGTAATACTTTGATTTAAGTGGAGTCATTACAGTCTTCTTAAAGCATGAGCAAAGACTTTATTCATAATGAACACTTTATTATTCAGGCTTAGTAACCACACAGTTCCCTAACACTAACTCCCACTAAAGCCTGTTAAAGCTTGGATCATTAAACTATATACTATTTATTCATTATGAACATATTCTTTGCCCATGCTTTATTTAGGCTAATTAAGGTGTAGTTAGTATAAAGTGGTACCGTTCTAATACAAAATATTCCACATAAGATATCCAAGTCCAAGTTACACTGAAGTTTAGTTAAAGGTCCTATATTACACAAAATTCACTCTTGTGAGCGTTAAGCTGTGTTATAATGATGTTAGCTCATCAAAAACATACGTGGAGTTACATGGTGTTTTGTTTCATTCACATATGTTTGAGTAATAATTTGTTTTACATCTCCAATGCTCAAAATTCTCTCTTCCACCTTGCAATATCATGTAGTGGTAGTTTTCAAGTTAACAGCTACCTTTTTGCCTTTTGTTCGGAAGAGACAGGCAATTCCAGGGTTGAAATCATCCAAATGATTCTAGTGAAGGTGTATGGAGTTTAAAGTGTTTTCTGTTTCAGTGAAGAACTCGGCCTAAATATGCAGGATTTGTGTGTTAAACATGGGTTAATGAAGCAAAACACAACTCCAGGTATGTTTTTGATGAGAAAACAACATTATAACAGATCAGAAAATAGCATAATATGGGCCCTTTAAGGAGAGGCTTCTGAAATGACCTGCTCAGTAGCCCATGTTTAAATGGTTTAAGTGGTGAGAAGTTAAATACGTTTAAGATTGCTCCACAAAGTTTGCCTTGGATCCAGAATACACACCTAAATACTTTACAAAGATGTGAGTCTGGTCACTGTTGAATCTCCCTGTTTTCAAATGAGCGTGATTGACAGGTGGATTAGCCAATCGGTGACATGCATGGTCCGTCTGTACTGTAAAAAAAATGTCATAGGGGGTTGAAAAACATTGTGGATTTTTGCCGAATAAAAGAGCGAAGCACTAAACTTTGTTAATCTGAGGTGAGACAAATTTGACTTTATTTGTAAATTATTGGTGACCAGTGAGCTCTTCGTTTCACATGCATCATAGAATAAAACGGATCTAATTGGACGATGACGTTTGACCGGGCTTGAGACGTAACAGAAGGTCGTAACCAAACTTAAATTGCATTATACCAACAAAAACTATTATCACTAATGAACAGTGTATAACATGTGCTGTCATAATTACATTTTAATAGGATTGAATAGTTATGAATTATGATTACAACTTTGTACTCCACAAGTGCTATACAAAGTATAAGCACTGAAAATAGCCATTTGCAACTTTGGTGGGTCTTCAGTAACTGGCCAGAGGGGATCTTGGCAGTACTGTCTTATGCTATCACACTCAAGATAAACTTTACCTGCAGTAGAGGCAGAAGTGTTTTACTTATTTTTTCAGTATTTTCAGTGTTTTTTTCAGTATTTTTGAAGAGCAGATTTTTTTTTGTGGGTCAATAATTCTTTTTTAACGAAGGTGTTATATTTACAGACTTGTCGGTATACTTTTCACCCCACATGTTCAGACTTCAAATAAACCCAAAGTCAAACAATTTTTCAAACATGACAAGTTTCCTTTTCGCTGTGAAAGCAAAGACGTCTCAATACAGCAGAGTTCATTGGTAACCTCTGAATGCTAGCAGTGATTCATTTTAAAGGGCAAGCCTGCAGACATGTATTGATCTAACACCTCCGAAGATTTGGCGAGGTGAAACTCGGCGTCAGTAAAGCACATGTAGGCTCCACTGGCTTCTTTGGAAAGTTTAGATCCTTTTAATTCACACACCATGTTCAAATTTACTTTCCATTGAGTCTTACTTTTATGGTAAGAGTTATAGTACACACTAGTGTGTCAGTTTATCATAATAGAATGTCCGTCTTACACAGATGAATACATCCACGTTGAAAATCTGAATACATAATAGTAGCATCACAACTGATAGATCCCTTCTTCAGTGCAAATGTAGCATGCACCATATGGACTAAATTAATGAAATACAGTTTGTGTGAAACACTCCACTGCAGCTTTCTGCTTCTCCTTCAAATCTGCAGCTTGTATTGCATCACTGATAGGCCAGAGAGAGTCTTATCTTATAGATTACTGTCTACATTTGATATCCATTACCATCTATTTCCTGTGGAAGTTAGAAGAAAAGAAAGGTTGGTCTTGGCCGACCAAACTACTGGCATGTTTCCATGGAGATTTCTCTCAGACCCTCAGTCTTTCTGAAATCCAATGTAGAAGATAGTCACTGCTGGTTTATTTATCCTCAGTCAAAGAAACACACTTAGAGACCAGTAGCTCCTCCCCTCTCCTCCTCTCTCACACCCTCCACTTCTTTCTATTCCTCGTTTGTGTTTTGTGGAAGTCTCAGAACTCGCCCTGAGTCTGTGATGGAGTGTGTGACAGACTCCTCTTCATCAGCAGTCGTTTTATACAAGGACATCCAGTCTGACTGCAGACACAACTGCCCTGCAGCACCAAGTCTGATTTGTGCCCACCAAATGTGCCCTGCATTAGCTGCTACTTCTAACATTGTGTACTGTTGTGACCCATGTCAAGCTCAGCATGAAACATTTTATTAGTTAAGGGTCCAATTTTAAGAGTTTCCTTCGTAGTTAGAGTAGCTATTAGCTGCTAAATATTTTGATGTAAATAAATTAAATTACCTTTTAAAGTGTAATGACTTTTTTCATCATGCATTTGGTTTGGTTTGATTGCGTTTATTCTACTTGCTGCATGGCTTGTTTCAAATTGTAGTCTTGTCTAATTCTTTGCAGTGATCAAATCTGATTAAAAATGATATTGATGATTTTGTTTTGAATGCCTCAACAGCATCACTGGTGGTAGCTCTAAGAAAGAGGATGCAGACAAGAAGAAAGAGGATGTTCTGAACATATTTTCTGTGGCCTCAGGACATTTGTATGAGCGGTTTCTGAGGTGGGTCACTCTGGTTTTCCTTTTTAGTTTTTTCCTTTTCAGTGTCTTCTCCTTCACTCGTCCTGAACTCTCTGTCTCTTCTCGGTTTCAGAATAATGATGCTGTCTGTCCTTCGGCACACCCAGACACCTGTCAAGTTCTGGTTCCTCAAGAATTATCTCTCTCCATCCTTTAAGGTATGGGCTACACTGATTTTTTTTTTTTTTTTTTACCTTTATTCTGTTGCTTGGTGAGTAAAAATACAGGGGACTAAGATTATTACTCTTAATTTCTTCTAGTTTTGATTTACTTTCGTATGTATACTGACACCTTTCTTCGTTGCTAAGGTTTCTTTAAAATGTGTCTACACCAGAATCTTTTGTTAATGAAGTTCTGTGTTTGGTTGTTAGGAGACCATCCATCACATGGCCCAGGCGTACGGTTTTCAGTATGAGTTAGTGCAGTACAAATGGCCTCGCTGGCTCCACCAACAGACAGAGAAGCAGCGTATTATCTGGGGATACAAAATCCTCTTTTTGGATGTTTTATTCCCATTAGCTGTGGACAAGATCATTTTTGTGGATGCTGACCAGGTATGAAATACTGCTATCAGATTTGGGTAAAGCTACTTATAAAATGTGACTAAATACTGTTTTACTGTTTTTTACTTGCTTTTCAACAGATAGTACGTGCTGATTTGAAACAGTTGAGGGACTTGGACTTGGAGGGTGCACCTTATGGTTACACACCATTCTGTGATAGTCGCAAAGAGATGGACGGCTATCGTTTTTGGAAATCTGGGTACTGGGCTTCACATCTGGGACACAGAAAATATCACATCAGGTAGCCCCCTAAGATTATATCATTTAAAAGAGTGGCAATGATGTGCTGTTGATAGAGAATATTGTGTTTCTTGTCCCTTATATTTATGTTTCTATTGGCAAAGTTTTACCCAATGGAACCAAAGTATTTAGTGATTCTGTTGTAAAGCTAGACTACATACCCTCCCAACTATGATAATAAATTATCCTGAATTGATCTGTAACAAAATACATAGATGGAAATTAACATATCTCAAATTGTATAAAACCAATAAGCAACAATAGTAATTCATTAAACTATTAATATAAACACTTTATTAGTGAAGAAATATCTAATTTTCTACCAGTTGGCTACGGGATAAGACATTGTACAACTTGAACAAATATTTTTAAGGACAACAACACAGCTATCAATTTTACACCATGTGGCAACTTTGGGGAATTTGACTTGCAAGTTTTAGTCTACCAGAACACAACAAACCTGGAAAATATAGAAGTAGACCACAGCACAAGCTTCTCTCAGTTGTGAATCTTTCACTTGTACATTCTGGCCTAGATTCTCTAACTTGTGTTAAGAAATTATTCATTTGTCTGTGAGTACATATGACAGAGGACACAGTAGCCTAGAGAAAATTTGTGAATCACAATATGGCAATTTTGTCAAAATAGCACATCGTCACATTAATGAGATCACGATTTGATTTTTATCAGCATACCGCCAAGCCCTAAGCTAATGTTTAATTTTACCGTGGCTGCTTGGAAGATTGGAAAGTCAAAAACAGGATATCTTTGATAAGATCTTTGTGAGGAACTTCATTAGTCAACTTTGGTTTCTCATTTAAAGTTAATTTGCATATCCTTACTTATTAATATGCCATGTTAAGTACCATTATGCTAATACAGCTGTAGGGGGTTCGTTATTGAAGACATTCGTTTTTAGCCTATAATACTCTAGCCTGTTGAGGTTTTGTAAGGCTTGGATAATCTCACTCTGCCTTTTCTAACCAGTGCACTGTATGTGGTGGATTTGAAGAAGTTTCGCAAGATCGCTGCTGGAGACAGATTACGTGGCCAGTACCAAGCATTAAGCCAAGACCCTAATAGTCTGTCTAACCTTGATCAGGTAACCTGGGTTAATGTGTTACATCAATAATGAAAAGAAAAAATCTAACTACCATGTAATTTTAGGATCTTCCAAACAACATGATCCACCAGGTAGCAATCAAGTCTCTGCCGCAGGAGTGGCTCTGGTGCGAAACGTGGTGTGATGACAAGTCCAAAACAACAGCCAAAACCATAGATCTGGTGAGTGGCAAAAATAGTCAGTCCAATTCTTTTCTACTTAATGACATAATGCTTACCTTATGTTTTAATTTTTAGTATTTTGTTAAAAGTATATAAAGATCTTACATGCAGCATATATGTGTCTGTTTTTAACCTTTGATTGTATTTCTTGTTAGTTGCAGCATGGAAAAGCAAGAGCAACATTTACAGCTGCGAACATACACGAGGCACTTGACATTTAGGAAGCTACTGTAGAGCAATCCTGCAGTCTCCTAAACTAATTTAGAGAATTACTGGATAGGCTCCAGTTGACTGGAATAGGAAGCACTGGCTCATTGTGGTTTAGGACAGCACTTTGTAATTCAGACACAAGACATGCTCTAATGTCCTTTTAACAGAATAGGAAATCAAATTAGGTCCAAATGCACACCACAGACAGTGCTAGGGATTAGACTGGTTGGTGCAAAATGGCAGTGATTGCTTGACTGATACTTTTCGTCTGTGTTTCTCACAGTGCAATAACCCAAAAACCAAGGAGCCCAAGCTCACAGCAGCAGCCAGGATTGTGCCTGAGTGGGTTGAATATGACAACGAGATCAAGCGGTTACTGAGAGGAGTCCAAGAGAAACAAGAGAGAGTATTAGAAAAGCAGAGCTCATCCTCACAAGCAAAAGGTCTGTTGTGTGTCAAAGCTAATGTCGTGCTGTCATAGTTATTCCAAAATGAATGTACTTATACTTTTTCTGTCTCCTCTTGTGCTGCAGATGTCCAGAGAGATGAGCTTTAGTATCTGCCAGCATCATACTGTACAGGAAGGAGGCTGCATCATTTGCACACAGGGCACCTGAGAATCTTAGACATTTTCAAACAAAGTGTTAAATCCTCATCCTGAGGGTAGATATTTTTATACTTGTCATGCGGTGTTGGTCGGCTGTGTATTTTTTACTGAAAACAAAAAAAAAAAAAAAGTAGCGCGTTGAATCTAAAATCCACTGTAAAATTTAGAATTGCAAATTCCTGCACTGACAAACTATATTATAATTTAAACCACATTTAATAAAATACAAACAAAATACACATTTCAGTATTATGATTAAAACATTGTCATTTTAATTTATTAAAATGTTTACATTTCTTTGTCTGTAAATGTGTTATTTATGCTTGATCCAGTATTTTATCTCAGGAATAAGATGGCTGCTCAGTTGAATCAGTCTGTTATAGGTGCAGCAGGACTGGTCTCAGGGCACTCATCCTTCACTGTGCTGTGTCAAATACCAGTGTTTGTACTGTGGTTTGCTGGGAAAGAATAAATCTTTTCTAGAAAACATTAGAAATGTTTATTTGTGGCGTCCATTTGCTGGATTGACTTGTGACAAAGGGTGTTTATGGCATCAGTTTACTTTAGTGTCTTTATATTTTTTTTCTTTTTTCTTCGTGTGCATACAACTCACACATTTGTCAATACTTTTATTTAAAGTACATAAATAGATCTTCTCATTTAGAAACCTTCACAAATAGAAAAGTCCACATACAAACTGAAATTTGCCATTGTCAAAGACACGTATCAGGTGGGGATGACTTGCTTTCCCATGACACACATGGTACAAACACCCTAACAAAATCAGAGTTGTCTTAGTCAACTCAGCAACTTAAATAAAGTCACATTTGGTCACGCATTGGTCCACAATTTCTTAACACTTTATATGCAAAGGCACAGCAGTCCAATATTGTCCCTTTCCAACAGGGACAAAATTATAAACATCCACCAAGTTCAGCTCATCAGTTAAAGTTGAACTTGAAGTGAAAATTTCCTGATCCAAATGGGTTAAATCCCTGAGATCCAGGAAAGCCGCCATAGAAGTGCTGATGGAAGTTTTGTCCCTGCTGGCTCTCCGGGTCCATGGGGTCCTCTCCATGGTCAAATTTCTCTCTCATCTCTGAAATGGCACAAGTTCACAGTGTTTAAGTACCAAATCGAAGAAAATGTGAAATTACCGCAGTTAAAAAGTAAAATGAACTTCATTATTCTGACTGAATGATGTGTTACCTGGATTAGTGAGGACCTCTTTTGCCTGAGCGATATCTATGAACTTCTTCTCTGCCGCCTTCTTCTCCTCTGGATCCTGGAAGTTGTCCGGGTGCCACTGTTGAGCTAGTTTCCTGTAGGCTTTGATAATCTCCTTCTTCTGAGCAGTCCTGCAACCAGAGAGGACAAATTATCATGAAATTTACCTGTTGGTAACAACCAAAGTAACCTTGAACCTTGAATAAAAGAACATGAGATTTATATCAACAAGTAGTAAGTTACTCACCTTTTTACTCCCAATATTTTATAATAATCTTTTTTCTGGGACTGTTTCAACAACCTCCGAGCTTTTTCCAGGCCTTCTTTTATTTCTCTGTCATTTTCATTCAGCTTTGCAGCACTCTCGTAGTCCTTAATGGCTGCAAATGAACAGAAATGCATATTACGTCAGTTGTGTTTTGTGCAAACAGATCCTTAACACTCTCCAGCTCCATTGTTAACTCCATTTTTTTTTTCTGTCAACAAAAAAAAGCACTTTTCACAATTCCACCAGCCAGTAAACCAGCTAACCTTCAGATCATTTGGCAGGGGCTCGGGGCTGTTGGGGTGTGCACGTTTGACTCGCTTTGAGGATTGTTTACCCTGTAAGGTGTAGTGGGGTGAAGCAAACACCCATGGGTCCTGACAGTTTAAAAGCCTTCCCCTGGCACCCCACCTGCTGATGTGTTCACACCGATGAGCTATGGTTTCACAGCTAAAAGCCCTCTGGTGCAAATGCAATGCTAACTGCACTGTACATCATTAGTGTTAGGCTATTGCTGCAGATTTGAATACAATCTGAAATTTAGGTGAAGGAACAAAAAACAGCTTGTTTATATTGGTATTTAGTAGTGAATTGAAATCCAAATAATTTACTTAACTATCCTGTGGTTTGTATGAAAAATAAGAAAAGTGGAATATGTAGAAGCAGCAGTAAGACTTGTAGTAGAGCAACGGAGGTATCTTAACATAGCAAATTTACTCCTATTTTGTTTTAAGATCTCTACAAAACTTGTGCCAAGTGCTGCTTGAATCATTTGATTGACAGTTGGATAGTACTGGGACTAGGCATGATGTTAAAACCACACACAACTGCTTAGGGTAAAATAAGAGGCAGATAAAATGTTGGAGAGATGAAAGCATTCATATGGATTTCAACATCTGTCATGATGGCATTGATAGCATTTATAGCAAAAGACTATTGTTTTGAGTTAATCCCTTAGCTATTAAAGGATTTGTGACAATGATCTGATGTGCCTGCACTGTACTCAACAAATCTGCTGTACTTTGACATATGAAGCTACATATATAAGCAGGTTTGAGGTAGGTTACACAAAAACAAGAATAATAACTATAAGCCAGTCTGTAATATTTAATACGGTAAAAAGACCTGTTGCATATTTGACTTACCTTCTTCATACTGCTCCTCCTGTATGTATGCTTCTGCCCTGTCCTTCAGTGTGTACACATTGTCTGGCTCTGACTGCAGGGCTTTACTGCACACTGTCACAGCTCTGTTGGACTGCTGGCCCTGCTGCAAACCACACAGGGCTATAGTTACTCTCTGTGGTGAAGTGTATCATATGGCAGCCACAAGGGGTCTTACCTGCACCAGAGCGTGACAGATGCGCTGCTCAGCAAGGAGAGTGAAGTGATGCACATTTGGCTCAGTCTTCATCACAGCCTCATATTTGTCAACAGCTTCTTCATATCTGATGAAGAATGACACCGGGGTTAAATGGTAACTGTGTAAGCAAGTGCCTGGTATGACAACTAATGTTTAGACCATCTGAAAATGGTATACCGCTGCTTGACAGAGCCACTAGTAATCTCTTAAAGGGCCGATATTCTGCTATTTTCTGATGTATGTTATAATAATGTTTCACCATCAAACACACCTGAGTTTTGTTTCATTCACACATTTAATCCTGCATATTTAGGCTTCAGAGTTCTTCTCTCAAACAGAAAACACTCTTGCGATGTCATGTGGTAATACAGGAAGTTCTCCACTGTGTTTTTAAAGTCAATTTTAAATAATTTGGATAATTTCAGCTCTGGAATTGCCAATATCTACTGAACAAAAAGTAAAAGGTAGCCGTTAACTTGAAAAGTACCACTACATGACATCACAAGGTGGAACAGAGCATTCTGAGCTTTTGGGGATGTAGACAGACTAATAATGCAGGGTTACTCAAACATGTGTGAATTAAACTAAACACAACTCTGGGTATGTTTTTGAGGAGGTAATATTGTAACTAATATTGTAAGCTCACAAGAGTCAATTTTGTATAATATAGGACCTTTAATGTTAGATTATCTACAATAATATACTTGATAGAGCCATTATTAAACTCTTAAAGTCTTTTAATAGAGCAATCCTTGCATGCCATATTGGAATTGCCTAGTTTTTGACTCAGATGTTGACTCACTTACCTGGGCATGGCGGAAATGGCTAAATTAACTTTTTCTCATTTTCTGTGAGCTATGGCTAATGACTAGGGTTGCAAGATTAATTTGCAACTGAATTGAAATAACAATTTTGCAAATGGCAAAGACTGCAATTATGTAAGCAACATAATGTGCAAACAAAATAACCTGTCTTATTATGCATCTTTGAACACTGTAATTTGTTGTCTGTGTAATTCCTCAGTCGTCCAGGTATGATTATTAGAAAAGAAAAACTCAATTCTGTCAACTGGACGAAACATCTTTCAGTGAAGATGTTTCGCTGCTCACCCAAGCCACTTCTTCAATTCTGGTCAGAAAGAGCCCATTAGGGATCTGAATGATTATGCAAAATATGACTCGGGCACAGTTTACACTTAGTGTAGCTCAACAGACCTAGCCAACAAACAAACTGTTTACATGTGTGTTTGCATCAGTGTAGTTAGCCCCTTCCTTCAGATAGCCATAAGGCAGTGAGCATCAGCACTCTGCTCATCCAAGCTGCTTCTTCAGTTCTGGTCAGTGAAACGTCTTCATTCAAAAAACTTTTTGTTCAGTTGACACAATTGAATTTTTCTTTTATTGTAATTTGTTGCGAAATTCTAGCGATTCCTGTGTTAGTTTAGTCTCTCATAGTTTAGTCTTCTGCTCCTGGGTGAGTTTCAGATGTGCATATCCAATTTCTGATTTTTAAACAAAATGTATATCATGTTGTGTATAATGTCTCAAACTTTTTAACAAGTAATTGAATTGTAAACATCTATGACATTTTTTTCTATTCTATTCCTATTTCAAGGGTGATGCACAAACCAAAAACTCCTATGTGAACAACCAAAAACTCTGTAGCTACCAGTCAGTCAGCCTCTAAAGTTTCCATAGTACTAAAGCAAAAAAGCCACAGGGAATATTGTCAAAACATATCCCAGGTTTTATGAGGCTAAAATAAAAACACCGTCATTGCACCATATACCCATCATACTATATTCTGAGCCAATTAATGTGAAATGTTATGAATCCCAGATATAAAGTGACATCCATTCACAAAATGATGGGATTTGCACGGCTGTTTGTGAGCCAGAGATGTCGAATTGCTTGAGGATAAAGATATAGTCTGTCTACAGCTGATGCAATCCGGAGTACACGGAGGCTATGGTATAATATAAGTATAGACTTTGCAGAGTGGTCACACACACACAGACACAGCGACACGCACGTACCTCTGTTCTTTGAGGAGTTCCTCTGCAGATTGGATTTGTTTGTTGAGCTTCTTGACCTGTTTGTAATGGCTGTAACACTGTTTGTGATCAGGATCCAACTTCAGACACTCACGGACCTCACTGTCGACAGATCATACCAAAAAATACAAGTTTAATTTGTAGAATCTCAAATACATCCTATAGAAAATCTTGAGTATCCAGTTACTTTACTTTAGCCCACCTCTTTGCCACAATTCCATAACAAGTATCTTATAGGAAAGATGATGGATGTACAATATAATACAATTTCTAATATTTGTGCTATCTTAATATGAAGTTTTAGTTGCTTTTTCATTATTTTGGTTCTTTTTGTTCCAATGAGGAATTGCTTTTATTTAATACCAGGTTTACTCAATCAGAGGTGATTTGATTTTTTCAGTGGGACAAGACTAATCCAAAATGGGGTACAAAACAAGTTCTGATCCTAACAAAAAGCTATGTTTTTTTTGTTAAGGTGTAGTAGAGGGTGATATTGACCATTATAACTTGAACAGTGTTGCAACAGTGTAATTTCCCTATTGTGAAAAATTACATGCTCTTATTTCCTATCTTTCCTATCTTTCTATGCAGCTTGCTTTTTTTTTTATATATATAGTTTTGCATATAAAATAACCATTTACATAAATAATTTGTATATATGGACATCAGTTTGTTTTGCGCAATATCTTACATTATTCTTCATTTCATTTGTGATGGGTATAAGAGTGCTTTACTTTTAAATGGTGTTATTCGCAACCATCTTATTTGAAAGTGGCACTTATTGGATTGAAAACAGATAGAGTCGAAATTTCAATTGAATGGCCAAACAGCACTTACTTGAGGGACAGCTCGTGGTCTCCAAGGTTATAGTAGATGGTGCTGAGTTTGTAGAAGGCCTGCGTATTGTCACTCTTTAATTTAGATGCAGCTTTTAAGTCAGTGGCGGCTTTCCACATCTCTCCCATTTGAATAAAGCACTCCGCTCGCATCTCACGAGAGTTGGCGTCCCAGACACAGGTCTATAAAAAGATACATTAAACAACGCTCCTCTTGTAATACAAATTGATAGTGATCCCAACTTAAATTTTTAGAAAATTAAGGAACCTCTCTTACTTCAATGATGGTGTCAAGCTGGGATGCGGCAGTCACATAGTCCTTGTTCTTTAAGTTCCTGTGTGCCTCTGCTGTGAGCCTCTGAATTTCATCAGATTTTTGCAGCAGACTTTGTGCTTCGGTCTCTTCTTTCTCACTGGGATTGGACTGCAACTGAAACAGCAGTGACATATGTTTTATAGAACTGTAAATATTCTCAGAATTTGGACAATTGCATCCATATTTTCTACCATAAATGTATTTAATGTGGAGGACCTTGCATAAGACAGATTATTCAGACTGACAGCTTTGGAAAGCGTATACTTGTGAGGCATTGCCAAGGGTAAGTGTAAAATTGATGATGAGGCAGAAAACTGGGCACTACTGGTCAGATCCCATGATATTCTGGATGACCTCTCTGAGCTCTACTCCCCGTTTCTTTATAAATGTTTATAAGATGAGTCATGGTGGTTATTTATAAATCTGCTTAGTTCCATTTGGTACCTTAGTCCTGTATTCCCAAAGAAGAGCATCTTGACACTTTAGCAAGTTTTGGGAATTAATTTACTTTAAACAACTATATTAAAGAGTGTAAAATGATTGATCCTAATAAGCATAGTTAAAAACATTATAGATACAATTAATACTCAAAACCTGTTCAACCACTTAACTGGGATTACATTAAATAAATCACCCCACTGGTTATTAAAAAAGAAGAAAAAAATCTTTGGAGATTGATGCAAGATGACCAATAAAATTGGTTTGCAGCTCAATAGTGACACCTTCTGGTGGTGTTTACTTCCTTTCTATTGTATGTCTATCCTGTCTGTTTGCAGAAAGTTTCAAGAGGTTATTTGTAGACCTACCACTTTCTTAAAGTCACTCTCCGCTTCATCTAGTTTCCCATGTTTCAGAAGCAGGTTTCCTCTCTGTAGCCGTGCCTGGGAGAAAGAAGCAGATAAACACATTATTACAGCTGGTGTAATGGCCTATTTTCTCAACACAGTTCTATCTATTTGATGCTTAACCTAGGCTGTTGATGTTTGCATTTCCATTGGCAGTGACAACAGTTTATATCTGCACAGAATTTTTTACATGCATAGTAACAGTAAGCAATACTGAATGTGTTTACTGAAAAGAAAAACTTACAGAAGTGAAGTCTGGTTTGAGCTCAATAACTTTGGCCAGATCAGGTAAAGCTGACTTTGATTTGCCCATAGCTAAATAGACAGTCGCTCTTCTGTAGTAAGCCAAATAATTCTTTGGGTCGCCATCTGGTAAAAACAAAATGTAGTGAGTAATATGTTAAAAAGGCATACATATTATTCTGAGCATGCAATCAGTCTTTCTTACCCACAGCTGCATGAAAATGAGATAGGGCGTCCGCGAGCTGCCCGGCAGCAAGCAGCTTCTTTCCCATCTCCATGTGATTGTCCACACTGCCAGATTTGACTCCTAGCACAGGGACACAATATAATTAATGTTCATAGCTATACATGTCAAACTTGCTGTAGAGGCCAAGTGACCCTGTGCCACAAAGCCACTAGATTGCAAATGTTTTGGTGGTGTTTCAGACACAAAAACAACATAAAAATGAGCCCAATACTCAAAAAGATGCACTTCAAATGCCCTTTATTTCCATGCTTTCCCTTAATACAGGGGTGTCCACATTATGGCCCGGGGGCCAAATGCGGGCCTCATACCAGATTTATTGGCCATCGGGCCTCCTGCTGAACCAGCCCAATTGAACACAAGCAGTACTTTTAACAGCAAATTAAACTATTTCTACCACTATAACCTCAAACTTCACATTACACTGTGATACAGACCTAAAATAAATGTGTTTCAAGCCTTATTAATATACAGAGGCCCTGTCAAAGCTGAGTTTAAAGCACCGCACTGTATTGATCACCGGTCTGTGGCCCTCCGCTTCGAATATGTTTGAGATATGGCTCTCGATAAAAAAAAAGTTTGGGCACCTCTGCCTTAACACATTTTGACTGTTAAACTTGCCATGACTATATGGCTGTGTTATGAATCAGTGCTCTAGATTGGTCATTTTAAGGTAAGATCTCTTTACTTGCAATACATTTGGTACTAGATTATGCAATAAAATGGTTTAAAAGAGAATTACATCAAAAGTTCAGACAGTTTAATATTGGTCAAGTGATAGTCCCGCCATCTTTACCCATATGGCATTACAGCCTGCAGCTTTTGAGACTACAACTCATGATTACAGGTTAACATCCATGAGCAGGACAGAGACAGCAGGATGGCAGCCTTTTAACAGCAGCATGGGGAAAATACCGTAAAGTAGTTCGTTATCATCATTGTCGTAATGAACAAATAATAAAGATATGGCTAAATAAAGCGCCAGGAAAGGTCAGTAAACTTTAACCTTACATTTACAGAGTCTGTGGATAATTAACCACAGTTTCTCATCGTAGGAAGTAATAATAATCCTCAAAAACGTTGAAGATTGCTCGTTGATCAGTTTTTATCTCAGACGTTATTGATAAAGTGACTGAATGTTTAGCATTAGCCAAAGTTTCAAAAAGTTGCTAACACTTTGTACATTTCAAACATTACTGTACATAAAGCTTTCAGGCTCAGATTTTATAAGAAGACAGCGACATAGTTTTTACAAAAATCCAATGCCTTACCTTGATACCTCATGTCAATTAAAACAAGCAGATACGGGATATAGTTGAGTATCTTGTGCGCGACATGGCCCATGGAAACCATACTTAATCACAACAGAGGCACGCTATCGCTACGTAACACAAAGCACAACTATGGAGATTTGGTCTAATGTTTCGCCTGTCATTAAATTTCTCCAAATGTCCCATGTGTTGACAGCTAACAGCAGCACTGGCCCGGAGCTCCCCGGCGGAGCGTCTCTGGTGCAGGAAGCCGACCTCAGCCAACCGGTCGTGGGGCGCTGTGATTGGCTGAACCGCCTGGAAAACCCCGCCCCTTTTCTTTGGTTCAACAGAGACGAGCCACGGCAGCACTAGAGCCGAGCAAGGTGTGTGCTGGACTGAACTGCACATTACTCCACTGGATTATTATGTCTGTATGAAAGTTATGTCCGCGTATTTCATCAAGTCATTTAATTAATATCCGGTTCAGGCTTCAGCGGTGGTTTAGGCCTCAAACTTTATAAGAGTCTACAAATATGAGACACCCATCAATACAGCTCTGCACCCCTGTAAACCAAGGCCTCTTATGATATGGAAATTAGAGATCATGAAGGGTATTAATTCAGTGTTAGTGCTTTTATTTCATGCATTAAAATTAAAATAACAGGGATAGATAAGTCTGCACATAGACAAAAGGTTACCAAAGTTGTCACATGGGCATATATGACAAACAACAATATGTATGTGCTCCATTTGAAAGTTTGGTGACTGTGAACATTCTGCAATACAAGAAATATTTCATGGAGTCGTTTAATTAATATCATCAAACTTTATAAGGGTCTACAAAGATGAGACACCCATCAGTACAGCTCTGCCTAAACTGAGAATCAGAATCAGAATCAGAAGAAGTTTTATTGCCATTGTCCGTGAGCAGAGCTCACAGACTAGGAACTTACTTCGGTGATAAAATAAACACACACAAATAAATCACACTGAATAAATACAAATAAGGGCATGCAGGAGGTAGAAAAATATATATACAATAGCAGCATCAAAACAACATCAAAACAACAACAGTGCAACATGGGTGACCAGTGTTCTAAAGTGTCCAGTTTAGTGCAAGTTTATGAAGTGTTCATAAGACAAACAGCAGAGGGGAAGAAACTGTTCTTGTGACGAGAGGTTCTGGTCCTGATGGACCGTAGCCTCCTGCCAGGGGGAAATGTCTGAAATAGTCCATGTCCAGGGTGAGAAGTGTCAGCTGCTACACGACCTGCTCGCCCCCGAGTCCTGGAGGCATACAGGTCCTGGAGAGATGGAAGGCTGCAGCCACCTTCTCAGCAGAGCGCACAATGCGCTGCAGTCTCTGTCTGTCCCTGGCAGTGGCCCCAGCGAACCACACAGTGATGGAGGAAGTGAGGATGGACTCAATGATGGCCGTGTAGAACTGCACCATCATCTGGACCGGCAGCTTGGCTTTCCTCAGCTGCCGCAGGAGGAGAGGGGATAATATTTAATTGCACCCTGTAAACCAAGGGCTGTATCTTATGACATGAAAGTAAGAGATCATGAAGGCTATTAATTCAGTGTTAGTGCATTTATTGAATGAATTTAAAAGATTCAATTAGAACTTTGCAGCACCCTTTAATGACAGGGATAGATAAGTCTGCACGCAGACAAACAGTTGCCAAAGTTGTCATATGGGCATATATGATAAATAACAACATTTACTCCATTTGAAAGTTTAATTACTGTAAACATTCTGCAATACAAGAAATATTTCACAAAGTCATTTAATTAATATCCGGTTCAGGCTACAGCGGAGGCTTAGGCATCAAACTTTATAAGAGTTTAAAAAGATGAGACACGCATCAGTACAGCTCTGTTTAAAGTGAGAGGGAAAACTTTTAATGCAGGGGTGTCCAAACTATGGCCCAGGGGCCAAATGCGGCCCTCAGACCAATTTTTATTGGCCCTTAGGCCTTCAGTTGAATTGGCCCAATTGATCATAATCAGTACTTTTTATGGCAAAGTTGAGTAATCCTACCAATATAACCTAAACAACATCACATTGCATTGTCATACAGACCTAATAGTAATATTTCAAGCATTATTTAAAGTTTGTTAAACGCACCCACCTGAACTTTCTACTGTATTGATCACTGGTCTCTGACCCTTCGTGTCGATATTTTTCAAGATATGGCCCTTGGTGAAAAGAGTTTCGGCACTCCTGATTTAATTGCACCCTTATAGACCAAGGCCTGCATTTTATGACATGTAAGTAAGAGATCATGAAGGCTATTAATTCAGTGTTAGTGCTTTTATTTCATGAATTCAAAAATACAATTAGAACTTTGCAGCACCTGTTAATGACAGGGATAGATAAATCTGCATGTAGACAAAAGGCTGCCAATGTTGTCACATGGGCATACATGACAAATAACAACATGTACTCCATTTGAAAGTTTGGTTACTGTGAACATTCTGCAATACAAGAAATGGCCTACAACTCTAGGCCTACGTACATTTTAAATTTGTACTATTGTGTCATGTCAGATGTCTTGACCCTAAATGAAAGAACAGTAAATTCACACAAGAGTTTGAAAGCTCTTTAGCTTCTGTCACACATATGCATTTGTGTCTGTTGTTTTTGTGATGCTACTGATTCCAGATATGCTGGTGGCTCTGCTGTCACTGCTGCTGACCCTTGATTTTCGACTCTCTGTCACAACGGACCGAACAGAGGACACTGCGCTCTTTCCTGTGGGGACAGCTGTATAGGCATCCGGCAACGGGAAGACAGGGTATTTCTCTGAGCTGTTGTGGGGCAAATATTGAGTTAGTGAAACATCCAGACAATATAAATGACGTAATTAGAAAAGCAGTACCTTGACCGGCAGCTTTCTTTTCCTAAAAAAATACTAATAAGAAGACCTCCGGCTACAAGTAGAGTGGAGCCTCCCCAGCCAATGAACACACCAACTCCTATTTCAAACCTGGCAACACAAGTGCACATCAATTAGACAACAACAGTTTTTTTAAATATATATATCTCTTATATATGTACATACCTTTGAGCTCTGAAAGTTGGGTCCTGAAATTCTGATCTTATTTTATGACCATAAAATGAAAAAGCCACCATAGAGCACATGCCTAAAATCAAGATATTATAATAAGCACACACAATAAATAAAAATAGCACTTTGCTAGTGTCCAAATATTACATACCTGAAATAAAATAATTCATCCCACCAGCAAAGCTTACCCTTGCATTTGCTAACTCAGATCCTCCAATTTTAGTGCACTTCATGCCCACTAAGACCAAGATTGATCCAAAAAAAGCCAAGATAATTGAGATGATGATGAGAGCACGACACATGTGAATATCCCCTAGTAAAATGACAAGTAGAATGTATTTCTTTTATGTTTATGTTACTTACAGTTCAGTACAGTTTTCCTATATACTTTTACTTACAGTTCAGTGCTAGCATGGATGGGATTCCCTTGCAGTCGGACACGCCGGTGGAATCAGATATGCAGTCCTTCCACAAGTTGGAGAAGTAGTTTGAAGTGGTAAGTACAATGCTGTCCACCTCAGACCATGTCCAGATTTCTGTGGGCATTGTAGAGCAGACAAGGATCCAACCCGCAACACATACCACAAAGCATCCAATCTCCATGTACATGACCACTGTCCTGTACTTCATCTTTGCTGTTACTTTAGGCTGAGTGAGGCTAAGCAGGTCTACAATCTACTCTGGTTAGCAGTAATGACCGAGGCTCTGCGAAAGTCCCTCCTTCATACCTGAATTAGGAAATAAACAAGTGGGAAGAGGCTGAACGTTTTTACCTGAAACTTTGCTTTGCCTCGGTTCTAAAGGTCACCTTGTCTGACGTGTTGTTGTCCCTGTGCCATCCACAAGCCGACCCGCATGGTTTCACATAACATCCAGCTTTTGCAGCAGACTTGTTGTTTTGGGTTGGCTCCTTTTTCCTGAGTTTGGCTCAAAACAGGAATGACAAACAGAGATACTTACACTGATAAGATAACAGATAATAAAGGGATTGTGTGTGATTGATGAAGTAAAGATACTTACTCACTGGGCATATGTGATTTAGATTTGTCAAATTAAACATTGTATATTGCAATAAACCAGGGGATGCACAATACAATCTGAATCTCCAGGCCATGGTTTCCTCTGCCAAGACATTTTTTTTTTTTTTTTTTTGTTAATCAGGTTGTTTTTAAACATTCTACATAAAGTAATGGTTGAATATGCTTTATTTCAGGCCTATGGAATTATTTGAGGATTAAATGATGGTGGATTTGTTCCAGGTGTTAGGTATAATGTTGTGTAATTTGCAGTTTAAGTGAGATACTAGGGTTTCATGGCTTATTGTTTATCAAGACAAAAGGAAATTGACCAGCACACATTAACCTTTTTTTGTTTTATTATTAAAATGTAACTTAGGGACACACTGCAGAACATAGTTACATAATTTTGCCTTTCAGTTGAGTCAATAGTAGTAAACAAAAGTCAGATTGATTTCTGCAAAACTGTGAGTATGTACATTACAATAGCATACATTTACAAATTCTTGACATTCACCAGTTACTACTCATTTTGGGGTTTTTTTGTTTATTTTTAAACCACATACATATTTACAAATTATCAAATGCTCATAAGTCAGCTACACGAACGCGTCCCTCTGTGAGATCTTCTCTGTGGTGCGTGAGAGCATGGAGATCTTGGAGCTGCTGGACCGTCCGGAGCCGTAGTAGTATCCGTACTGCCTGGAGGGTCTGTAGTATCCAGTGTACATGGATCTGCCTCTGGTGCGGGGGGCAGCGTACGTATTGGTCCCATTTACTTCGTCTCTGTGGAAGATCATGAAAGTAGTGAGAATGCAATGAATACAAGGGGAATATACATAAACTGCAACTATAAAATTTGATCCCATGTGTTGGTCCCATGCACTTTCAAAGAAAGATGATTAAAATAGTGAGTGTAGTATCATAAATGCTTAGTGAACCCGAACAACTACTTATGGAATATTTTTGAACTCATGCACTTCCTATTTTGAATCATTTATCTGGTACCTTTTAGGGAAGATGAGACGGAAGACAGTGACAGCATAAAGTACAGCCCCAAAGTAGATGAGAAAGCATCCAACCAGGCCAAGAAATATGGGAGGTCCAAGATCATACCTGGAAGCACCAAGAACATCATAACAAGTAAACTCACTTTCTTTTCATGTTTTAAATGAATGTAAGTTACCTTAACACTCCTGGGGCTAAATTCAATGCAAAACTGTTCCTGGCAACTCTGTTTATGTATAAACAGTAGCCACAAATATCTGAAACACCTGCGAAGTTTTTATTGTTACCAAGAATTCGGGGCAAAATATTTCTAAGATTTACGGAAACAAAAGATACAAATTCAAATTCACCTCCAACAAAATGGAAGACAGCTCCAACAAGAACCAGTTTATCTTTCACTGCTTCAGATCCTCCAATATAAGTGCACTCCATCCCCACAAAACATAATACTACTGCGAAAAATGCAATAGTCAAGCCGCACATGAGCAATCCCCGGACTCCTTGGACATACGCTGCAAAGAAAAAAGTACCTAATTATTTAAGTCATGGGACAGATTATTATAAAGCTTTTGGCACAAAAATCTAAAATACTTTTACATTTATCATGTACAGAGTTTTTATGCCTAAATTATAAATGTGTTTTTGTAATTCTAAACATTAAAAGTGCATTTTTACCTACAGAAATAGTAGTGGCTATTGTATTTTTTAGGAGCATAGTTAGTAGAAGTTGGACTATGTATAGTATGATATTACTAGTATCAGAAAATACTAAATGTGTGCCTATACACTCTTTGCCTTGTAATATAAATGATGCAAGCACATCCACATTCTTATTTGAAGTAACAATATTCTTATACTAACTTCAGATTTTGAGTAACTTTTTCCACTTCTGCTGGACTCCTGTAAAACTATTTGAAGAATAACTCAATGCACAGGACTTACTGGCAACACTCCAGAGCACAGGATAGTCCCTGCAGTTGGTGATGGCTGTAGAATCAGTGAAACAGTCCTTCCACAGGTTGGACCAGTACCACGCCACTTTAATAATATAGGAACCTCCCTGTCCCCCAATCTGACTTATCCTCCAATAGTCCATAGCCATAGTGCACAAGACAAAGAACCATCCCAGCGACGTGACAAGGAAAGCAAAGATCTGGATAAGACGTTTCCTCATAGTTAATGCAAACGTAAGAAAAAATATTGTATAATTCAAAATGAAGTGCCTTTCTGCCTGTTCCCTTGATGGTAGGCTCTCATTTGGCAATAGGATGGAGTTGCATCGCGTCATATGTCAGCACTGTTGATGAGGGCACTGTGTTACATGTTGACTGTAAATATGGAAAAGTGTGCGGACCTATCAGGATGATCTACTCTGCAGGTGCCAGCTGGTTTGAAATCTGAGATTTTTTTAGAACAAGAGGACTTCACATTAAGTCTTGTCAGTTGCTTCTTAAATGTTGTTATAGTATTACTGCGTGAATTACACTGCGTTCTATCCACAGATTTGGGGGACTGCAAAACATGAGCCTGATGTCTTGCTGCACTTACTAAAGACAGGCATACATGGTAAATAAGAGAATACATCGCATACAGTTCTTCCATTTCTGTATGTATCTTTTCATATATATGTCAGTTTAACAATACAATTTAGATTGTAGAGGAAGAATTAATTGTTATTGTACTAAAAATGTATTTCATTAAAGGGTAAAACATTAGAGCTACAGTATATTAATCACCCACACTGACTAAGCTGTCAGGTAAAAAAAAATAACACACTACTGCCCTCTACTGTCCTTTTATTGTACATGCATCATTTAACACAGACGTTTACTCACAAATGAAATGTACAACTATTGTTTAACATAAAATATAAAATGTCATGACAAAGTAATAATAGAAAAAAAAATCCTCTTGAGTAACAACTGAAAACTTAAATATCCATGTGCAATAAATAAAGTTTATAGCACATGAATCTGACTCAAGTTTATCTTAAATCTAAGTGCTCGATATAAAAATAATAAACTGCGATCATTTTCTGTGGGTAGATGAAAAGAAAATCTGACAAACTACAGTTCCATATAGCTATTATATAAAAAGTAGAAATCTGTATTATAAAAACTGTTATTTTGTACAAATCAAAACCATGTATGAATCAGCAACTTGATCAAACATATTCATTTTTGTCAAAGGCCTGGTTCCTGGAGGAGGCGCTGTACTGAGGGGCAGGTCTGGACTGGCCCGATACCCCGTGTCCCTTTGGAAAGGAGGTCACATGAGAGACATTGCCTTTGTAAATGTAGGATCTCTGACTGTGACTGCAACACAAAAACATTTATTCAGTGTCACACAAGTCTTTTGGTTTGCTTCTTATCCAAGTTGAAAACTACTAACACACTTTTACATTTTTATCGAGAAATGTTTTACCAAATGCTACTTTTTACACATATTTTTTTTAGATTTTCAAATTGTATAACACTTTTTTGACCTTGGTGGCAAAGTTGTTTATAATGTCAGGTAGCTGTGTTGGTGAATTTCTCTTTCCACATTTGATCACATGCAATATTATAGTTATTCTTTTAACAAACCTTTTGCTGAAAGAGCCTGTAATAGAGAAGCAGAACACGCAGCCTCCCAGAATGCAGAGGACAGATCCTGCCCAGCCAATGAACAATGCAGCACCCAGCTCATATCTGGGAAACACAAAGATACATTACGACATATTTGGATACACTGTAGACTTCCTCAAAAGGTTAACTTACTTTTGTGCCACAAACATTGGGTCGAAAACTCTGAGGTGATACGGTGGGCATAGAGGGAACATGCCGACAGTGAGCAAAGGCCTAGGAAATAAAATATATGATTTTTGAAATGCAGTATTGAAAGTATTGAAATTATGAAATATTTTGAAATATTTGAGTTACTTACCACTAAGGATGAAACTTACACCAGCCAAACATGCAATCCTGGCCTTATTCTGGTCACTTCCTCCTATTTTTGTACACTTCATTCCAACAAGGGCAAATATGGAGCCAAAAAATCCCAGGCAGACTGCTGCAATCATGAGGCCTCTGCAAGCTTGGATGTAACCTGCAACCATAAATGTTTTGTTAACGACACTTTTGCATTTCCAGTCTATAGGAGCAGCTGACCTTGGGGGTGACATCAACTATGGGAACCAATTTGTCACATGCGAGTATAATGTTTTTTTGGTCTTTGTGGATGTGATTGTTGAGGCAAATATTATCCAGAAGTTAACCCTTGCTACGAGTCAGCGGTGGTAGAAAGCCCCGGAGGTGTTCTCAGTAAATCTCTTTTATAGCGAGCTAAGGCTAAACATTGACTCAATTTAAAGTTACGGCTTCTAAGAGATATTTGACACTTTTTAATGGCATGATGTATGGGAAACTGGCATGATTTTTTGGAAATACATAGATTAGTTACAAACTGATATAAACTGTAATGACATTTAGAAAGAGGGAATTAAAAAAAAAACAAAAAACAGTGTTGCTTAGTAGCAGTTGTGTATACTGCAGTTTTTAGTTACATTTTAATTTCATTACTAGTTATCTTTTTTTGCAAAATGAGGTCGTAATAGTTGTAACACAGTACTAATGATATATGTTAATGATTGTTGGGGTATAACATTATAAAATACTGTCTTTTTTTAATCTAAAATTTCAGAGCAGACTCTTTTTACAGTCTTTTACATGTATTATTTTTGAAGAATCCTATAATGACCTTCTTGACTAGTGTTAATAAAGTTAATAGTTCTGATAAGGCTTGTTCGTTGTAATAGTTTTTGATATATTAACGATTCAGATAGAAACCAAAACACTGCATTCAGCATATACTAATATAATCTGCATTGACAGCTGTAAAAGATACATAATAGCAACATTCTTTGCAGTAGAAGAAACAGCTGTAGCTTTAGAAATACTGTTTGTGAGATTACCGTAACATATTGTGAAGTCCAAATAGTGTTAGACAAAACACAGAATGTATTAAAATACTGTATTGTACAGAAAGTATTACAAAGCAAAAGGAATAAATAGTGACCATCCAAGGCTAGCATTGAAGGAAAATCCTTGCAGTTGGAGACTCCTGTAGAATCTGTGACACACGTCTTCCATAGATTAGACCAGAAGGTGGCTGTGGTGATTACTGTCCCATCAATTGTAGATACTTTCCAATAGTCCGTGGGTAAAGTGGAAGAGACCAGCACCCAGCCTGAAGTTGTCAAAATGAAGGCCAAGATCTCCTGGAACATGCTGCTAGATCAAGGTGGGGAGCTACCAGTAAAACTAGTTGAAAAAAGTAGCGCAGTAGTGCTAGTTGAATGAATAGGATGTGATTTATAGTTAATGTGTTATGGACGCTTATATTGGGCTGGGCGGTGTTTGGCTTCTGACACGTCACTCGTCACAGGAAGGGTTTATGTGACATCACTGTGTAAGGGTTAAAAAGATACACATGCTCAGTGGGCATCCCGTGCACAGTGACACAGTGAAGCCAGTCAATATGTTACTTTCTACCGGACACTGTGAACTTCCACCTCACCTCTGACTAATACAGAGCAGCTGCTTCAACCTAACATGGAGTGATTACTTATTTACAGCATAAAGTGGCTCATATGTAAATACACAATATGCTCATTTTGTGGATTGCAATATAGTATATATTTAGGTGGTATTCAATATGATTTACATCTGTATAGCAAAAAATACAAGAACTGATCTAAAGCATTTAAGAAATAATGATGTAAATTATGTGAATACAGAATATGTTATCCACTGTCATCTTATTGTAGCAGATATAGAGTCAGATAGTCTGTGCACATCAGCACCACCATAGTGCGAAACGGGGAATATTACAACCACCATACAATAATGAATATATTAGGATTCAAGTATTATTTTTAATATGGCGGTCATATCAGGCTATAGAATTTGCTTTTAAGACCTTTATATGTGACATAACTTACTATATATGTGGCTTAACAGTTACCAAAATAGACTAGTAATGTACATAAATAATACAATTACAAATGAACTTATATTACACTTAGTTAATGTTGTTTTTTGTTTTTTTTGTATGTTTGTACAAAACAAGAACCTGTATCTGACACTTTATAGTAGGGCGAGCAGTCTGCAGCTAAAGTTTGTCAAAGTTGTCAGTTCCATTGTGTTTTACAAATGATAATACCGGGGGTTATAAAATACTTTGACCGTGCATGTTTGAGTCTGATAATGTATCCACCACTTTAAAAGCAGTGGAGCCTTGTGGTAGCCCTACCTGCCAGCTGGAGGATGGTGTGATGGGGTCGGCAGTGCAGAGCTCCGATGGCATTCCCAGCACAGTTGTTCCACAGCCCCTGCAGCACCCAGGTGGCTGTGATCACCGAGGACGCCCTGCTGGTCGCCCGCCATTCATTGGACACAGTGGCAGCAAGAGAAGCCCCAAGACCAGCCAGGCCACTGAGAAAAGCAAGGATCTGTAAACCTGACATAGTGAGACTAATAGTCCATTAGAGATTCAGACCAGAGACCAGATAAAACCAGGTCAGACATGTGCATTACACTGGCAACATGTGTTTCACAGATAATTTACAGAATAGACATCTTGTCTATGGTGGAGGGATGGGCAGATGACTACAGGAATGAACCTTAATGTTTTAGTTAGTTACTCAGTGGTGACATTTGGTGAATAAGATCCTCCTCCTGTGGCCCTTTTTTTTGGTCCAAAATGGGTCAAAGTCTCATATTAACATAAAAATAACACATGAGTAATAAGTAATCCTAAAACTAGCACATAGTACGAGGTCAAAGTCCTCACATGGCTCAACTCCTTTTTAAAAATCAGTGGAAAATAGTTTCCAACTTCTACTGGAACTGGAATAAGTGCTTATATGAGGCCAGTATAGAATGTCCAAAAGCATATCTTACTGAAAGCTGTAGGCCAGAGGTGTCCAAACTATGGCCCGGAGAACAAATGTGGCCCTCAGACCAGTTTTTATTGGCCCTCAGGCCTCTTGCTGTACCGACAGTTGATCATAAGCAGTACTTTTAACAGCAAATTAAACTATTTCTACCACTATATCCTCAAACATCACATTGCAGTGAGATACATACATAAAATCAATGTTTTTCAAGCCTTATTAATACACAGCAGCTCTGTCAAAGCTGTGTATAAAGCACTGCATTGATCACCGGTCTGTGGCCCTCTGCTTCTGATATGTTTTGAGATGTGGCCTTCGATAAAAGAAGTTTGGGTTCAGTGTAGGCTCAGTCTAAGTGTTTTTCAGACTGTGGCAGGGTGTGACATGTTCAGGCTCTTGATGAAGTGTGGGTTTAGATCTGGTGGCACTGGTAAAGACATATATCATCTTTGTACTTTGTACGTGTAAAAAGTATGAGAACAACTGGCCTTAGTGATGCTTCTTAAAAAAATAAAAAGAAAGAAAGAAACATGACAAGACGATGCTTGTTGTGATAAATGTTTTTTTTTTCGTCTGTGAGATATTATTCATCATGTTTGTTTTATCTTTTTATTACTATGATTATTTTGATATTGTGATGATGAGGAATCTTGTTATTGCTATATATATATCAATAAATTACAATAATGAGGTTCTTAAGGGCAAAATGTTTCATTAGACACTAGAAAAAAAACAAAACAAAAAAAAAAACCTCTTTCTCTTTAACGAGCCGCACGGCAGGGGGCGGGGCCACGCGCGCGCTCACCTGACCGCGTGGGTCGAGGCTCTCGTGCGCTGGTCCTGGAGCAGGTGCATCTGAGCCAAATACTTTGCACCATCTCTATGTAACCTTTGGATGTTTTGTTTTAACTGCATATAATCTGCAGAGAAAGGGTCACTTTCACTGCAGGGCGCATGGAGCCTCACCGAAAAGAGGCAAAGGATAATCCTCTGGCCACTGCTAATCTTCTCTCGAAGATTTTCTTCTGGTAAGAAACCTGCAGCCGGTAACAGCCGGCTTTGACATTCAATGAAAGGATCTGACCAGTGCCTGACATTTAGAGTCACTTTAACTGACAGCAACAGCTAGCATAGCCATCTCTGATAGCAATGACTTTATTGTAGTGTAATTAAGCCAATATCTTGTCTGATAAAATGTTTTTTAGGTAATTTTGTATTTTGAATTTCAGCTGGTTAAATCCACTATTCAAAGTTGGATATGACAGAAAACTGGAAGAAGAGGACATGTATAAAGTGTTGCCAGAAGATGCATCTGACAAACTTGGAGAGGAGCTGCAGTGGTATGGGTGAATTATATGTTTATCACACAACCACAACATCCACACCACATTAAGTTAGCTGTTGGACAAATTGTGTTTAAATTGTGTGGTAAAGTTGTTATGCAGGCCAGAGTTGTATTTCTTCATCGCCCCCTGCACATGACACCCACACTGGTCTGAACTCATTTGCCTATATATAGACAGGAGCCTGACTGAAACCACAGGAAAGGTCAGCACCATTCCCACTTTATTGTAACTTCTGACAGCTGTTTCCTGACATTTGTTTGTGTTTTTCATACATGAATAGAAAAAGAGCTTTTTCTTATTATTTGTTAATGATGGAGTTGAGTGTGGTTATCTGCACAACACAAAATGTTTGTGTTTCTAGGTACTGGGACCTAGAAGTCAAACAGGCAGCTAAAGACCTTCGCTCTCCTAGTTTTGGAAAAGCATTGATTCATTGCTTTTGGAAATCCTACTCACTCATTGGAATCTACATGTTTATAGAGGTATCACGCTCACTGGTTATAGTATTTCTGCTGAAGGCTTCACTTAAGTTTGCTATTATCTTTCAAGGAAATCATCCGTGTCATTCAACCGGTGCTTCTTGGAAAGTTGGTTGAATACTTTGAAAGATATAATACAAGTACATCGGACATTAGGGAAGCCTATAGCTATGCTGCGGGCATCTCGGTGTCAACCTTGGGTGTTACTGTACTTCACCATTTATACTTCTATCATGTCCAACGAGTGGGAATGAAGATCCGTGTGGCTGTGTGTCACATGGTCTATCGCAAGGTCAGCCAATACACAATACTTTGCAACAACAGGTTCAAGGATTTGTTTATCTAATTTTTTTATTTTTTGTTTATTTCAGGCCCTATGTCTCAATAGCAGAGCTTTAGCAAAAACTACCACTGGACAAATAGTGAATCTCTTATCCAATGATGTCAACAAGTTTGATGAGGTCAATTTTCATTCATAGCTTATTTGAAATTACTGCATCAAGTTGTACATCCAGTTGCTTTTTTTGTTTACAGGTAACCCTTTATCTTCACTTTTTGTGGATTGGGCCACTACAAGCTCTAGCTGTTATTATATTGCTTTTATATGCTATTGGTCCTTCATGTCTGTCTGGAATGGCTATCTTTTTAATTTTGATGCCAGTTCAGACTATGTTTGGACGTTTGTTTTCAAGATTCAGGTATGGTGTCTTGTCAAAACTGTTGGCATTTCTTGCAACTACATTTGTTTTAGTTTTATTTATGCTTAACTTTCTCTTGCAGAGCTGAAACTGCAATTCTAACAGACGACAGGATACGAACTATGAATGAAGTCATCTCTGGTATCCGTGTTATAAAAATGTATGGCTGGGAGAAGCCTTTTGCCGATCTCGTGGATGAGGTCAGAAGGTACAGTAGTCCAGTTTATTTAGTTGTACCTCACTGAATGTTTGATAATATGTATTTGAAATCTACAGAATGGAAATCTCCAGGATCATGAAGAGCTCTTATCTGCGTGGCCTGAACATGGCTTCATTCTTTGTAGCCAGTAAGATCATAATCTTTGCCACTGTCTGCGTCTACGTGTTGATGGGGAACCAGCTGTCTGCTAGTCGAATGTTTACAGCTGTGGCACTATACGGCGCGGTCAGGCTCACCATCACACTTTTTTTCCCCTGTGCTATTGAGAAGGTGTCAGAGTCTCTCGTCAGCATTAGAAGGATTCAGGTAAATCTTAAACACATTATAATAACTGCAGTTTTGGCATGAGACAAACATTTCAAACTCAATGATTTGATGCTAAGGAATAGCCTTGATACTCAACACTAATTTAGCTACCACAATGATCCTTTTATCATACAATAGAATATAATTTTCATCACAAAATTTGAGTCATCATTAAATGTGGTCCTTTGTCAATATCTTTTTCAAATGACAACTCTACTTTAAACTACAGGTTTCTGTATGTTTCATGTAGGGTTTCCTCTTGCTTAATGAAGTTTGTCCTCAGTCTCCCGGTGTTACTGTGACAGAAAAGGGTGACTGCATAGTCAAAGTCCAGGATTTAACCTGTTACTGGGATCAAGTAAGTTGACTGGACATTTATGTAGCTGTGTCTCTTTAAAAGTCCTGAAAGTGACTAGCGATAATTCCTAATCAGGATTTACCATTGTTAAGCATTTATATTTTATCATTGACTGGGATTAAATAAAACACATGTATTTGATTTTTCAGATTCTAGAAACTCCAACCTTAAATAATGTGACTTTTACTGTCAAATCTGGACAACTCTTGGTAGTTATTGGACCTGTTGGAGCTGGAAAGGTATGCTATGGTTACATGATATTACAATGTTTAATATACTGGATAAAGCATGTGCTTTATTCTTTCAGTCTTCCCTTCTCAGCGCCATCCTCGGAGAGTTGACTCAGAACAGTGGTTTGATCAAGGTCAGAGGAGACCTGAGCTATACCTCTCAGCTACCTTGGATACTGCCTGGTACAATTCGCAGCAACATTCTCTTTGGCAAAGAGTTCGACTCCCAGAAGTATAATAGAATTGTGAGAGCGTGCGCCCTTAAGAGAGTGAGAATCCCTGCACCCTGCCGCACACTGTACAGTCCCTGCATTCCACCTGTTACATGTACAATAATAATGAGCTTAGTGTGAATGACTTTTGAGTGTTGCATTGGGCCCTGTTAAGGACATGGACCTAATGCCGGATGGAGACTTGACTGTGGTTGGAGATCGGGGAACTAACCTCAGCGGAGGACAGAAGGCCAGGGTCAGCTTAGCCAGGTCTGCTCCAAATGTCAGGCTTATTACATACTTTATGTTATGCCATGTTTTATAGTTGTGTTTTTTTCTTAGAGCAGTTTACCAGGATGCAGATATCTACTTACTTGATGATCCTCTGAGTGCTGTGGATGCTGAGGTCGGAAGATACCTTTTTGAGGAGTAAGTATTTATTTTTCATATAAATTTTTAGGTTATATAGTGACAAATCATTGTATTATATTTACATTATGTTAGTCTTGTGATTTAATTTGAATGCTTAAGTTATAAGTATATATTACATACTATATACTTTTGACTTTGGTTTGATTTTTTTTTTTTCCAAGTACCTATATTTCATTTATATTTTAGTTTCAATATATTTTTCTTAGGTGCATCTGTGGTCTCTTAAAAAAGAAGCCTCGCATTTTAGTCACTCATCAGTTGCAGTATCTGAAGGCAGCCGATCAAATTGTTGTTCTAAAAGAGGTGGGGTGCATCATTACGTTTTTAGCACAACAGTTTAGAACTAAACAAATATGATCAATTACTGAACTAGATGTAGAACTTGTTATATGAAGAGTTCATTCACAAAAACAGATTAGTATAATTTGAGTCATCAGAGGCTTGCAGTTAACTCTCAGCATAGTAATATTTTCAAATTTTACTGCTATCAAAAAATTATTCCATCACTTATGGATAAAATCCACTATACACTATTATCATTGCTAATATCTCTAGAAGATGGTAACAAAATGAAAAACACTTCTTTTTTTTTGTTTTTTTTTCAAAACAGGTATTTGTTTTTGCTATTGAACTCTTCATATGTATTTATATACTGCACTGATCATAGAGTGTCTGTTGAAATCTGTATTTTCACTGTTAATCAACCATCTTGTCTGAGTAGTACTGAGTAATTTTCCTTTCAGTAGTTCCTCTTGCTTCACTTAAAAGATGTTGAATATTAAGCATTCACCTGAGACTGATGGCAAAATCAGGTTAATTTTATTTAATGACTGCATTCCAGCGATGATACACTTGACAAAAGAAAAAAGCATCAAAACGAAACTGTACTTCTCCATGCAGTGCAGTTCCCTGCAATTCCCTGCAATGAAAAAGCGCACATATTGTGGTAGACCCTTGAAATGATATGAGTGTATTCAAATTTCATACTTTAACGTGCATATATGCCTGCATGCGACTTTCGTGTATCCTAAATTCTGTAAGCACTTTAAATTACTTTGTGTACGAATTGTGCTATACAAATAAACTTGCCTTGCCTAAATTATTTTGTACTTGTGTCAACTGTCTATATGCCTTCTCCTTCTTACACAGGGTCACATGGTGGCAAATGGAACTTTTAATGAACTGCAGCATTGTGGTGTGGACTTCACCTCTTTGCTGAAGGATGAAGAGAACCCAGAAGACGAAAGGCAGACCATTACTCCCAGTTCTGGAATGGCCTCTCGCTGCTCACACACTCTTTCAAACCACTCCACCTCTTCTATGTCCTCCCTCTCCTCTTCCCAGTATTCTTTAATGGATGGTACACAGTCGCAAGCAATGGTGGGCAACATCAAGTGATTAGTTTTGGCTTGAGTTTTTTCTGCCACTAGAGGGTGTAACATACCTAATTTTGCCCACTTACTGGCAGCAATCTAATGGAAAGTGTTGCTGGATGACTGCAGTTGACTCTAGTGTCTGTCTATAGGTAATGCAACCAATTCAGGAGGAACTCCGCTCAGAGGGAGATGTCGGCCTTTGCCTTTATGTAAAATATTTCAAAGCAGGAGCCAACTACATGATCCTTTTGCTTCTCATCTTACTCAATGCTTTGGCTCAGGTGAGTTACATTCAGTTGACTGTGAAATGCACACTTAATAGATATGTTATTCCCAGTAATCATTTTTATTTTGTACTTTTTGTTAGACTACATTTGTTCTGCAGGACTGGTGGCTGGCTTGCTGGTAAGACTTGTTTTCTCTTAAACCTTGTGAAAATACTGATGCTTAAAAAAGGTTGAGAAAGCCAAAATGACATTTACCCTGACTGGAAATGGTTGATGATTTAATAGAAGGCGATTGAACCATTTTTCTTGCCATTATCCAGTTCTTGTTGAATGTGACCTTGTGTTTCAGGGAGAAGCAGTGTGTTTTGTGTAGTGCCTCCAGGCGGCATCTTTCTTTCTTTGTTGTGTTTATTTGTCCTTGTGGATTTTTGGTTCTTTTGTGGCTGACTTGCAGGGCCTCTGAACAGAAGCACATCAATGTGACAGAGCAACTCAATGGCAGCCTCCCCCGGCAGCTGGACCTTGACCTGTACCTAGGTGTTTACGCAGGTGAAGCTGCTCAACACACATGGCTTTTTGTGTACTGTTAAGGCTGTGAATACAGCAGCCATTCAACGAACAGATCCACAGTTCTTTGGCTGCGGCCCAAGGCCTTCAAGGCCCACTGTTTGTAGCGGGCCTCAGCTGTACTGAGAGATAGCAGCGCCTGTCTTGTTTTCTGCTGCTGTACTGCTCTTGATTGTCTCCCTGTGACTTTCTGGTTTGTCACTCCTTTAAGATGTGCTTTCATAGAGATGGATCAGCTTTCAAGACAAAAGTGAAAAGAATTAGTGCCATATTTTTTTTGAACATACAATATATGGCACATATGACATGCCCTGTAAGTGCATTGTTAACCTTGAAACTGCCACCATAGTAATGTGTTTTGTTCTATTTCCAGGATTAACAGTTTCCTCGGTTCTCTTTGGCTTCCTACGCTGCTTGGTCTTCTTTAATGTCCTGGTGTGCTCTGCCCAGACCCTGCACAACAACATGTTTCAGGCCGTTTTGCGGGCTCCAGTTTACTTCTTTGACATCAATCCTATTGGTAAGTACTACATAGCCAATTAATATAATATTTGCTTCTCAAAAGTGAAAATCATCAAGGAAACAGTTGCTGATGCAGAATGCATTGCCACCAGTAGAGGGCAGACTGTTACCTACGTGTGTGTGCATGCCATTGCTTCAGTACACATATATAAAAGTAGGAATTGTTGTATTGGATAAATTGCATTATAAATAATGCTAATAATGAAACAACTTAAACAACCTGCTTAATACAACAGCAGCTTTTTTCTTTTATAGAGTAACTTATCTGACCTCACCTCCTGTTATACTGTATGTGTTAATGTGTTTGGATTTGAGCTACTGTTATCTTATTTGAGTATTCATTGGAACAAAAACACAAATGATTCCATTGACTAATTCTGTTTGCTCTTGATCTTGGGGGGAGTAGTGTTTGAGTGAAAGAGCAGTGCAAACATGCACTGTTTGTCTTGTGCACTGTATCAGAAGCCTCTGATTATGTCATTAGTCTTGTAGGTTGGACATAGTTCAGGGGGAGCAGATGGACCTGATATTAAAAATAAACAGACACTCACTCCAAGTCTGTCTGCATTCAAATTCAAATATACAAAGGAGCTTTACCAACATTTGCTACTGTCATATGAAATGTCACCATGCATGTTTTATTGGTGGTGAAAAAATAAAAACAAATTATGTAAATCAATACTATGAATATAGTTTGTCAAATATTAAGTGGCCCACTTTGATAAGTTGAATTTTCCTGAGTATTGTTCACCTGTCAACAGATAATTACTCAGCCTAATCTCCTCAGTGCGACATGCGTGCGTACAACACAATCAGCTCGGGTGGGAATTCTTAACAAGAAGGAAACTAGTATCTGCATAATGACTCACAAACATGGCTAACACTCGATCAAATATGGTTTAAGGGTGTTGAGGAGCTATGCTTTCCACTTGCATTATGGGTGTAGCGGCAAAGAGCTACACAGGTCCTAATAGCAGGCTTTTGTTTTTGCTATTGAATATCGGGCTACCTCAAACCTTATCTGGGTGTGCCTTACACTATAATCTTTGACCAAGATGAGAACAAACACTTTGGATGATGTGATAATCTGTTAAACAGTGCAGCAGCAAAGGCAGAGGCTTAGCCGATATTATTAAGTGAACTGAATGCCACTATCAGTATGACTTGTATGACCAGTCCAGTCTTAGAGTCAAGACACCAGCTTGGGCAAACACTGCTATGGATACAGTTTAGGACAGCTTTAAGTCTGTTTTGTCTGTACTTGAATGCACATTTTAGTTCAGCTGAGACCTTTCTCTACACTAATGAGTTACATTCTCTTCAGTTACGTTCTTTTTTCATTCTTTGCGTTACTACTCGTATATTACAATAGTGTGCCATTTTACTCAGTATTTAATTATGCTTTCAAGATTTAAGAGCTTTATTTTTTAGGGCCATTTTTGTTACATTTTTTATTTTGTCTACATATTTTATAAATTATTTGTAAACAGTTGCCAGATTAAAAAAAAAAAAAAAAATTATGCAAGTCATAACAATTTTACCATTGTGGGACAACAAATAAACTTTATCTTATCTTAAGTCAGTGAAATTCATTTTGACTTGATAAGTTGCATGTGATTTTGTCGTCATTAATTAATTTTTTTGTGCATAAAATATAAAAGAAAAATATTGTAACAATTTTAGTGGACATTTTAACTTTTGGTCACTACTTGTACCATGTGATTATTGATATCTGCTAATATTGTTTCCTTCATTGTAGCCTCATTGGGAGTTACATGTGAATATTTTTATTGGGGCACGTGTGTCTTATAGGATTTGACAACTGTTTACACATGTAAGTGATAGGTGTGCTGCTTCTGAACGGCTCAGTCTGTTTGATAGCTGTCCTCAGAGTTAAAGGTTACCATTTCAAGCGTCACTGCACAAAGGTCTTATTTGTTATCCTATGAATGTGGTGTGTAACAATAGTGTACAGCGTTCGTGAATTGTGATTGATGGCAAAGGATTTGTAGCAGTGGCAGTATCACAAAGTCAGTTAACTTGTCTGCTTTGTTAATACTTCCATGTCGGTGTGGCTTTGATTAAAGCTTTTTGTTGTAACATACCATATTAAAAGAAAATATTTACTTTATTGATTTATAGTCAAATGTGTTGCACAATTTAAGCAATAAGTGCGGCTTGATTACAGCTGTTAATTTAAATGTGATCCAGTTAGAGCAGCATAGACAGCAGCACGGTGAGCTGATGTTGATCCCTGTAATTTAGTGTCATTGAGTGGGCTAATCCCCTCTGAGACTGCAGGCCAGGGCTCCAGCTCATCAGCACAGCCTGCACCGCTCACATAGCACCTCTTACACAACGGGACAGTGAGCCGTCCGACTACTGGCTCCGTCTACAAACATTAGATCTCATGTTGTCCGTGATGTGAGGTCCTAATTGTGTGGACGGAGGAGATGTTTTGAACGTCTGTATTCCAGGTGTGCACTGCCGGAGTGGGAGAGGGGAAGAGTAGTAGTGCAGAGAGGATGATGATATCGAAGTGTGTAAATTGAATGTGAAGATGGAGCCGTGTGTGTGTGCAGCGCAGCTGATAGGGCTCCCCCTCACTCTGCACTTCCACTATTTAATTGCATGAAAGGGAAGGAGAGGAGATTGCAGGAGCCTAGCGGTGTGAGCGGAGAGAATGGATTTAGAATGTATTAGTATTGGCAGCAAGGCGCCGGCGGTGGGAGGCTGCCCCAGGCCCCTGGGCCCTTCATGGATGTGCAGGTGAGCTGTGCCACCTCCTGCCTTGGCAGGCCTTTTCTGCCTATTTCTTCATTATCGGACGAGCCTCAGTGAAAGAGCCCTCCAATTGCAGCGGGCCCACACATGGAGCTGTGCTCAGTCCTCTGCTTATCTTGATGTTTACAGGGAATAGCGATTAGCCACACGCCCTTCTCCAGCCGATCCCCACTGTTCTACTTTTTAAGTGTGATTGGGGGCCATGCTCACCTATCAGTACCTTAGCAGTCACCTTAGTTGGGGGCACTTGGCACTTGATATTTTCTAAGTCTAAGAAAGTGGTGCAAATCTCCCCTGGAGTCTTAAACCATGAGAAATTGTTTGATACTAATGCTGCTGATATCCTGAAATGTCTATAGCCTTCTGGACACAATAGGTGATATTGTTGACAACCACCCATAGAGATTGAAGCCATTGTCCCATGCCGTTCTTACCTCATAGGCATTTCCATGCTGTCTTTGTGTAACTGCATCACTGTAATGTATCCTCCCTGTAGTCTGTGTGGGACGCACAAGGGTCCCTACTTCATTCACTCTAAAGTCTGTCAACTGAGCCGCTGTCAAACAGCTGATAACTGATGGTTGTTGTGTGCTCCAACACCCTCCAACCACAAAATGATGTAATTCAAAGAAACCTAGCCTTTTCTTATTGACATTGTTAGTGTGGCATACATGAATCTGGGTCATCTGTGGCTTCAACAGTAAAATTACATAAAATATTACTGGATCTTCTGCAAACAGTTTGTCAAGTGCTGCTGTATTGGTAGACATAAATGCAGAGATAGAGGCCTAGTGAAGAAGCAGCTCTACCTCCACATGTACCCTCCCCTCAGGATGTCTGTATGCTAAAGGGGCACTCAGTGTGAATAAGATTAGTCTGCCTCCAAGTGTACAACATGCTTACGCCACTTGACTTTGAATCAGTGCTGATTTGGAGCATTGCTGGGTTGTTGTTGGGAATAATGCTCTGGCAGGGTTTATGCAATGGCTGTTATGGGGAGCCCGGCCTCGTCTGCATGCATGTTTTTAGGCGGGAGTGGCATTTTGGATAAAGCTGTAAGCTGCTTACGGCCGTGGAGAGAGGTGATTACAGGGACGACTGCGAGGCCGCAAGGCAACTTTTAGGTCAGGGGTGCCCATGTTTCACTGTACTATATAAACACATTCTGTGCCAAATCGCTCCACAAGTTCTGTCTTGGTTTCATCAATTATGTCCTAAGAATATATTGGTGTAAAGAATCATGTATTATTTTCATTATTCTATAGGTTGTGGTCATTAACCGGTCGGCCCATAAACATAAAACCATGAGGTAATCTTATCACTGACAAAATTGTCATAAAAACCTACTTATTCTACTACTTACTTACACGGTTAAAGTTTTTTTTTTTTTTTTAAAATGTTCCCTCTCTGCATGTGGTTTTTGTATGTCTTTCCGAGTTAGTGGGCTTCCTTAAGGGAGGATGACAGAGAAAGCCTCTCTGTCCCTTTTGCCTTAAAGTCGTATAGAGAGAGGATTGGCTATCACTGACCCTGCTGTAAAAGCACCTGGAGTGTAATCTGGTGTGCTTTGGGAAAGGAGTAACAGAGAAATGTTAGACAATAAAGGCGGCCACAGCACCTGCAGAGCACCAGACAAAATAATGAACACCTGAGCAGATTGGAAGCAACTCAATTAACGTCACTGACACTGCCATTCAGAGCACGGAGGCAGGTACACCGCTCTGCTGCCCCTTTGTTTCAAAACAAAAGGTGCCCTCACTTATTCAGCCAAGACTAGGGCAGTCTTTATGAAATAATAAGTCATTGTTTAATATAGATAGCCCTGTTTCCCTTGTGATATTGTGGCAGCCCAGATCTAATTCAAGATGTGGATAACAATTGCTCAATAAAACAAAAAGACTGGAGGAAATTAAAATTATTTTTTTTTATGAGTGGATTCTTCTCTTACACTGATTAGATTGTGTAAATTGTGTCATGTGTAGTCAGCTATGTGAACTTATACATATAATAAATTTTTTACACACACACAGGGCCATTTTTGCACATGGTAATTTCTTGGGTTTGCCTTTGTTTCTTAGGACGGATTCTCAACAGGTTTTCAAAGGACATTGGCTACCTGGATTCTGTCCTCCCATGGACGTATGTGGACTTTATCCAGGTGAGTCTCACCTCAGCAGGTTTGGTGGCTGGTGCTGCAGCATGGGGAGGCCATTTCATGCCTGGCTAAACCTGCTTTGTGGTCCGGGTCTCCTAATCTGGAAACAATTACTGTAGGATTACCCAGCAGCGCGGCCCAGCGCCCGCACAGATTTAATAAAAGTGTGCACATAGGCTGAGGGCGTGGCTCCTTCAGAGTGACACAACACAAGCGGCATCTTCAGAGAATGTGGAGGGAACTGAGCAAGTGATTGGGAGCACAGAGGAAATAAAGGACACAGAATGATGAGGAAAACAGTGGGGAGGCGGGGAGGGCACGACAAGGATGATGCTTTGAGTGGCAAAGAGAAGGAGCAAAGGCAGCAGGCGTGTGCTGTGTTTACAGGAGTGAAGCTGGAGGTGTGGTCGGAGGCAGCGGACAGGTCATTCGGAACAGATTCGGAGCTGGACTCCAGAGCAGAGCCACTGCTGCTCCCCTGTCAAACAGGCCTCATAGCCACGGGCCACCCTGATGCATAACCAGGTTAGATTACCAAGTGCCACCCTGCCACCCTGACAGCCATCTCCCACGAAAGCCTCCGGTGATGAGCCAGCTCATGCACCTATAGTACCACAAAGAAGGGAATGTTCACTGCACAATTCGAGGTAGAGGAGCAGGCGTGGCTCCTTGGTTCAGGCCAAAGAATAGAACAATAGAGCGCTGAAAATGAATCCCCCTTCCACAATGCCTGAGTGATGTTTGTGGCAGATACCCATCTCACAGTAGACAAAAGCCATCTTAAATGCTGAAAGCACAAAAGATCATACACACAAAAGCTTTTTGTCTGCTATAGTTCCCCTCATTTTGATAATAAGGTGAATAATGGTGGCAGTAAAATAATAACTTTGTAGAAGGCCTGTAGGTCTGACTCAAAGCAGTGAAAGTAGACTAGGTCATGACTGAAGGCACTTATGCTGCACATTTCTCTCTAGAGTTACACTGGTCTGACAATCACATGTTTTGAACTGACTCAGGAGTTCTTTTGGTATTCTGTGTAGCTATCAAAAGTTACTGTTATTCATTCAAGCTCATCGAAGTGTCATCATTTTGGAGACTTCACTGTTTTATGCTTTTTGAGTGTTGGAGGTTGTTATTCACAGAATGGCCTCTAATGCTCTCAGGAAAGACCACGATTCTTGCTCTTTATATCAAAGTGTTAACTGCGCTGAAAGCTCCTGATCCTTTCCATTATTGCTCTTTCACTGAAAGACATTTCCCTAAAGTAATTGTTTAAACGGTTGTTGGAGAGGGATGAAATTAAACTTCATAAACAATGAGCTAACAGGTTTATCTCTGTCCATTGGAAGAGGGTCCTTCTTTTTGGTAGAATTTGCTTCTGATCCTGCTTCTTTTTAGTAAGGTGAGCACTTTTCAGCCCCTCACTCAGCACTGCCTCCATAGCTGTTAACAAGGGGATTCCCTCCAGCTGGGAGAACCCAGTTACACCCCACTACCATTTTTTTTAAACAGGTCCCATTTAGCAGTAATTTAGTATATTGGAGAAAGACTGTCTTTAAACTTTATGGTCATGGGACAAAGACAGAAATGTCAATTAAAAACACCTCAGGCATTGAGGACTGTCAGCTATTGTGTGGACTTGACCTTTAAATCCTGGGTTGCCTCTATTTTCACAGAGGGGCAGAGGAGGAGGGCAAGACAATGAGGGGGTGAATACAAGGCTTTTTCACTGGAGGATTTGTGTGAAGGCTCTTGACCAAGTCACACCACTAACTGTGGGGTCCCAAGCTGCATTCCACGCTTCTCTTAAAAATACATAAATTCATTTTGTCAGCATAACAACAGCTGATACTTCTGTCAAACATTATTTTATCAGAAATTTTTAAACACAATAGATCATTACACACTGTTAAAAACATAATCATCTGTTAAGACTTTTACATTTGTCTAAAGATATCCCCTCAAAAGCGGAGGACCAAAGGTGCGCACAGACACCAAGGCAAAGATGCCTATTGTCCCAAAACACTGGCGGGTGGATCATTGTGAGTCTCTATATTGTGGCACATTGTGTGTTAGGCCTCTTTAGTGGCTTTGTGGGATATGAGAACTGCTGACGTAACTGTGAGTGCTGTAGGATGAGATTTCGCCGGCTTTCTCTGCTTCTTTACCACAACGTGACAGAAGAAGTGAAGAATGCACTGGCTCCAGGCATTACACAGGTTACCACGAGAAACCCTGAACAAGTTCTATTTTCCAACATTTGTTTTATGATAATAAATTTAAAAGTATCATATTTAGAATAAGAGTTAACACTATAAAAACAAATGACTTTTTTTTTTGGTTTTTTTTTTTTTTTTATGTCTGCGCAATTGCAGCTCATTTCTACTACACGTGGTGATTTGATGGTGATTATTGGCAGCTCAAAGCTTCCACTTTGTGCATGTGTGGTCCACCATGGTGTTGTGGTCCAACTTCTCAGCTGCTGTGACTCAGAGTCAGGCCGGGCCTGGCCTCTAAAAGCCTGTGAACTTATCCAACAAAGTGCTTCAAGTCCTAAATCTCCCCACGTCAGTATGACGGAAATACGGGTAATTTGGTTTCCTCTGAGTGACTTTTTTATTTGCGATTTGTTGTGTCTTTGAAATCCTTTTGTATTGTTTTGAAGAGAGTGGGAGAAAACATGAATGAATTTGCCAGACACAGTGATTTATAGTAGCAAGAGAGAGTGAGAGAGCGCATTTCAAAGCCTTTCTCTTATATCCAAAATGGGCCTGGAAATCAACAGCTTGACTGAACCCAAATAAGTGACTTCTTTTACCTTTTCACACAGCACAAAGGCCTAATCCTTGGACTACTTGAACCACCAATGTAGACAGCGCTGAGACCACCACAGTATGTGTCAGACCCTCCTCACACTCACAAAACACATTGACTGCAGCTTTATGAAGTGAAAATGCCTCATGTGAAGGAGGTGTCTACAGTCATTTCTCCTGAAGAAAGGCCTCTGCATCTGGGCATTTAATGCTAAAATAAAGCCCTTAGACAGAAGAGAAAGGATTGGGTCACTTGTATTGTCCAGGGGACCAAGTGGAACAGCCCTGTTTTGTTTCAGTACCACTGACCCTTGCAGCTTATTGTGGCCGCCTGTCATGGAAAGTGTGGAGTGAAAAAAATTCCAGGAGTGACAGAGGACCTTCTTTAGGATTTTTCTTGACCACGTTTTCCCCTCATTTCCCGTTTTGTTGGCACTGTTTTCCCATGGGCCAATATTGCACGCTGTCAGTAAATAAAGGGAGGGTGAAAAAAGCATTCTGACTCCTCTTGTCCTCAGGGATGTTTAAGGCATGTGTTTATTTTCTGACGCCAAACAACAGCCGCTATCACTGCTCAACACTAATATTGTAATTAACTTCAATTTTCTACATTTACTTGGACATCAAAGGGGCGATAGAATCACTTAGGAAATAAAGCAATTAGGGTGAGCCAAGATCTGAATGGTCTTTGGACACAGCGGAGCGTCCGTTTGCTTTACTGTCTGAATCACATGCGTGCGCTAGCTTTCTTTTCCATCTAAAGAGCAATTAGAGCTAATTCTTTATTTAAACTGTTTGTATACAAAGCCTTTCATCCTTTTCTCCCCTCCTCTGTGCGGTGGGATGTGGCTCTGGGAGGTTTCTGTTTCCTGTGAGGCTGGGTTGCAGATATGGACGCAGACTTAGATGATCTGTTATCGGAGCAGTGTGTGTAGTGTGGGTGGGGGTCACGGTGCTCCCGATGTGGACACGATAAAGCAGCAGACCACGCCAATGGGTCACATCAAACAGGGGCTTTGGCGACAGCTGGCCCCCGGGAGCAGCACCACTATCTAATGGATCCTGTTCTTCTTCTGTCCCCTCACATGACCCCAGCGTCAGATAAGCTGGTCCTTAATACAATATGGGCATTTAGTAACTTCTAATTGACCCCAAAGGCAAAACTGATTGAGTGTCGCTGAAGATCAATCCAAACCAATAGAAAGGAACATAGGTGAGGTCATGGGATTGTACTGTTTTTTCAGCCCACCATCTTCTGAAAAAAACATTGAATTCAAGTAAAAACTCACACACAAAAATGTATTAGGAAAATTGATCCAATTGTTTTTTTGTTTTTTTTTTCACTTTTTTCTCAATAGAGCAGGATATCATGGAGTAAATGTTTATGCTAGCATCTCACTTTGCAGTCTGGTAGCCTTCCATCAAAGCCCAGATTGAAACTTATGTACTGTGAAATTCTCAGGATCAGTTGTGCTCAGTAGCCTCCACTCACAGGTTGATTGTGTGGGCTCCACTTCAGCAATAGTTAGAGTAGTAATACCCTCTTATCTGAACAGCAAATGGATTTGAGTGGCTTTTGATCACAAAACTACACTGAAAGTGATCATGCTTAAATGTTCGCCTAAGTGGCAGATAACATCCGTAATTAAGGTGCTAAATTAAATTTACATCTCTTCGGGCAAGTCACAGACCACTCAAGGTAACAGTATGATCTTAATCTCTGGGTGTTAGAATTCATCTTTTTGGATGTGTCTAATTTCAGGGTGTGAGGTTTCAGTTTTATCAGTTAGTGATAGGATATGACAAACACTTTCAGCTGTGGAGAACTGATCCAGCTCTCATTTTTATTTCAGCAAAATGCCACTTGAAGATACTTTATGCTGTAGTAATTGCTGCTCAGATATTTTACATGTTTATCTTCTTTGTGTTTAAATGTTAAATATAATACCTGTGTTTCCGGAGAGGTAACTAATACAAGTTTGTTTATGGTAATAGTTTTGCAGTGGTGTTTCATGCACATTAAATAAATTAGGGTCAATAATATGCAGATTGCCTACATTGATCTGTCTTAAGAGCACCTCTAGTCTTCTGTTTTGACACTGTCACATACTGTAGCTGATGATGAGTCACGGTGTTGTTGAGAGCTGTGTGGTGTGAGTGGGATGTATCAGACATCCAGTGTGTGGTTCCCAGAGCCTCTAGTCACTGTGGCCAGGTCTGTTGGCCAGCTTCTGTGCCAGCCGGGCTTATGGGCCAGAAGTGTTGAAGGGGAAGCACAGGGGAGCCGCGGATATGAGCTGCAGTGGCCAAGTGGTAAATTCTCACCTGCTACTAAGTGAGAATTAGAGCTGTGATGGTTTTCCTTTCACACTGTGAATCACATAACCTCAGTACCATAACCTGCTGTTTACTGACTGTGTGGCCCTGACCGTCTCACAAAATGCCACTCAAAGGGCTCTTCTTTTTTACTTCCCATAACACATCCATTCACTATTTTCATAACACACATTCATTATTTGTATTTGATGTAAGTATTTTTTGTTTGTTTGTTTTTTTCTCTGACCAGGTTCTGCTCCAGGTTGTTGGGGTAATTGCTGTAGCTGGTGCCATCATACCCTGGATTCTTCTGCCAGTGCTTCCTCTTTTTACTGTTTTCCTGTTTCTGCGATGCTACTTCCTGCAGACCTCAAGGGACATCAAGCGCTTGGAATCTACCAGTAATTTCTTTTTCCTTTTGGGTGGGAGTCTGGGCATGTTCATTTGTTGTATAAGACAAAAGCAGACCACAGGAATGCTAATAGACCATTGAAGAATGCCATGGTCATTAGCATAAAGGCTAAAGGTGGCAGCAGCCTATGGCTCGGCCACACGCAGTTTTCTCAAGAGACTGGAGTTCATGACATTACTTACAATGGGAGAAAAGCCAAGGAGCCTTGACCAGGCCAGAGCCCACTGCATTTATTTTATCTGAG
The DNA here is from genome assembly GCA_019594935.1 of Periophthalmus modestus. Taxonomy (NCBI): domain Eukaryota; kingdom Metazoa; phylum Chordata; class Actinopteri; order Gobiiformes; family Gobiidae; genus Periophthalmus; species Periophthalmus modestus. The sequence goes on along the minus strand of JAIEZT010000009.1, from coordinate 24,295,218 downwards.
ACCATGAGCTGAAATGCCCATTGACCAACAGTTTCCATCAGAGAACAAATGTTCTATCTGACTGCTCACAGGAAACATTGAGGGTTTTTTTTTTCCTTTTTATTTCACGAACAAACAGAAACAAAAGGCTACTCAAATTTACCCTTTACAAAATGAATATAAGTATTTGCCCAACTGAATTAAAATTTGAATGACTATCTAGCGCTGCAGTGTGCTGCAAGTAAATGTATTATGCTGGAAATCTTAAAAAAAAAACAAAAAAAAACAACATGTTGTATATTGATTACAAATTGTAGACATGATACATTTGGAATCGTAAATCCAAAATAAAAAACTTTATCTTAATGTATGGGTTAGTTTTACCAATTGACCTGGTTCAAAAAGTCACAACCTGACTAATGAACCTTAAATATTGCACTCTGAAATTTGACTTTTAAATATATATTGCTATAGTTCATAAATATTGAAACATATACTTGTATATATACAATAAAAATACTGTTGTCTTTATACTTCTTCTCCAGCTCGGAGCCCTGTTTTCTCTCATCTGTCTTCGTCCCTTCAAGGCTTAACCACAATCCGCGCTTTTAAAGCCCGTCAGAATTTCCAGCAAATGTTTGATGGCTACCAGGATCTTCACTCAGGTAGGATGCTTCCATGTTTCCGTCACTGTTCATGTTTTGTTTTGTTTTAGTGTTTGAGCAGAATGTTTTGGTGTTGTATTTGACAGAGGCCTGGTTCCTTTTCCTTGCTACCTCTCGTTGGTTTGCCATTCGCCTTGATGGCATTTGTTCTGTTTTTGTCACCATTACAGCTTTTGGTTGCATTTACCTCAGAGACGGTAATATTTTGTCTTATACATAATTTTAACATTTGATTTATCTGTTGAATTACTTGCAGCTCTTATTTTGCAGGGCTGAATGCTGGTGCTGTGGGTCTTGCATTATCTTATGCTGTCACTCTCACTGGCATGTTTCAGTGGGGAGTTAGACAAAGTGCAGAGATTGAGAATATGGTGAGAAGTAGTTACAACAATCTTTTGGAACTATTTTTATAATAACAATTTCAAATAATCTTCCATAGATGACTTCGGTTGAGAGGGTGGTCGAGTATGCCAAGTTGGAGAGTGAAGCATCATGGGAAACTGACACACAGCCACCATGTGACTGGCCCAAGACAGGCTCCATCACATTTGACAAAGTAAACTTCTCATATAGCCCCAGCAAGCCCTTAGTCCTGAAGAATCTAAACATCAGATTTTCACCAAGAGAAAAGGTATGTGTTTTCATTTTATTTGTGTGTGTGTAGCGATGCACAAACCATGCTTGACTCAGAATGCTGTGATTGTATAGCCACTATTTGGTTCTTTCTATGTGGCATTATTCCCAAATCAATTATTAAAAGGACACCATATTGTGCGTCTGAAGCTTCGGGACTATAGCATTTGTGATTCATGGAATACATATCATGTAATTAAGACTGTTCAAGTGGATCCATTTGTCACTGTATTTGCATTTTGAGCTACGAAGTGAAGGCAACTGTATATTCTCTATAAGGAAGAGATAGTGGTGAGGAGAGAGAGGCAGGCAAAGGGAGATGGTTGAGGATGATTGAAATTGTATTTAATGTGGGCGGGGGTGTATTTTGCATGGCTATGGTCGGCCAGGGCGGCTGATTTTACAATGGTTGGGTTGATAAGTGCTGGGGTCTTGGCTCTAACAGCCCATGGGAGGGATCTCTGTAACATGCTATTGAAGGTGTAGACCTTTGTGACTCCTGACTGTTCCCCTGACAACCTTCTCAAGGAAAATTCCAGCTCCTCTCGGAGAGCCATCATTCCTCTCTAGAGACTGATACAGGCCATGACCATGTAAAAAAACACTCAAAATGACACATTTAAAGATATTCTATGGGACAAGCTAAAAATACAGTTATTTTAAGACTCAATATGTAAAACTTTGTAACTTTGATAACTGTATCATTGTAATACACTCTTATTAAACCTACGGGTTAAGAATAGGCAGTACAATCACAACTGATTTTGCACAGCACAAAATGTAAACACAAAACATTTTTATTTACTTGTAAATAATTTAGAAATTACAACTGTAAAGTCAGCTTTTACAAAATATGTAATGTTCGTGAAATATTGAAGAAAAATCTTTCTTCTAGCTAATACCAAATGTGTTACCTCTAATATTTAACAGTTTCACAAGGTTAAGTTAATCTGTCCTCTTTTCTCAGGTTGGTATTGTGGGTCGCACTGGTGCTGGGAAAAGCTCGCTGATCTCGGCCTTGTTCCGGCTGGCAGAACCCGAGGGAAGAATAATGATTGATGGTGTTCTGACTTCTGAGATCGGCTTGCACACTCTTCGCCAGAAAATGTCTATAATCCCACAGGTAGACATTCACAATCAATAGAGGAGGCCAAGTGGGTTTAGAAAAATATCCACACTTACTGATATTTTAGACCATAAAGAAATACAATTATGTCTTGTAGTAACTTGTTATTCTTTAGGGTTAGGAGAGTGTAAGGAGAGAGTGTATTGTTTCTGTACCATTTGTGATAAAACACCAACGCTGTTTCTTCATAGTGTTTATAGTTCGATTTGACAAAGGTTTAACCCTATCTAATGCATTTACAGTATATATTATGAACTCTTGTGATGAGGTAACATATTGATTGTAAGAAGGTTAAAAAGAACTCTCTGACTTTTCAGTTGCTGCAGAAGTAAGAAAACTGGCACATGAACACTTGTAACACAAACCTCTTTGGTTTTGGTCTTTTTCTCCGCGTGGCTTTTAACAGCTAAAACAAGTGCGGAGAATTACAGGCGTCACTCAGGGGATTTCTGAAAGTGAGACAAACGGATGCCTTGAGACAGTTTAACTTTATTTCCGCTTGTTGAAACTGATACAGCATTAAGAAAATGCCAGCCTGCGGGTGAGTGTCAGCAGAGAGGAGGGAGGGGAGACTCCCACGGCCTGCGCTGTGAAGAGAGCAGCTCCCCGCTCCTGACAGAGGATTAGCCCTCTACCCCCCGAACATGGGAAAGCTGCTTAGAAGAAGTCTGCTCCATGCAGTCCCCATGTACACTGTCACCTAGCCCAAACCCGGGTGCAGCCAACATGCCCAAAACAGTTTCATTAATGCTGCATTTGAAAGGTTCCTGGCGTTGGTGCCACTTGTGATAAAGTTTTCCCTCTTCATCCAAAGTAGTTTGAGATGGGTGTGATGCGTGTTTGATGTGATTTTGTGGAGCTCTTCCTAGAGGGCAGATGTAGGGAGTCTAAACTTTTACTGCACGCCCAGTCGCATGTGACATATAGCACCTGGCATACTTATGATCTCTACTCCTACTACTTCTGAAGAGACGGGTTTCTCTGTGCCAAGGCTTTTGATGTGAAAAACTTATACAGAAAGACATGTCATGCATTTGCTCAAATCCATCTGAACCTTTTTACCCGCTCACTAGATGTCATAGATAAATTGACTTTCAATATTTCACATAGAAATAATCATGATATGAAATGCTAGCTCTAGTATACTATATATTACATGTGAGGAGTTTCATTATCCTCCTGTTCAGATTTGATTATGATAAGCTTTTATTTGCATATGACATTAAAAAAGAATGTATTCCTTTTATACTGAATTGATGTGAATGTATTAGTAAAAATGGGTTCTGTGGCAAACAGAGGGCTTAGAATTGGTGAAGCACATAATCGGCCCATGTGAAAGCTGTTCTTGAAAGCAGTTTTTCCAACCTCACAGTGAATCCCTCAATTAAAGTGTGTCACAAAACTTGCTTGAATTGGGACTTCAGTTGGCTAAATGACAAGGCCTTATTTTTGGTGACGGATTGGAAGTAAGGAGGCGGAACATTTTCTAAGCCATAGGCAGTTGGGATGGAAACTGTATATTCTGAAGTAGAATACAAATTGAGTAGTTATTATTCCAACCTGCATGTAGGTGTGGTGAGAAGAAAGGCGTTTGCCGTAGTAGTTTGTGTATCAGAAATACTGGCACAGACCTACCTTTAAAACCACCTGACCTTTATAAGATAAAAAATCTAGGCGTGGACTGTGAGCCGCATTCACACTATCAAATCTATAGCATTAATGCGGGACACTCACCCTTTTAGACCCATTGTGCACTTGTGTACTCTGGCTCAAGCTCTAATCGCACAGTTGCCAGGTGCACATTGGCTATCTCGATTTGAGGTCAGATCCATATCTTGCGAGTAAGTAGGCTCAATTTATCACTTTGCTTGGAAAGCAACAATGAAATAATAGTCAAGGATAAGGTTTCCAAACATATTTTAGCCACACAACAATAATGTAAAAAAACATTACATTTGAAAATGACTTTTTAATATAGAGGTCAAATCAATACCTATTAGTTGTTCCCTCTGCACTACAACTAAGAGAGAGGTTGTTTGTCAGCGGAGCCATGATATAAGTGTGTGGCTTACCATAATTATTGTTGACATGATACAGAGGTGTCCCTTCATAACCTGTAATGGACTGATATTGTGTATTTTACTTTATGGGGACACATGCATTGCAGTGCACTGGCAGGGGCCAAGCTCTATTTTTCTTAGTAAAAAGATCAACTTAGTAAAGAATAGCTGGAAGGTTCATTGAATTTAGCTCTATAGTTTAGCAGGTCTTTTGTGAACATCTTCCCCTCACACATAGCCTACCGGTGCTCTATAAAGCCTGTCTTAACCCTTTCAGATGTCTTCCCCTTGTCATTATCTTAACTGGCCACGGCCTTCTCCTTCTATATCCATCTATCCCCAGGACCCAGTACTCTTCACAGGCACCATGAGGAAGAATCTGGACCCATTCAGCCAGCACACAGATGAGGACCTGTGGAATGCACTCCAAGAGGTACTAGCGTGGCTCTCAATGATTCCCCCTCAGCAGCCCAGGGGGGATCCCTCTGTCCCCCGGTACAATGCTGCCATTCAGCCTCCCTGCTCGCCACAAGTCATGGGGGGAAATCCCATTAGGGCCATGGGGCCCAGCTAAATGTGCGGCTTGTAACTGGGAGCCATTGAAAGTGCTTGGGGAGATGTGTTTGGGCAGTCAGGCCAACCAGGATGAAGGCTCCCCCCACAGCGAAGGGCTTCAGCTCCTACTCCTGCCTCTGAATGGATTTGGTGGCCTGGATTAAAGCTAGAGGCTGGCCACAAGAGAGCACTGGCCAAGGTCATCAGAAGACCTGGCCCTGCTTTGTGCCAGGCGGTTAATGGGTGTGTTTGGATGGCTCTTTAAAGACATCCCCACAGGAAGCCTTTATGTGGGAGTAATGAAGGGTTGGGGTCTGCTCTCCCTCTCTGCAGGTGCAGATGAAGGTGGTGGTGGAGGAGCTGCCGAGTAAACTGGAGACGCTCCTGAGTGAGGCCGGAGCAAACTTCAGCGTGGGCCAGAGGCAGCTCGTGTGCTTGGCCCGGGCCATCCTCCGGAAGAACCGCATCCTCATCATTGACGAGGCCACCGCTAATGTGGACCCAAGGTTAGGGTTGAGCAAACACTGTTCGTCAGTGAAAGGATGCTTTTCTAATCCCTTTTTATAGCAGCAGAAATTTTCCTTGTAAAACACCAAATAAACTATGTCTATTGTTAGTTTGTACACACATAAAAGGTGCTCATTTCTAACTTTTCTGTCACAAAGTAAGTTGACCTGAAGCTGCAGTGTTTTGTGCTCCTTGTGCACATACTGTGTCCCTGATGAGCTTTTGTTCTGCGCTCAGTAAAATCCCTGCCCAAGGGCCTATAGGAAGAGTGCATTTTGTGCTTAGGTGTTGTGTTCCCTGTTCCTTTTAGAACCGACAGTCTCATCCAGCAGACGATCCGGGACAAGTTTCAAGAGTGTACAGTGCTCACTATAGCTCACAGGCTCCACACTATTATTGACTGTGACAGAATACTGGTAAGTAAGAACACAGTAAATTTCCATTGTCCAACACATTACACTGTGTTAAAAACAGAAACACCCAAAATAATGCAAGACTCACAGAGTTCTCCACAGAGTTTCATTCATTATAGTCATATTGAAACAGCTGAGCTGACTTCTTCCTCACAGCACTCACCCTGCAGTCAGACCATGTGATCTTTGGCCTGTCCTGCTACTACCCGCAGAGGTGCCAATTGATGCCATTCGTGACAACATTTGTTAAGTGTCTAGTGCACAGAGCATGACCTAGAGGCTGTCCAGACTGATGAGAAGGGTTGGATATGTAACAGCAGGGTCAATTCACACCCACACTTGTGCTAAACAGCCCAAAACTGCTGTGGAGCTTAGGATTTCTGAACTCTCATATGAAGTCCATGCACAAAATTGATAAAGCCCAGCACATTTTAATTAAGAAAGTTTCCCTAAACCTAACTTTAAAAAGTCACTTTTACTGATATTTTTATGACTAGAGTTTCAGGAGCTACCTTTTCAGAACATACACTTGAAGCTTAGCTATTTACAAACTACTTGTTACAGCTCTAAGAAGATCAACTGTTAAAATTTGTCTCTGAAATAATTGCAGGCTTCCCCCTCCTTCTTTAACTGACCCTACTCTTTGTGCGGCTTACATGGCACAAGATGATAACACGATGATGGTAATTTACTGGAGTCCCTTAAAGGTGTAATTGTTGGATTTGACTGAGGACCACCCTTGAGGTGCTGAAATGCCAGAATAAATACCTGGATATATGGGGGAGCTAGAGTCTGTCCGCGTCAGCACACTTTGACTTTCACTACATCTCACCGGCTGCATTCAGTGTCTATAGCCCTGTCGCACGGAGATAGCCTAGTGTTTGCTGTCCCTGTGACTCATGTAAAATGGAAGGGTCTTTAGCCCATTCATCTGGCTCTGTCTGCGTGCATGGCTCAGCAGAGAAACAGCTGAAATGTTAGTTTTCCCTTAACTAAAGTATACAGACTGCCACACGCACACACACCCTGCATTGTTCTGTGATTGTAGGTTCTAGACGCCGGGCGAATCCAGGAGTATGACGAGCCCCATGTGCTTCTGCAGAACCGCCATAGCCTGCTTTACCAAATGGTGCAACAGACTGGCAGGGCTGAGGCCACGGCCCTGCTTCACACAGCCGAACAGGTAACCATAGCATTAGCATAGCATAGCAAAGCCGCACCCTCCAAGTTAGCCCTGTCACATAAAAAGGGTCCAGCAAAGGCACCCTAATCTCACACTCTCCCTCTAACTCTAGACTTCTCCAAAATAATAAGCACACATAGCCCTGACAATGCAATGCCACTTGATTACCATTTTAATTCAAAAGTGCCCACTCGGAGCGAAACACCATAACATTAATTTCAAGTGAAGAAATAGTCCCTTTGTAGATTTCACATTTTCCGATGCTATCATAGAAAAAAAACTTGCCATATAATCTTGCCCTTTCATAATGTAATTTTCAGATCATTTGAAAGATGATTCTAGAAAAGCAGCTTTCTTTGCACTGTATCTATTTGGAAATATTGGGTTTAACTTCATCGCGATTTGGGATAAACTTTCTATGGGGATTACTGTAATAGAGAATGTCCATATTTTCTTTCCGCTGCGAAATTCATTTGTGATTGTATTTCCCCCTCAGACACTGGCCAGATAAGAGTTGGCTATTCATTGTTCAATTCCATTTTATGTGCATCTGTCTGGGACTACAGATACCATATAGCAACTTCAAACAGGTCTTTGTGAAATAAGAAAAAGTAGGCATCATTTCATTTTCTCTCTGTCCCTGCACACAAATTTATCAGTGGAACTCTATCTTCTTCTGCCCAAGGAGTGGAATGAGTAAAATACTGATTTGAAAGACTCAGTGGTATTATTTGCCCGCGTCTTCCGCGGCACACTGGTGGATTGGTAGTGACATTGTTCAAGCCCTATTCTCTCTTTATTGTAGGGGGCTCACCTCCGATCAGATTACGCCGGCATCTATAACTGTCTAGCACCACTTATTAAAGACTGAGACAGCCCGCATGTTGTGTGTCAAGTTTCTATAGTTGTCAGTCAAGGTTTAAATACATTCAATAATCTGATAGCATGCTGTAGTGAAAGAAAAGCCCTGAGTAGACGCTGCTATATCTCAACCTGTTTCCTCCATTCTGCAAAACTTTCTCTTGTTGTATTATTCTCAGCAACATGTCAGTCTCGTCGCTGTAAGAGAAAATTAAGTCAAGCTCCGATATGTATTTAGCACAGTTGTTTATAAGGTCGAATAAGCCACTTTCGCATGCTTCAGTGAATGGTAAATCCCTTCTCCCCGGTTTCTAATCAGATCTGACATAAATCGCACCTTTTTCAGATGGTGGCGTAGATTGGGCGGCTCGTGTTGTGTGTGACTCTGCTCTCCCTTGATGCGCTTTCAGGTTTACATGAACAAAAAGCGAGGAGCCGCAGAGGAACGGAGCACCCGGGACGTTTATGTCATCTTTGAGACGGCTCTTTGACACTGCAGAGAGATGCTGTGGCCCTGTCATCTCTACCAAATCCTGTTGTAGATACTAGACTGGCTTGTGTGTTACATGGAGTACGTTTACATGCTGCAAGAGTAGACGAGGCGTATTGCCTTAGACTGATTATAATTGGATTTTGCATACAAACATATTCTTGTTTTTTCCTGATGAATGGGTCCCAGCTTTTGGGATTGACAAAAGCCCTCTCTGGGTTTCAAGTTATGTAAAATTAGGACAGTTGCCATGGCTATAAACTTACGATAAAAGAAAAGTCATGTGACTTTTAAAGGTGCACTATGTAACTTTTCTAGTTGAGGGTCCACCAGCTACTGGTCTTTATGGAAATGGCGTTTATGTTGCCTAGAAGGTTTTACACTATGGATTTAAACTTATCTCCACAGAGAGAAGCAAGTGACACTAATTGGCCAAAATACTGGTCAGATCTGTGGAAAGGCGATCCCACTCACATTAAGAATGCATGTTGTCCAGGAATCTTTTTAATCAATGAAAAACACCTGTAACAGACTAAATGCAAGCTATTAAGTTTAATCTCTGTGATGGCAGATCTTCCGCAAGAAAAAAAATTGTACCCTTAACTTGAAACATTTCAAATTACAATTATAAATCAAATTTGTTAAAGATAATTAGTGGTGATATAATGTGACAAATTTGAATCAAGTTGAGAGCATAGTTCAAATCTGTCTGTAAACGTACTCGTGTGGTTTTGCTGTGTTTCAGTCACTGTGGTGCTAAGTGTGTGATGTAGATTAGAAGTGAATGTCTTTGAAAATGTGCCTTTATTGAGAGCATGCCACTACACTGTTGTTTACTGATCCTATATTTCTGTGTGTTTAGACATCTGTAATAGCCTCTCTCAGACTCTGGTGCTCCAAGGTTTGCTATAGAGCGTAATGTTTGTGATGTTTTCATTTGGAGAATCATTGGACTAGATACAGAGAGGAAGCCGATGCTGCTCCGTCTGCCTTAATCAGATTATTGATTATGGTTGGAAGTGCACTGTTTTTATTGGATGGGTTTGCTGGTTTGTTGTAGTTTTATATCTACCTCAGCTCCAAAGCATAATGAATGTAGAATCTTCAAACAAATATAGGTGAATCAATGAACTATTCAAACATAGTGCTGGCCGATTTAATTTTGAATTACTTTTGACTTCCAGGTTGACTTTCTGAATGAACATATGTTGTATTTGTCATATTTTATTATGTAATTATTTCACTTTTGAAATCATATAACCTGTGTTAGCTAAAGAAAGAAAAGACCACATAAATCTGATCTGACTGTACAGTTCATGTGAAATACAGTCTTTACAAAAGTTTATAGTCAAAACTAAACTTGCACCAAAAATCTATTTATGTGACATTATTGATGAATGTAAGTTTCTAGTGGTGTAGAGAAGGACTGTAAAGATTAATCAGAGTATGTCTTATCTAGATTATACAGACTCGAAAAGACCTTTTTATAACATAGACAGCTGCATTATTTAAAAACAAATACCACATTTTAAGCTTTATTTGGAAATGTTTTTACATATATCTCAGTGTATAGTATAAGTAATTGTGTGACTATTTGACTAAACTAAACTAAATTAAATACATAAATCGCTGACTAAAATTGACTCCTAAAATAATTATTAGCTGCTGCCCTAGTAAAGAGTAAAGGCACAACACCACATTTTGCAGATTTGGTGTATAAATAGTATTACAATTATGAAATGTAATGTTTGTTTACAGAAAAAATAATACCATAATAAAAGTGTTGCTAAAACCCTTGACTGTTTTATGCATTCTTTACCTGCTTACATTACAGTGACTCACAAACCATTTCTTCCTACTTGGGTGGCTCCATGGACTGAATGATGTTTGTCTCAGATCAGCGGTTACAACTGCTTGGGCCCACAATGCTACAAATTGGTGAGTGGTTGAAAAGGAAAACAACCCTGTCATTACTGTGTTGAGTCAAGGGATTATTTTACAGTGCAAAACCATTAACTCAGTTGTAACATTTTAATGTGTGCTGCTGTCACAGTCAAGCCCTAATTTAAATTAAATGTTCATCATCGCCAGCTCAATTAGAAAAGAGCTGCTTAATTTGCCTTCGCTGAGACAAGGAGCAGAGCGGTGATTACACATTCAGAGATGGCTGTCAGTAAACACTTAGCGCACTATAAAAGACAGTCTTTAACCAGGGCCTAGATTTGGGTCGTGAACTGTGAGACAACCTGCTCCTTTAAAAGCTGAGTGATTTACACAATTCATTACAGCCAGTGAATCTTTAGCCAGCGTCATATTAAATGCTTACTTACTCTCAAATAGCCCCTTGGGAGTCGGATTGTTGGCTCACGAATAGATTAAAGTTTACATTGAAAAGAGAAATTGAATTCAGAGGTAATCAATAGCATAATGGGCCAGTGAGAGGAGCAGGCTGCCTGAAATGAAATTACCATATTTTTAATCTTAATTTTCCACCCTGTTTATCTGACAGTGTGGATGTGCAATCCAAACAGATAATGAGAGAGTGGGATATTGACAGCGGGGTCCTCTGGAGTGCTTGTTTCAGTGATTAAACGCTGTGATGTGTGATTACTTTGTGTCGGGTGTCAGGCTGGCGGACAGGGGCCCAGGGAGAGGCAGGCACAGAGCAGCTGGAGCATCAGTGGAGTCTCCGGAGGTACCAATGCACCTGACACAGCATTGACAGCAGACTCCAACCCTATCTGGGACCGCAGCTCACAATAGCCATACTCAGAGTGCTATCTACATCACAGTCAGCATATATCTTCTCTGCTCGGCTCACGATAACAACCCCACACAAGAATGGTGCCAACAAAGTTTCCACAATAACTATTATTAAGCAGATACCTTGCTACGCCTCGCCATAATAGCCACATTTTGCAACGCATCTGAATAGCAATAGCATCAACACAGCACTGATATAGCCTTAATAAATAAACGTCTGAAAAACTAGCTGTCCGCACAATGAGGAAATACAAAAATACAAAATAAGAGTCAGCACAATGTGAAAGGAAAATAAAAATGATGAATTCAAACTGTAGCTGTGAGCACTTTAAGAGACTAGTGATTTGTCGATTTGTGGATATAATTCCATTCAGTCAAAGATGTACTATTGTCAGTGGGTGAAAAGAATAGCAGATCAACAACTGACGCTGATGCAAATTGTTTAAGGATGTTTTGTCACGGGTCTATAAATAAGTTGTCTCAAGGCCATTTAGGGTTGAGAAGACAATGTTTTTCATAAACTTTATGTTGTGCCAGCGTTTTCTTTTGTAATGCATACAGCAGTTTTGACAAATAGGAACAAATTGCAGGCGCTTGAATGGCTCAGAGTTGGGGAGTGTCAAAACCAGTGTTGAAAGAAGATTTTTTTTTTTTTGTAGGCTGAATCTAGATCCGAGTGATCCCAGGCATAAAGTACGTAAAGTTGAGGAGAAGGGAAAGAGGGAGGATTTCGACAGGCAGCAGTGAAATTTGGAGAATCGACTATGGCGGGCTTTGTTCCTTGCGCCGCTGACATGGGGCGGGCAAAGAGGGGGGCGAAGCCTGGAGCGAATCCCCAGAGACGCAGCCTTTTCTAAAGTAACTGTGTGACAAGTTCCCAAGACCTGACACGGTTCGATGTGGAAAAAGAAGAAAAACAAACAACGCATTTTTAAAATACACACCACGACACTGGATATAGTGAGATAAAAATGGGTTTTCATCTTGATAAAAATAGGAGCTCAATTTCTCACATGTAGACGTTGTATATTCCAGATTGTAGCAACAACCTAGTTAGAACAAGTTTCTCTTTTTGACAGTTAGTTTAAGTATATGTAGAAGGACTATTGGCAACTTCATGAAAACTTTTTAAATAAAATCATCCAAGACAACATTGCATTGTACTGTTTGCAATGGTCAGGCTGTATCATCATTGCTCAGCAGTTTAGTGACCACTTTCCGAAGGACTCGCCAACTAATACAGTACAAACCATAATTATAGATGGCGCATGGATTTGACAATTATGGTTTGTAAACTCTTGGGGCTGTGGTGTGCTGCACTAGAAGTCGGTATATTCTATTTGCACGTATAACCACATGTGGTGAGAGACCCATTAATTTGGTGTAAAAGCAATCTGTAAGTAACAAGTGATATCCTCCTACCTGCCTTGGCCTCTTTGAACTAAACCGGCTGTTGTTGTCCAGTGAAAGGCCTCCGAATAGGAAACCCCTCTGCATGGTTTAGCTTTAAATCCTAGCCATGCTCCGTCAACTTCAAAAAGTGCCATTTGATTCTTCAGCTGGGACATAAAGGAGCAGAGTGGAGAGCTAAACAATAGGACAGGGCTTATCTCATCAGTAAATAAGGCTTATTGCTTGAAGCTAAAAGAGCCTATGCTTATTGGTGATGTCATGCCTTTGTGGGGAATTGATGAAGCTTGAGGCAGGGGCATAGTGTGAGTGTGAATATGTGTGCGAGGGGAGGAGGCCTGGTCACCCACATTCAGAGTTCTAACTTCTGCAGGCAGAGTTTGATATAATTTAAAATGTATGACACACATTTAAGCTGGGGCTACACTCAAATTGTGGTCTTTGGTGGTAAACTAACCCAACTGTACTTCAAAGTTCCATCTGGCCGGGGGCTTTTATCCTGGGCCTTGAGAGCGGTTGATGTTCTGTGCATGTAAACGTGCAGCTTTGGGTAAAGGTGGGGACAGCTTGTGTCCGCCATTATTGTGTGCTTGCATTTACGCGGGTCCAAGGGGCTGACTGTGTCTTTTGGGGGTACTTTCTCATCACTTCTCCTAATGTAGAGACCCACAGCGTTGGTGGCAAGTGCACAATGTGGCTGTTGTATGGTTACTGTCAGCTCTCTCAAATAAGGCTTCCTGTTCATTAGACTTCTTTTCACCTCTACACAATGCGCCGGCTTTGCTGCAATAGTGAGTCGACGCCCATCTCTTCAATGCCATGTGAATAGTTCTAAATAGTGTTTATGCAAGCCATTGTTGTCTATTGTGTGTCCAGTCTTAATGCAGAGTGATTTGCCTGCTTTTGTGGCCTGGGATACATTATCTCGCCTATGTGGCTTCAGATACATGGCTGTCCTTTGAGCCTGGAAAACAGTCTAAAAGTTAACTCCCTATGGACATGGCTGGAAATACCCCTTAAAGTAGGCCAGTATACTAAATGACCTGTTTAATATGCCTGAGGTTATTCATTTGTGAAACACATCTCCCCGCCTCTATTCAAATTTACTCAAAAGTTGTAAAAAGTTAGAAGAAGCAAGTTGAACTTTGTCCCAAAGTTGATTATCTATCTTCATCCGTGACAATTGCTGCTTTTCCCCCTCGATAAATACACAGTAGACTTGATGCTTTTTGCGTTCAAAGATTAGACTGCACTATCGGTTGCATATCTGTATTTAAAGCCTGTGTCTTTATTCTCCGAGCCGTCAGTGTGAAAATGAAAGAGTAATACAGATCGACAGCCAGGTGGATAATCTGACGCTCGTCACAGTCAAAGAAAGAACAAACTTTTAAATCTCTCGGATAAAGTCAAAATTTGACTTGGCTTGTAAATATATTTTTTAAAGAATATAAATTCCTGTTCAGCAAAGAAAAGGGCATTTTGCAAAAACTCAAACAAAACAAAAAAACATCACAGAAATCTAAAATGACTAAAATAACAGACTATACTAAGTAATGAATTGCCCCTTTGGATAAATATAAATACTGTGTGAGCTGTTAGTGCAGTTACTATTATTGTACTTAAAAATATTAGCAGAACAGTCAAATATATTTCAATTTATTTTATACCCGTTTAGTACAATTTTGTCACATGTCCCTGGAAATAATAAGAATTTAAAGACTGAAAACATATACGTTCTTTACATAAATAATGACGTGAAATACTTGTGTGATAGTATCCAGTTACTTTCCACCTCTGCCTACAGATGTCACTTTAGAAAGTTGTTTTTGTCAAAATCACCTGAAAAGTGAGAGACGGCGTATTATATCCTTCATGTGTTTGTGGCTTTGTGCTGGTGAGAATATACATCACCTCCAGAGAGAAACTGATCTACCCAACCATTCACCACTGGGATAGTCGCACAAAAGCACAAGATTCTGCAGCACTGATGACATTATTCTCATTTCAAAAGCATTCACAGTCAACTACGCTGAACAGAAAGAAGATGCTTTTAATGACGGCCAATGATTACAGGTGAGGGAGGTAACTGATAGTTGCTCCATTATTGTTGGAGATTTGGTTGTGTTTGACCCCCTGGAGCACTCTGCGAAAGGAGACTCTGAGGAGAGGAATCTTATGGTGGGTGACATCGCTGGTTTAGGGCCACAGGAAATTGGCGGAGGCGAGGTACAGTGCTGTGAATCTTGATGAAATTTCAGATTCTATAGGTCTACAGATTATGACAAGTTATTTCATTTTCATTAACATCCTTAGTTTAATTCTAATAGCCAGTGGTAAAAGCACTGTTATAATAGCTTCAGTTGTCATAACAAATGTGGTGCAGGTTGTTGTGAAAACTCTGAACAACAGCATGTTCCAGTATCCGGTATATATTTTCAAAAGCACCATTCATGTACAATAAATAAAAATGATCTTCTAAACCAAAAAGGTAATTGTATCTTGGCGTGATCTGAACAACAAAGATTTGAGAATTTGCGGTAGAATTCTTTGGGGATACTCGTAACATCTTATAATCTCATAAAATCTCATAATAACTACACTTTAATTAGCCTTAATAAAACATGAACAAAGACAAAATACATAATAATGAACAAACAGTTTTTTAAGCTGGAATTAAGTCTTCATGTTTATTAAAGCTGATTAAGGTGTAGTTATTATAATGTGGTACAGTGATACTCTCTTGGAATTAACTACCTTTTGCTTTTAAATTTTTATCAAATATCACCTTTACCGTTAGATTTTATGCCCTCTGTAATTGCTTGGAGAACCTGGTTTATAGACATCTTATGAACTTGTCAAGCACGGCTCTGTTTTGTCTCAGGACTCTGTATCTCCACTCTCTTCCTATACACTTGACCTCCATTCCCCCACGAGTAGCGATTCACATTTGTATTTAATGAACTGTAGTCATGTGGTAATTCATCTCCCTCTACAATACTCCTCCGAGCACAAGTTCCTTTCACTTTTTTTTGACTTGTCTTGCTCCTGGCTGATATTTTCATTAAAGGCCCCCTTATCAAATAATGAAAGAGGAATCTTATTTCTTGCCCATTGCTATTACCACCCACAAATCAAAAAGGTTGCCAGCAATGTAACGTCTTGCCTCCCCATGTCGGTTAATTAGGTTGTGTTGCGCTACATACAAATGCTACTTTCATGAGAATAATCTGAAACAATGAACCCGCTTTTTGTATTGTCTCGCCCTCGCAAAGCCCTCTTAATTATTATCAGCGAGTACACGGCCAAGTTAATTGAAATTTGAACATCTAGTCTTTATGCTTTACAATGGTTTTGTTTGTGCCGTTGAGCTGCAATAATGCCTGTATCATATCTCTATTTAGAGTAGCATTGATCACAAGAAGACAAGCTGTGTAAAAGAAAGAAAAATGTTTTAACCATACTGTTGGTAATACATGCAGCCCTCTCATTGATTTAGCCTGGAACATAAATATGCACAATCTTTCAGATAATCTTAGCCGGGTGTGCATGATTTGTTTCCATTGATTAAGTGACATGGCCGGGACTCCTCATTGCATGATTATTAATATAGTTTGCATTGATATTATTTCTGCATTAACAACAATTTCACCAAGCGGGGAATATTACAAGCCAGGATGCAAAAAAGTGGCGGCTTTAATCAGCTTTTGATGCAAAATCTTTACAACTTGAATCAATCTTTATGGACAAGTGTGTGCGAGTTTTGAATAGCGCACTTTTTAAAGAGGCAGTGCCCTCCTGTCAGATATTTTGCAAATTACAAATCCTTCTAGGAATTTGAATTAGGCTTGTGCAACACCACTTGTTTTTGTGACACTGGAGATTTCACTTGCTTTACATTATATTTGAATGTGATCATGCCAACAATTCCCAACTAGCGTGGGATTGTATCGCAAAACAACCCACAACAACAAATCTGGCACGCTTCTCTCCCAGTGGGATTTTTATTTATCAATGTCCTTCTTTTGTGGTATTGGCCCACGAACAGAAATAGCTAGAACAAAATAATGAAATAGATAAACAGTGGGTTGTCTTTATGGCCTTTATGTGTTGAGATTCCTGGGCCAAGAACATCTCTGAAGTTAACAGCATTCATGTTTTCTGGTCACACTCTGTCACACAGTATTTGCATCTGCATGTCCGATTAACAAATATGACATATTCCTAAGATCAGGCTCCTAGCGCTCTCGCCGCCCACCATGGCAATTAACTGTCTACTAAGCTAAAGAGCGGAACACACACGCCTGATGCAAGCCAGCAGAATATACAGCCACACATCCTTGTATGCCCTGCATAGACACTCCAAATTCTGATTGACTTATTGATTTATATTGAAATTAGATTCAATGTAAATGACTCACCTTGTATGTCACTTTTTCAATAGGCCTCTTAAGCTAAATTTAATGTCACTGAACGTATTTGAAGTTAGATTGTATTGACCTTCACTCGTGTTGCTTGTTCTCGGAAAGAATACAAGAGAGAGTGAAATAACTTGAATAAGCTTGATAGATGGATACTTGTAGAAAAGAAAACTGCTTTTCACAGCTTTGTGTGCGTGAGGGTAGAGGCCAACTGTCTTGGAGAAAAAGGATAAGAGACCTTTACAATCGTATTATGTAAAGAAGTTTCTGTGAATATCTATGTGAATAGGCTTCGACTCATAAAGGTTTTCTGAAAGTGCGGTGCTAATACAGCAAAGTGTCAAGACAAGGCATGTTTATCCTCTGTATAGCACAATTCATACTCAGAGTAACTTATGATTTTAAAAGGTTTCACACAAGTTAATGATGTCCTAATGTAACTTTTCTGGTGGAAGGTCCATAACAAGTTTGTGTCCATGGAGATGGTGACAGTATTGTATTAAACTTATATAGCTCCATGGAGACAAACAGACCAAGCCAAATTACAGGTCACATCTGTGGAGAGGTGACCCTGTGTGTGTGAAACGTTCCAGGTAATAAAATCACTATGGCCACATTACAGTTTGGTTGTTGAAGTACACAGTATTTTTTAGTGTGTTCTGGTCTTTAGTGTAATAGCATTTACACTTCAGTTTTATTTATGTGAGTGAGTGTTTGTAAGTTTGAACCAAGATGCAACAGGTAGGGCAAAGCAAATTTTAGATAGGATAGCAACACTTTTAATTAGGCCTGTAATGATATGAAATGTCATATCATATGAAGAATGTCATATGAAGAAAATATAGACGATAAAAGATAATATTGAAACTAGTTACTAGTCATTATAGATACAAACTAGTTAGTTTCTATCTATAATGAGCCATAAAAGTTATTTATTGAACCCTCTACAACTCATATTTTATTGTATTACAGAAAAATACCAAAAAGTTCTCTACTAGTGCCCATGATAAATATTGATCCACAAAAACTATTGTTCCATAAACTGAACGATAAGTCGATATAGTGATTATCATGACAGGCCTATTTTTAATGAGCTTATCAAGAATGGAACTTTTTTTTATCCCACTTCTTCTAAGGAATAGTAAGTGTATAAGAGTGTATAAGAATGATAAGAGGCCACTTCAGAAATTCTTTGTCAGTTCAAGTGAATACGCCTTGAATAATTATTAACACAATTTCTCAACATCCAGAAATCTGACTCTTATCTAAAATAAATGGAGGGTTTTTGTCTTTCTTTCCAACAAGCTTCCACAAACTTTACAATCTCATTTAATAAAACCATTGACCATCGGGGCATAGCCAATATAGAGGTTAATCCATTCTAGTCTCTATACTATGGGATGCTTATGGAGGCATATTTGCTTAGAGCAGCCATGCAAATTATTACTTACTGCCCCTGTAAGCTGATAACACAAATTAGATCCCCCATTAAAGTTGAACAATGTATATAGAATGAGGAAAAGATGGCAGAGCGATACCTGAAGGGTTGCCTAAGTCGCGTGGTGTTAAAATATGCCTCGCACTTGCAAACTTCAAAAGTGTGGAGATGTGTATCCGCAGGACTGGAAGATGCATAATGGTAATCTCGTATGCACAGAGGCAGCTGCCAGGTGGAGGATAGCACAGCGCATGTTTATGAATAGGAAATCATTACGGGGACTGGGGAGCATGGCGGCATGGACCAGTGACACAGAACTTTTTTATCATCTAGCGAGAGCACACTAGAGCACGCCAAAGTTCATCCGTCTAAATGTGGAGCCTTGCACAGAGGAGCCACAGCAGTCTGCTTGTATTATTCTAACTTTACTGTGTGTGTGTATGCACCAACTGCACGATAATTGCTTACACTGGCAGAGTAGTTGAGTGTGTGGTGAATATAGTTTGCTGTGACTCAATAAGGGGGTAGTACACTCAGGAGTTTGGAGAAGGAGACAGTTGCAGTGCCGCAGAGGAGAGTGCAGGGCTACGTGTACTGGCTGCATGTTATTAAGGGGTTTATTTGTAGGGATAGGCTTATGTGGATTTTATTTTTTTTTTTTTTTTTTTGCACCGATATCCGATATTTGGCCTGCTCTTGTGTCCGAGAACCAATTTTTAGCTTTTAAAATCCATAGCAAGACCCACAAATGTATCTTAAGTTTAAGTAAAGATCACAAATTAACTATAATAATAATATAATACATGTTTTTATTTATTTATTTAAAACAAGGACAGTGCACAGAAAACATCAATCTCAAGAGAAAAGAGCAGCTACAAGCTCCTTTCCATGTGCAGTCCTTGGGCAGGTAGAGAACACTAGAGTCTATTTACATAAAAACACCCCTAACAACAATATTTCATTAATAACAATGTCTCCTTAAAATCACCACCATGTATTCATCTGGGATTTTAAACATTTTGTGACATTTTTGGTAAATATACATATAACACTCTTCTATTTCCAGTTTTTCTCATGAGTTTATTCAAAAAGTCAAATCCGATGTACCGAGGGCAGGATATATTGCCCGTCCCTGCTTATGTGAAGTAGGTATTATAAAAGACAGAAGATGCAATAAAAAGCTAGAATAAATGCATACAACACATACATTTTAATAAAAACTGAGATTTGCAAAGTTAGGTGAGTCTCACAACCATTCATTCCAGTCACTAGTTCACTGTTCTATCTAATAAAAAAGCCTTAAGTGCCATTGGTTTGTGTGTTTGTTTTGTGTCTTACAGTCCACTGAAGACATATCTGATAACATTACCTAATTCTTATTTAGAAGACTTATACTAGGGATGGGACAAGATCTCTCAAGCGCTGGTGAGTTTTAAAGCAGTGCTAAAATGTTCTTGTTCTTGTGGACCCAATCTTATATCTTAGGAATTACTACAGAATCACATAATGATTATTAAATTATATTTGTTAGACAATTAATTCATTTTAACAGCTTTATTTAATTTTTTTTTATTTTTTTGCTTGTCAGATCCATTATTGTTTAAGTTAAAACAAAGCTTTTAATTCAGCTAAAATTACACCCGTTTTTTTAGTCAGATATCACAACACGTTATCAGCACAGTGCAATGGAGCCCTGTGCCCTGTAGCTCCTCTTCTTATCACATGTGTAGTTTAAATGCATTCAACTCTCTGGGGGTCAGTCTGTGTTTAGCAACCCTTTAAGGAAATGGACGATGTAGTGGTGACACATTGAGGCGACGAAGCGCTCCAGCCCTGTGTTAATTCTACCTCTGACTTGTTGTCTTTAGAGCCCTTTTCTGGCTGCTGTTGATAGTTGGGGATCCATCCTTAAAACCGGACCCTTTGTTTGGTGGACCATGGAGTCAGCAGTTCATTCTCCAACTGACGACTGTGAATGCCGCCCCTGCTGAAAGAAATGAAGCCCAAACACAAAGGCAAATTAAGGCTACAAAAACACTGGCCATTGTCCCATTGTTGGGGGTCACAAATCGCCACGTAAAAAAGCTACGCAGCGTGGTTGAAATGTATTCCAAAAAGCCCTCCCTCCTACCCTCTCTTTTCTCAGCTCTTTATATTCATTAGATTCATTATAGGCCACAAAGGATTGCCAACAAAACAGCTTGTGATTTTTAGTTGAATTCATCCCCCTCTGAGGCCTGCAGGGAAATTAAAGTAGGTGACTATCACTGGAAAAAAGGGGGGCCAGGCTTGACACATCTGAAGCCTGCGCTAATGCTAATAGCCAAGCGTATCCGCAATACACAGGAGCTGACCTCGAACAGATTGTGGGGGCTTTAAATCATTAGTTTGCAAATGGAGCCAAAGTACATGAGTGTCTTCTTTGGTTTATACAAAATAAATCAACCCACTCTCCAACCATTTGATTAGTGTTTGTCAACTCCCCTTTTCTTCTCCCAGCGCCCACCGCCTCGTTCTAACCCAGAAATTAATAAAGAAGACACAGTAGAGAGAGGCGCGTGCACGGCTCAGCACCTGTTAAACAAATGCACTTAAGGCGGGCAGGCGAATGGCAGACAGCTTTAAATGAGTGTAAAATCTTCATTTAGATGATGTCCCCAGGGCCTGCTTATTACTTGAGATTTATATAGCATTAGTTCTGCCTCCTGCAAATGCGGCGCACCATTCCACCTCAGTGAAATATGAAGAGGGTTGATAAAAAGCTACAACAGATTCTCACGTTAAAAAAACACACTAAACCTTTTAAAGATTCATTAATTTAACTTGTGGCACGTGGCACTGACATACACAGACTGGTGTGCCCCTAAGCGCTCAGTGCTAAATGGGAGAAAAGGTGTCCTTTTGAAAAATGTGCTCTGATAGATAGTGAAAGGACACTGGAGTGATACTTGTCAATATTAAATGATTTTATTTCTAACAGGGATATATTTAGTTTTAATTAAAAGGACATTTCACAAATCTGTCAATTAAAATGTGTCTGTCGTTGTTGTGTTTCACAGCAGAATCCCTCAAGCAGAAATTTAGAGCTGATCTTACAACTGAACTACATATATATTTGTATTTTATTTTATTGCACAATATTGAGAACATATTGTGCATTAATGATCATGTTTACACAGTTATCCTCTGTATTATTATATATCACATTGTGTCAATTTAAGATTTTAAAAACACATTTTTTTCCCCAGTGATCTGACATTAGAAGTATTAGTTTTAATGAACGGTATGACCAGTGTTTTCCTGATTATTAAGAATTCCAAATATTAAAGTAATCCCCATTGTCAACATAGTGCTGTCCCTCATTGCACTGCGTTTAGTGAGTGATCCTGTCATCACGAGATGCGCACCTCACTATGGAGCTTTTAAGGAAGTGTCCACAAAGGGATTTCATCTGTCACACTGGCCCCTATTCACTTCCCCTGCTTCAGTCACCAATATGTTTTGTTCGCTCTGCTTTTCAATTTGTTTACATTTGGCCTCTACTGGAGTGGGACAGTCTATTGATTTGGATTGTAGCCGCTTCCTGAGAGGGGCGTTAAAAGCACCCATACACTGCTATCCAGTCTTTAGGCCCTGCTCTTGCATTATATTGTGTTGCCTGGTTGCCGGCTTGTGTTACAGTTAGTGGGGAAAGGCCCTATATTTGGCTACACAAGGACTTTGCCAGCAAGAAAAAAAAACGTCCTTAGCTGTAGCAGAGGCCTGAGACTTGCTCCAGGGCTACACAATACAGAGCATTTGAATAGGAGACGCTGTGGGACATTTACCCCCTACTGTGGCTCTTTTGTCCTACTTTTGTCTCGCACATTTCCACTAAAACTGTACCATTAATACACCACAAAATGTTTCACTCTTCAGCTCCAGAACGTATATCCTTCTCCCCTCAATCTCTTCTTGTCTTCCATTGATATTATTTATGAGAAGCACCTGTCTCAAATTCAACATCACAATTTCTATGAATGAAAAGAATCGTTCCAGATGAAAGTCGGAATGCTTTTGTAAAATGCCCCTTTCCTGCTAGCCTTTTTCGCTTGAAGATAAACAATTTCCTATGAATATATGGCCCTGGCTATCCTATCTTTCACCGGCATCAGAATGTGTCCCATACTGAGCCTATTGTAGTCCATTAAAAGAAATCCTTCCCTGTGGCAACCATTTTGCAGGTTTTCAAGTAGATAAATGCCTTCCAAGAGGGATAAGAATGCATTTCCGACAAAAAACTGCATTAATGTTTGTCAACTATTGCGATAAAAACTTCACAGCCACAATTCTTTTTTTTTTCTAGATCCAGAATCCATTGCTAAAGCTGATTGGTCTGGGGAGGCTGCCTACAGGTTAGCAAGCCGCATATCCAATCTCTGACAGCAATATGTGTCACCGAATTGCTTCATGTTCAACACAAACCCGTGGTCACTCTATATATGGAAATCTCTGTCTTCGGGGCGAACAAAAATTAAAAAGGTGAGATTGGCACTTTAACCCCTGCGCCCCCTGGAAAATATGTTTTAGTCTGATACATTATACTACTGCGAATTATTTATCAAGAAGATACAAGCTTGATATTTGGGAAGGAATAATGAGATGTTGAGGTGGCAGCTGGAATGTTCTGGTCCAGTGAGCAGCATCTATGGATCGAGGGAATGGAGTAAATATGGCCGCCTGGGAGACGCCATGTGCTGAATGTGAACGAGTTTGGAGCTGGGGAGATGTAGTGATGACCAAACACTGTCACGTGGAGTCATGTGTTATCAGGGCTGCAAAACCTGTTTGAATTATTTAATATATAAAACTATATATGGAAGTCGCAGCCTTTTTGACATCTTTTTGGACAATAGTGACAACTTTTTGACTTTTTCATTAAGAGGTATCATTTTGTCAGATAGCTTCCTCTTTGAAATAATGATCAGCTACCAAATATATAAAGTATTGATTACATAATAGGAGCAAATGGCCATAATATTGCCATCTTATGCACTGTGTAACTTTTCCTGCTTGTCTCCAAAGAGATATTATTAGTTTACCAACATGTTCCACAGTATGGCATTAATCATAAGTCTATCTCAGTCCAAGTGACAGGTCTGCTCTGTGGTGAGGAGGAACAAAAACACCCGTAATTAAAAATAATGCACTAAATACATAATAATTCTGTGGAAAATTTCAGGCAAAGCAATAACATTACATGACACAAGCAGATGGCAAGTTATGCAGTACACTTTAAGGACTTTTCTGTTCCTTATACTTCCAACACAGTCCACTGAAGAATGGCAAAGCAAAATAAACATTATTTTTCCAAATTTTGATTAGCTGCACTGCAATTGAATTCAAAAGTGAATTTGTAATTAGAGTTCCCGTAGTGTGAATGCAGTCACATATACCCGATTCTGTGCTTTAATAGTACGATCAAACCAAAGTTCCTTTATTGTTCATTCATACTAGTAATTAAGGTCACTGAAAAACCAATTTGCTTTGAGAACAATGACACTATTCATTTTAAAAAGTTCAGTTGTTGTTTTGAAGTAGCTTGCAGCATAATAGCAGTTCAAATAGCGGGCTGGATCCTATCAGGCAAAAACAAAACAAGTGTTGTGCTTACCTGAGTTGAAAGAGCCCACCTGTCGACACGGTGACAATAAGCCATGCAGTCCGTACAAAACAAGTGAAGAGGAGAAATCCATTCATACATTGTGTGAATACAGTCGAAGTGTGTCTCTCCACACTCCACTGTCACTCCACATGAAGAAAAGTGAAACAAAGGCATGGAAGGATTGTATTAATTCACTTCAGTGCCTGTCAGTCAGAGCTTTCACTGTAGCATGTAGCACTGGTCCCTTGTGTTTCCAACGCGTCGGAACACAGGTAAACATGACTTGCCTGACGCTCCATACAAGATTTGAGCTTTGATTTTTTTTTTGCACCAACAAGAACAATGGTCTATGGGACATTTGAGATAAAAATTTAGGTATAGAGGCATTTCATATGATCGTTGACAGTTCTATGTTGATCCCTTCCTCTTGGCATCTTTTAGGAGGTGAACATTTTGTCCCCAAGTTTATGTTTTCGACACAAAAATGGACATGCTTTGGGTAAAAAGTTATGTTAGGATGCAACACTGTGGATATGCAACTCATGTAAAGTATCCTTGGTTTGCATTTGACACAGGTCAAGTCACAGGTAACGCATGGAGTGAAGTATGGCCCATCTATACTACTTTTGTCTCCATGGTGATGTTATTGCTTTCCTTAATATGTTATATGTTATAAAATGTATCTGTCACCATGGAGACAAGTTACAGGTTTGATTGAAAAAGCATATAGATAAGTTTAATGCAATACTGTGGAACATTCCAGGCAAAGAATATATGAAAGCATGTAGTAGATCCCAAACCAGAAAAGTTACATTGTGCTCCTTCAAGTTTAAACATTTACATAAGTAAAAAAAAGGATTTGGAACATGTTGAGTTCACATTTGCTGCTGAAAAACTATAGAAACAATCTTCTTCGGTATTTGTCCCAGACTTGTTGCTCCTAATTTTCTAAAGACCATTTTGATGTCTGCCGGGCTCTTGTTTTTGTCTTAGTTTATTCTACCCTCTGTGAACATCCCGTTGCTTTCCCGGGCCCCCTTTGTTCTTACTGAAGGGCCCTTTTATTTAGTGGAAATCTCCCATCTCAGACCAGCGCTTTGGTTTGATGCAGCTCTTCATTAATCTGGCGGAGCGGGCCTGTCGTTTTGATGGGAATTGAATTTGATCCTGTATTGTGGCGCATATGGATAGCTGACAAAGCCCTGTGTACCTACCTCCCTGTGTCTGTGCACAATCACACACACCCAATTAAATAATTTGGTACAATAAAAGCGAACAAAGGGAGAAAGAAAGTGCGTGCTCAGACAATTTGCATTCTACCTATTTCTGTATCATGGTAATTAATTTGCTTTGAAAATCACAAGGGGAGGCACAATGCAAAACAGCACGGCGCATTTAAAGTATGTTACCGGATGTGTAATGTGTAGCTGTCATCAGAAATCAGTACACAGAATTCAAATTGAGTTTCATTTGTGATTTTTTTTTTGTCTCGTTAGGACTTGTTAACTGGACAACTGCTTTTTAATTACCAAGGTGTGAAGTGTGCGCTGTGATTTTTCTGGCCCGTGCAGTGGAGGCTAACTGAATCATGGTTGGAGGTGGGCGATAGGCGTTGATAGGACACATATGGAGCTGTCACCGCGCTGGTGGGCTCTGCTGGTCCAGCCGCTGTAATTGAAAGAAATGAGGCATGGAGCTGACACATTAGCAGTCTCCCCAGAGATAGACCACACAAAGGCACACACAGCCCCAGTGTCTCCCCTCATCTACACATGCTATCTGGGTACAGAGGGACAGACACTGGGTTGTAAGCGGGACATGGTGTTAGGCTGGGGAGGTCCGTCTGGGTTAAAGTGTATATGACATATGAGAGGTTTTCATGTTTTATTAATTATTACTTGGGATTGTAGCTGTCGTAAATATTTATCATAGTTTTACATCAGTCAAGGAACAGCTGGTGGAAATAAAAAGTTGAAAGGAAAAGTACAATGATACAGGAAGTAACTTTGAGTAATCTATGTCATGAACACCAATTCTACCAATTTCCATCCAATTTATGAGCAAGGAACAAATTTTTCCAGCAGTTTAAACAAAATAAAGGTTTGGTCATTTATTTTATTAGTCTAATCCTATAGCAATCCATTATGGTTGCAATAAGTAACAGGTATGGAATTACCTCTTCGTGTGTCACATCTGCTGCCTGTGTCCAACCAGGGAGTTGGGGTTTTCTAACTTTACAAAAATTTTGAAAAACTTGAAAAGATATACACTAAAATCTCAATTATAAATATGTTGACTATGTTTTAGTGAAATGAGTAATCTAATCTGTCATATGCACTTTAAGGGGATAATGAGAAACTGCTCTGTGCTGGGTTAATCAGCTCATCTCAGTGCAGTGTGGCCATTTATTTGCTGTTTATTGGGTTGAGTGAGGGCCCCGGGGAGGGACTGTCAGGGAGGAGGCACCTGCAGCTTCTTCCTCTCTGTGATTTAGAGTGGTCTGGAGCTGCAGGGCAGATTACACCGGACACTGATCAAACCTTATTTGCACTCTGATGAGACAAACTGCTCCCTCGCTGACCGCCTCAGCCCATTGGAGACGGCTGCCCTGTGTAAAAATGATTAACAGTGCCAGGCTTTTGTGTCAGCTATTCACTGCTGAGTAAGTCCTGCACAGAGAGGCTTCTGTACATCTCAACTTTATGAAATCATAACTGTGTTTATACCAGTCAGTCGGCATGTGTCCATTCTGTACCAAAGAAGATGTGGTCTTGTAAACATGTGAACAAGAACATCATCTTTATTTTTAGCTATTATAACTTTTTCATTTTTATCCCTGACATAGTGGTATAGAACTCAAATAGCAGTATGAAACCCAGATGTTAATACTGCAATTTTTAATACATAAAATATTCACTTAAATTAAAACATAAATGTACAAGCCTTAATTTACTACTCTAAAAAAACTTAACTCTGACAAAACAAAAACCAAAACAAGGGTAAAACTGGAAAATAAAATAAAACAAAGTTATTTTGCTAAATAAGAAGTTTTTGTTATAAGCATTTTTGAATTTGGAAATATTGTGATATTGATATTTTGGCAATACATCTCGTCCTCTAATTCGCACTTATCATTATTTTGTCTCTAAGTATGAAACTACTATGACATAATATTCTTATTCATCAGAGCATGCACAAGTCTAACAGCCAGTTCAGTTTATTTTGACACTGACCATCTTAAACTTCAACTTTTATGTCTTAAATCCAGTGTTCCCATAATATTTGAGCTTTTCTGCCCCTTTCCACTGCAGCATTGCCAGCCCACATGCACACACAACCAGGAGCAGACAATATATCCTGTAACCTTCAAAAGTATTGTGCACAGAAAAGGTCCCCTGTTGCATTGAGAGTGGAAGGCACTCCAGCTCCGTCATTGTACTCCACATTTTCATGCTTTAGTGCAACACAAAGCCTGCTCTTTCCACCAAATGATCAGGCCATCTTAAATGTTTACACAAAGCAGCTGAGACTGAATAGCTATGTATGTTGTGCACTGGCAAGGTCTTCTTTCTTTCATCTCCTTCTGTGCAGGGCCAGGCGTCGGATTAATGAAGTCGTGTTCTGATCACTCTCCATCTGTTTTTGTA
Organism: Periophthalmus modestus; assembly: GCA_019594935.1. Lineage (NCBI taxonomy): Eukaryota > Metazoa > Chordata > Actinopteri > Gobiiformes > Gobiidae > Periophthalmus > Periophthalmus modestus. Next base: position 24,267,426 of record JAIEZT010000009.1, on the reverse strand, counting down.
CAGTATTTACCGTATTACCATAACCCTGATGGAAGGCCCATTTAGAGCAGCACCCCAGTGAATGGCCAGTGTATTAAGGCAGAGTGGATTATTGTAAAGAAAATGTACAATATAAACAGCTGGGCAGAATAGAGGGCAGTGCGCATAATGGAATCTGAAAGCTTTCATTTTTACCTCATTGTCTCTCCTTCCTTCTCTAAACAACCTTCCCTTTTTGCAGCTATCAGAGTGAAGTTCTCACAGGCAAAATGAAGTGTATTCATGCATCCTGAAAGAGGCTTTTAAGCTCGAGTACAGCTCAAACAAAAAGGAAGGTGAGCCACGGCTAGCCCAACTATGACTCAATACTTATAACCTTGCCGTGTTCAATTTAAGAATGCAGCAGTACAAATCAGCAAAAGCACAAAACAGTCAGACTTTTTGCTATTTATTAATAATATGTTTTTGTCCCGAGTGCTAAAGTGATGCATTGTGTCGCAACTTTTGTGAAATATTTCTCGATAATTCCAAAGCAGAAACTGTTAAATGTGAATCGCGAGTATGACACTGATCCAAGTCTTTTTCTGTGAATTTGTGCTTTTGGGGAGAAGTATTGTGCGCATATTGATTTAGGGCGCTCAGCCGATATCCATCTTGAAGATAGATGTTCTCGTATGATAAGATACAAAGTGCATTTTTCTTAACTGTCAGCCCCCCACCCTTCCCTCCTCTCTCTTCATTTTGCTAACTGGTGCTCAGGGCTGCTCCTCCGCTGACCAAGCATCGGCTGATAAATGAACTCCTTTCAATTCAAGGGAGAAAGAGATAATCCCAGATAATGTGGACACAGTTTTCATTTCTTGTCACCCAATTAAACTGCAATTATCCCCATGCAGGAGAGGAGAAAAGTGGGAAGAATGGTCAAAGAATGGGAGACTCTCACAGACACATTAGCCCAGATTTGGTCCATGTTGATAAAAGAGAACTATTTCTTTGCACTTGGCAGTACACAGCGAACTGCAGACCAGCTTGGTTAATGGGAAGAATGCCCTTAAAACATTTGTGTCATGGCTTTTGTAGAATTCCGAGATAGGTCCAAAAAATTTTCAAGAATGTGCAAGAAGTCAGTGGAGAAACAAAACGTAAGGTTCTGTGAAGAGGCTTTAGGGGATAGATTATTATTTACTATTTTGACTCTTTAAAGATGCACTATATAAGTTTTCTAGTGGAGTGTCTGCTACCTGTTTGTCTCATGGAGATGTTGTTAGTTTGCCTGGAATGTTATGCAGTATGGCATTTCACTTTTCTATATCCATGGAGGCAAGTAGGTAACGCCACCAGGCCAAGTTAGGTCTTGTCTGTTGATAAGTGACCACAGAAATGTTTGTTGAAGTAATTTTGGCAATAAAAACAACTGTAATTAGATCAATTCAAAATAGATAGGTTTAATACCATTCTGTGGGACATTCCAAGCAACGCTATAACATCTCACTGGTCGCGGGCCCCTCACCAGAATCACAAAAAGTATCTTTAATTCAAATATCTCTTGTTTTAGACCAGTAAAAATTTGATTATTTATGTAAAAAAAAAAGTATGTTTTGTAACTCACTGAAATGAACATTGAGCACAAATACTATTTAAGATGATCAGTGATGATAACTGTAGCCACAAGGGGTTTGCAAAGAAGTAGCTGTTAGTAAATGTATTTTTTTGCATTCCTTACATATGCTGTTTGCAGAGATTAGGACTATTAAAAGAAAAAAAATGTAAGCTGAATTTTTCTTTTACTATGAATCATACATGGATGAAAACAGGATTACACAGACACTGTCACAACATATAAAGCATTTACCAGCAGGTTTGAGTCCAGGTCTGAAGCCATTAAGCCTGATTGTAGAGCGCTCCACGAGTCTTTAAAAACATCAAGGATGTTTCTATTCCTCTTTTTATTATTATCATGCTAATGGCCTTTGTGCACAGGAACAAAAGTGTGCATTTTGTGAATCCTTTGTCATCGGCGACTGATCAATGTAAAATCCCTGACGCTGGCTACACAGGGGTTCAGAAACCTTCAAACACTATTTAAAAGTGCTTTTGACTGGGAGCTTACTGTTCTTTAAAAGCATTGATCAGCTAAAAAGGGGGGACGCTTCCTGTGTCAATTGTTAGCCGCCAGATTGAAGCCAACTCTTCTTCCCTGGCACAAAATCTAAGAAGTAAATGAATGTCTTTTTTAATTACTGTTCCCCTTCGTAATTATCAGACGGGACGATTTATGGATTAACATATTGATTTCACTTGACCCTTGGCGAGGCTTAATTTGGACAGGCGTGATACTTTTTTGGCTGGGGATGGCAAATACAAACTGCCCAGGGCCCCTCCTCTGTTCTGCTCTTTAGGCGTGTCAACCCATCTTTAGCAAATGTCTCCAGAGACGTCCGGTGTGAGCCTTAAAGCACCCCTACCCCGCTTATTCACAAGGGAAAACTGCAATACTATTGACTTTTGCCAAAAAAAAAGTGAAGGAGCAGAGGTTTAAGTAATGAATTAATCTTGACGAAAGCGATTAGTGCTTTGAAGTCTTTGATTGGGTGCAAAGCTAGTCACTTCACTATCCTCTCCCCCTCTCAGGCAGCGGAGATAAACAGTAGGAATAAACACAAATCATTAGGCAAACATCTTAACACGCTAACACAGGCTGGCTGCTTATAATGCTGATAAAGGGTGTCTGTGCACTCAGGATTCTAAACAGCAGACAACTCAAAGCCCAGGGGCCAAACACAGTCTGTTGTAAATATTTTTGGACCTAAATATATTTTGTTTTTCAACCTTTTCAGCTCTAGAATTGTCACAAGGCCTGTGTGCCACACCTGAGTGTATGCTGTATGTGGATCTGGGTCTTCATGGCTTACTTGACTGAATCTTTCCTTCCTTTTCTTTACAGGTCAAAAGCTTAAAGATATTGTAAAGCAGCTGAAATCCATATTCTAGATCCTAAAGGTAAAAGTTTGGTTTGGTTTTAAATCATTGTTATCATTATAGAAACAATTGATTTTGGTGTTGCATTTATGAATGTCATTGCAATGCAGATGCTATGGGGATCTAAATAAACAATGAACTGTTATTAATATGGTGAGAGAAAAGGTCTTGATACGGATGTGAATCAATGGCAGGCCAGGGATTTGGAATTAAGTAAATAAATTAGTTGGTAGTAGAATTTGCTCTTTTGTGACAGTCATTTGGCTTCTCATATAAACACTTGCTACATCAAGCACAAATCAAGCAAGCATAGCCCAGCAATGGAACCTGTTTATATACGCGTACTGTGATAGCAGATATACATACATCTTCTACTGGATAATTGGTTATGGTATAAATGAAATAGTACACTTTGCCTTGGCTATATTTCCTGTACAATTACAGCATTCAAATTTAAGATTGACAGTGGCATCTTATAAAATGCAGAGGCCCTAATGCCTTGCTGATTATGGTGATGGCTGAATACTTTGTCAAAATGTGATCAATATTTCCTATAAGTGAGTGTGCATGAGTAATGGCATGATTACATGCAACAGGAAAGAGGGAAAGAGAGAGAGAGACGGCGAGGTAGAAAGAGAAAGTGAGAGAGAGATGAATACAGTCCTCTCTACTGCTGCTGTGTCCATCAAATAATGAGATCACCTGAGACAGCCCCCCTCCACAACAGGAGCTGCTGACAGGACACTTGCCCTACCATTGATCACACTGTCATTCAAGACAACGCCTGGGGCGCACACACACACTCCACACACATCTACCAACTCACTGTAGTACATATGACTAGGCAGGGTTTACTTATTTATTCATTTGTTTGTTTATTTACAACACAAAACTTGAGCTTGCACCAAAATTATGTTTGTTATGCTGATTCAAATGATGAAATTTCTGCTATGTGTTGTATGAATGCAGTCTGAATGAGTGAGTGTGAGTGAGACCAGTGTGAAGGCAGTGTAATGTTTCCTTGTGCCGTGCCTGTATTATGCAGTCCAGTTGTTGTTTTGTCCCTGAGGTATGTCCGACAACAGGCCCATAATAGGACTCACCTAGAGAGACTCCGCATTCAGCCTCCACAAAGGGCCATCTGCAGGAACTCTGTTATTTTGCTCCAGTGAAAAGTCGCACTTTTTCTCTCTCAATGACATGGTTATTATCTTGGTCACTTAATCTCCTCAAATAAGATTGATTTCTCCTTTCAGGCTGTGTTGGAGAGCTTCTGTCAGGCCATGGGAACCATAGAGGAGCATAGAAGCCGAACAATTTTCCCATTTGATGGAGGTCACCGTCACTCAGGAAGCTTTCTTTGACTCAACGCTGGGTCGAGACACAAAAGGTACTTTTCTGTTACAGCCGAGAATGCACAATGTACAAGAAGAGAGGGGATGGAGTGTCATGCAAATGTTAACGAATCCGGAGCAAACAGGAAAGACATTAATATACTTTTGCTTTTAAAAATTACACTTAGTTAGTACACTTAGTTACAATAAAAAGAAAGAAATTTAAAAAGTAACCTTGAAGTATTTATCTGTAAAGGGAAATCTTATTAGCTTTACTAGCTCTAACTTTGATTGTACATATAATACTATAACTACTACAGCTTACTCCCACCCTAACTAGTATTAGTGTATTACTTGTATGATTATACAGAAAATAAGTATAACTACTCAATGATGTCTGTGTAATGCCTCAGTCATCCAGGTATAACCCATAATGAAAGAAAAATTCAGTTCTATCAACTGGATAAAAGTTTTAAAGTGAAGACATTTCGCCACTCATCCAAGCTGCTTCTTCAGTTCTGGTCAGATTTCTGGTGGACACTGAAGGAGCTAACTACACTGAAAACTACACTGAAACTAACACACCTATTGTTTACAGTTTCTGCGTGTAATGAGTTTCCTTAAGCGTGAACTGTCCTGAGTCATATTTGGCATAATCGTTCAGGCCTCACTCTAACCCTATTATGACTGTTTTCCATGTTTTGATTTAGGTAATAAACAGAAGATAAATTATGTCGAAGCCCCCCCCCCATTCCTCTTCAAAGGTACATTGTCTTTTCTAACAAAAATAGCCTCTTTAACTCCACTCTCAAATCATTTATTTTCTTTGGCTAAGATATGTACCTCACTATCTTCAGAGGAGTGGTTAGTGGCTTTGAGATAGAGATGTACGGCAGACTGAGGTCCCGATCTGCACTCGCAATTTTGTCATTTCACATTAAGACTTTAACACATAAGATCTTTGAACAGGAATGGAGGCATTAGACATCACTTATCTCCTTAAAACAAGGAAAACTATGCTGACAACCAGTATGCTAATAGGTGCGAGAGCACCCACAAGGGACCAGAATGATTATGCTAAATTTGACTCAGGGTCAGCTCACACTTAGTGTAGTTCATAATCCACCTGCAATCTGACCAGAACTGAAGTGCTTGCATGAGCAGAAAGATGTCTTCACCCTAAAACTTTTGCCCAGTAGACAGAATAGATTTTTTCTTTAGCTATTGCTACTAATCAAAGATATAAAATGTTATGTCAGGAGTATTCAAAGAATGAACATTTATTTAGAAATGTGCATCACTAAATTACTTAAAATACGAAGTATTTTGTTTCACTGGGTGTAATTAAGTGAATAGAACTTACTGATTAGTTGGGTTTGTATGCTTCCAGTCAAATTAAGTTAAAACAAAATCAAACTTTTGTTTCATGTGTTACATCCTCAAGCATACTCTTCTCTCAATTATCAAGCTGTGACTATACCTATTCAGTCACCTATTCTGTCCCATTGTCAAGGTCAGTGTTAGGGTACAAACTTAATTATGGAACATTTTCTTCATTTAACCTGATTCTATTCAGTTCATTCTGTGAAAGTGCTTTATTTCTAAGCCAGTGACACGATGCAGTGATTTCACAGAAGAGATTTGAATAGAGACAAATTGTATTTAACTTTGTCAAACTTCATTTCATTGAAAACCCTGCCCGCTTTGACCTCCCTTTTTAACCCTACCTATTTATCATACATTCCTATATTCGCTTCTTCATTTGCCATTCAAAAACATTACTGTGAGGTCAGATGTAGCTAATAAGTTGGAAGCAGTACATTGTCGACAGTTCCTATAAGTATCATTGATGTTAAAGATGAACAAGTCACCCTGTGTATTTTTCTTGTTTGAAGGACGATGGCTGAACTGTGAATGCCAAAATCGTGCGTTGCGGCGCTGCCATGGGTTCAAGGAGATTGGATCACTGTTTTGTTCGCGGATCGGCCTCAATTCAGACACTACATAAAGACGCAGAGAGGCTGGGAGAGAGCAGTCTTTGTCAAGCTTGAAGGAAAAAGGTAGGATAGTAAGGAAAAAAATACCCACGATGCAACAGTTTTTCTCTGATCCTGACTCCAACTATATATGTATGGGCAGAGATGAGCTATCTTGTCTGCCTTTTCTTTTGCCTCTCTGTCCGTGTGATGAGTTAGCAAGACCTGCAAGTGATGAGGCGAGATAGAAGATAGAAAGGGTGCCGCTATCAGGTGGCATTCTGGGTAATTACAACTCTCTATTTGGGGGGCTTTGCCGAGATCCAGAGCAGAGATAACCACTATATAATGAGGAAGAAAAGACAGCAGATAAAGGACGGGCTAAATGGTGCAAAATAGACTATGATGGGAAAGTCATCGCACAGCCTCAAGCCTAAACACACTGTATATTTTTTGTATTAGTGACTACCACAATTACTAGATCAACAACTGTACAAATGCTGCTCCTTAAAAGTATGTTTAATATAAAAATAAAAAAGAAATTGATGAGATAGCTCAGTTAGTAGAGCAATTTGTCCGCTAAGTTTGGCGGTTCAAATCCTGTTCCTTGCTATGTATATTTTTAATGTGACCTTGAGCGAGACACTGTGCCTATTTGCTGTAGTTATTATTAATTACTAACAGTACATATTTTAACTATTGCACAAATACTTTACAACAATATGTCTCACAAATGCAAGTAAAATTGTTCTATTTTTTTTTTCTTTTTTTAATAAAAGAGTGTACTCAATTAGATAACTTGATTTCTAAATTAAGTGAACAAAAATATTACTTTGTATGTCCCATTGTTCCTTTGTTTTAACCTTTTTCCAAATAGTCTATATTGGAAAAGTCATCATAGCGCTCCAAGCCAAACATGTAGTAACTAAACATACTGTACCAGACCCTCAGGCATCTATCTAGTTCACAAATGGCACAAGACACACAGATTTTTTTTCCTAATGATCCCGTGAGTCACTCGATTGGTAGCGCTCGTGTTGTTTGCCCCTCAGGCTGCACAGATATTCTGCAAGTGTAAGATTACATATAATACTTTGACAAGCGCCGGTTTAAAGATGAAGGTCTTATCAACCTTGTGGACTGCGCTGCCTTCTGTGGCACTATTCTCCGGCTCTATAATGTGCTTTCTAAGTTGTGTTTGTCCGGGTGCTCAAAGGAGAACTGCTTCAGCATCCTTCAACCCCTATACACACTTTTTCTTGTATATTATTGTGTCTGTTTTTTTTCTTCTTCACCAAAGGATCATGACCACTATCAATAGTATTTGCGTTAATGTGATTAAGTTAATACCAAGCGGATTATTTCTCAATTCCACTTGATATGCGTAATATTTAGGTTGGTGTTTTTTGAGTAAACATTTTCAACCAAAATAAGACAAAGACGTGAAAGCATGCCCCGGGGAGCAATAAAAAACTGTATAATTAGAATGATTAAAAGAAAAGTGTACAACTCATTTGGCACTTAGTGAATGTATTTGCAGCGTTTCAAAATGGGTCACAAATTTAAGACGCACAAGACAGGCGATCAACTTTATTCACATTAATTATGCATTTATTCAGACGGCCTGCGTTAGTCATTCAAAGTGATGTGAATTGCCACAATCCGATCTTGCGCTTAAGCGTGTTTTCTACATATTGTAAAGGGCTCTAAAGCTACCTCATTATGCAAAAAAATGACTTGGTCCCGTCTAAAGTCTTTAAATAGTAATCAATGGGGGAGCTAAACTGTTTGTCATTATAGGACTTGATGAAAAGGCCTGCTTTAAAAGTCAGTTACTGCCGCTAATGGCTTGTGATGGGGACAAATTGACTCTCAATACGCTCTCCACACTACCCTTTTGTCCTTTTATAGAAAAATACATTAGTAATTTCTATTCCTGGCGTTCCAAATCTTTGATCTGGGAATGCTTTGTCTCTACTCGCAATTTCACTAAGCATCTTATTGATAGGGAAATATGGTACAGGATACAAATCATAGAACTAAAAATATTTTGTATTAATTTGTGAAGATTTTTATTTCTCAAACAATTAATTCATTTTCAGTGGATTATCTTCGTTATCTCTAATCGGCTGTAAAAACTGGAGCATCTTCGCACTAATCCTTAACAGATAAAGCTTGATTTGAATCTTGTCTTGTTATAGGCCCTACGTGGAAAAAGCAAAAAATACCATAGACATTTCAATTGAGTTGATTTATTTTTTTGCCAAGCTGTGAGCAAAAAATAGGCAGGTATATTCACCCCATCCTCATCTTTTCTTCAAAAACCACCCGAATAATGAGTTAACTTTCAAGTTCAAAACATTACTTGCGTCTCGGGGGGGTCTTGTGAAGTAATACTGTTTGTTTATCCAGAAAGAAAAAGTCATCTGATAAGAAGAGGTCAAATGCATGCTACCTTGAAATCAATTTTAGCTCCATCTCCCAAAAGGTGCCACTCCGGGAATAAACAAGAAAGAATACCTAGAGTGTTGGGTACCTCATCACATCGCTTTATAATTTGGTGCTATCATAGTACCTCGGGGGGCTCCTGTACTGCAGACTGATGGCTTGTGCAAGTGGAAGTATAGCAATATGTCCCCATGGGCTTGTTGTTGCTTATGCCACCGCTGCTGTCGCCTGCCTTCTATATTTGCATGATATTTTTCTATTCAGTTCCCTTATCACTGTAGCGCTGTGAGGTAGGAGTGCTGGAGCTGGCTTCCGTCTCAGAGGCTGGACCAGGCTCTCTATCAGCAAGGTAATTCTGTCACTCTCACTAACTCATCTTTCAATTATTTAAGTGTCATTTCTGGCATTCAAGCACAGGTAGAAGAGGATAAGAACATGTAAACTGATGTGTTAAATATGGTATCAGATCAAAATTAAATTGGGTGCATAATTACTATTTTATTTTTGGTACGAAAGCTAATTTTGAAGTGGCATTTATGTTCAGAAGTGGTGAAAATACTATTATGTTTATTATTATGCATTTGAATTTATTTATTAGAATTACTTACAAATGTTAAATATTTTCCTAGTGGAACCCTGTAAGACTTTGCAAACTGTCTTTTTTCCTGAGATGAAAGTGCTCTGATTTAATCCCACAAATTAATTTTCATATTACCGTATAATTCCAAGAGTGAGCAGAGCGCACAGTCCACGCAAGGTGAGCACTAAATGTTATCGATACGCATGAGTGAGGGGCCCTTCCACCAGGACGCACAGCTTATTTAATAATAATAATAATAATAATAATAATAATAATAATAATAATAATAATATAATAATAATAAATAATAATAATAATAATAATAAATTGGAGGTATTGTTATTTTTTCTTTAATAAACTAAATTAATTTGACGTCTATTTTATGCTCATTTTAACAGCAGACCTGGAGCCTTCAGAACTATTTATTATGTTCTTCAATATAGCCCTTCTCTGCTGCTTTTTATGTACATTTATAATTACGCACAACGGGTAAAAAGGTACGAGAACAAACCACTTAAACGCGCAATTTACTCAACAAGTCCTGCTAGATAGCTGTAATTGCTTAGCTGAATATTCGCTATTCTCTCATTTCACTTGTCGATTCACTGCCCTTGGGAAAGTCCTTTGAAGTAAACGTTTTAAAAAAAGCGAAGAAGAAGAAAAGGGGGGAGCATTTCTGCAAAGTAATTAATTTGAACCGAGCGCGATTAGAAACACTCGAGACCTCCCTAACGTGAGACTATTTACGACAAATGCGGCTAATGTCAGAAAATCTCCCTTTGCTTGTCGCCTGGTTTGCTCTTAGTGACTGGGGAGTGACTGACATGAGGGGCACGCTAGACAAGGAAAGTGTGAAAAGAAAAAAGGTCTAATCAGAATTTAAATAAAATGAAATAAAAGTCATAATGCGGGAAAGTACGATGGCCTAACGAATAAAAATAAAGACGTTGCGCAAATGTTCAAAAAGCCATGCGTAAAATGTTTCCCGTGATGTGCAGGCAGTCTGGTAGTTGCATTGAAGGCCCTAAAATTAGAACAATAGGCCCATACAATACAATACAATAAAGACTCTTAAACGATGTCCTTTCTTAACGTCACGGTAACAACAGCAAGATCATCGCGTCGTGCGTAAAAGAACTTTGACAGATAATGACGAGCCCAGAGCGCGGACAAGGAGCGCTTCAGCATCAAACTCCAACGGGGTGGGATTTGGAGAGGAAAAAGTCCCGACAGCCTGTCAGCCCTCACTGCGCATGCGTCAGTAGCACTTTCACTACCTGACACTGAATCGGTGTATTTCACATGGGGCACGCCGGAGCGCTCATCCACTCGCGTAAACGACACTGTTGCTGCCAGTCCTCCGCGTCTGCTTCTGCTTCATGATAGTCCCCAGTGACAGCAAGGAAGGCAACACGGCTCTTATTCTTCTGTTTTTTTCGATTTCTGTCATAAAATTATTGGACGTCACAATGAAGCTGAAAACATAAGTTCAGGACACGCGCGGAGACGGACGCTTGTTTTTTTCAGCAGATAAGCATCGCCGGGATGCACAATTAAAGTCTTCAGAGTAAGTAAATCGATTATCTTAGTTTTGTGTGTGAATTTACATTTAATTGTGTTGCTTTACGTGCGTCTATTTGACTTTTAACATCATCTGTGCTCTTTCTGGTTGTGTTTTGTAGTTTGTCATCACCATGTCAAAGCCAATGGATCACGTAAAACGTCCTATGAATGCCTTTATGGTGTGGTCCCGAGCCCAGAGAAGGAAAATGGCTCAAGAAAACCCCAAAATGCACAACTCTGAGATCAGCAAGCGGCTGGGAGCGGAGTGGAAACTTCTGACAGAGTCTGAGAAGAGACCGTTTATAGACGAGGCTAAACGACTTCGCGCCATGCACATGAAGGAGCACCCCGACTACAAGTACAGACCGAGGAGGAAGCCAAAGACACTCATGAAGAAAGACAAGTTTTCCTTCCCGGTGCCCTATAACCTCGGGGAACACGAGGCGCTCAAGGTGAGCGGCCTTTCTGCTGGAGCTCTTTCGGACTCTGTCATGGGAAACCCAGATAAAGCGGCGGCTGCAGCTGCTGCAGCTGCCGCGCGTGTTTTCTTCAACCCGTCCATGTCCACGAACCCTTATTCCTTTTTCGATCTGGGATCCAAAATGACTGAACTTACGCCACCTTCTTTCCCGTACGCCTCCCCGTTAGGGTACCCACCTGGAAGCGCTACAGCCGCTGCGTTCGCGGGGGCAGGTGGCGTGGGCGGAGGCACGCACACTCACACGCACTCGCACCCATCACCTGGGAACCCGGGCTACATGATCCCGTGTAACTGTACGGCGTGGCCCTCAGCGGGGCTCCAGCCGCCTTTAGCCTACATTCTGCTGCCTGGCATGGGCAAACCTCAACTTGAACCTTACCCTGCGTACGCAGCGGCGTTATGATAGGACACCTTCAATAATGTGAACTTACTGCGAAGAAGAGAAAAGTTTTATTATGCATGCACAAACTTGTACATGTGATGAAGTGCTCGTGGTCTCACATATCACATGTGTTCTGTATATGATTATACCTTTATCTATAAGGTTATTAAGACACTTTCTGGACAATAAGAGCTGGAAGCACTGGCTCAAAATGGAAGAGTTTTGAAAATGACTGTAAATGTGTACACAAGAAAACAATCGCCTCTTGATTTGCCACTGAAGGCTTGTGTTTTACATAGGGCCTGTTTCACTTCCCCGCTTTAGTGTATATATCTATTTTGAGTTTCACCCCCAAAAACCTGTTTATAGATGTCTGTAATATTTATTGTTTTAGTGGAATCTATGGTGAAGAAAGCTACACTGGATATGTCATATTTGCACATGAGGGTGTAAGTTATTTCTCTCGTCCAACACACTGGCTTTATTACGATTCTAGGCAACTTTTTTACCCCTTCGCCCTTATTGCTCTTATCTTGTGCTACAGACAAAACAGCGTTTTAACTAACTCTTATGGACTTTGTATGTTTTGTGTTTTCTTTCAAACAACCCTTCTGTATTTCAATCTATTGCTACTTGTTGAGCGTAAAAAAGGACGCAAAAAATAAAAGCGGATGAACGGAAAGCAATACACTTCTCGATGAGATGAACAAGATTGTTATCTATTTGTCCTTTTTTTCTTCTCCTCTCTCCCTTCTGGCTTCGGTCTGGTCCAGGTGAAGTGTAAGGTATCCTCTAAAGGCCGCTTTTGTCTGCGCTTTGAATGCCATTACTACGGTGTGTGTGCGTAAAAGTGAATCTAAATCAAGCCATTGTTATCCGGAGCCAAAGTCGTATTTATCACAATTTTAATCGTGAATGGGGAGGAAGATAACACCGTTAGCTTTTCTTTTTCCCACATGCAGAGACAAAAACGTATTTGGAACGAGGAACAAGTGCGCCTTTCAAAACGAGCCGAGCGCGTAATATTGTAGAGGAAATGACAAGTGGAAAGAAAGTACAGGTGTGTATGTGTGTGTGTTTTAACTGTTGGTAGCTATTAGATCTATGACATGTAACCCGAGTGACTGAGACGGACTGAAAGAGGGAAAGACGCGGATTCATAGGGATCAGAGCGATTATGCAAAAACTAATTTGGACAGTCCAGGGATAATTACCTCCGTCACGCTTAATTAAACCCTTTCAGTGCTGCGTTCACCATAGTGACACCCCCGGCCTAGAACCTAACCTCCCCTCTCCTCACCGCCCCACCCACCCTCCTCTGCCATCCGGACATCCCAACTTCCAAGATCACTTTTCCCCTGAAAAAGAAGAGGAAAAAAAAACTTTTTCTTGTGCGTAAAACCAATGTTAAACTCCGCTACGAGCAGGTGCATCGTGGTGGAATTTACACTTAAAAAAAAAAAAAAAAAAAACAAGATTGTATTATATTTTGCCATTTAAAATACTTTGTAAGCATAAATGTCCTAAAATATGTGCGTAATCTAAAAATAGCAGATTACGCAAAGCTTCAGTGGGAAATTTCTCCTTTTTTAGAATCTTTCTCGGGGGTGAAAAGGGGTTCCAAGAATTTGAAAGACTTTTTTCAACTATGGGAGCGTTTAGACGGTCGAGGAGGTTTTGTGTGGGAACAAAACGCGGGGTTGGGAGCTTTTTGTGCGAGTGTTGTTTGTTGAAGTGGAGCTCTGCAAAAGCGGCTGCCTTTCCCTCATTGTGATGAAAGCAATCAGTGGTATTTGGAAAACTGTTAGCATTGTGCACTTCTTCTGTGTCCATTGTGCGGGATTTCTTTTCACCAGGTTTTTTTTTTTCAGCCGATCCAGCTGGCCGGAGTGAATAGCGCAATGTGTACACGCTTTGTCCCTCCAAGCCCTTCAAGTAGCCCTCCGTGAATAGAGTGAGTTGACACTGCATGACAGTGAAACAACATAATAAAAAATACATGAGCGCGTGAATAGACGCAGGCGCATAAATAAATAAAATGGGTGGCCAAAACTGGATAAACCGAGTGACAAAACGGTGAAAGGGGGAACAAAAAGATATTTAACACGCTAGATTAGCATGAGAAAGCAATCTACAAGCCAGAACAATTGATGAATGGGTTTACTGGCCAAGAAAGAAATGGACTAAATGCCTTTTGAATAGATGGCCTATGTTTTTCCTGTCAAAGACTGAGGCTGAATGGGGACAAGGTGGAGATGGGACACGGGAAGAAGCGGGAGAAAAGTTTGGTCCACTCCAAAGGTGGTTACAAGTTGGCAAGTTGCATGAGTAATTTAAAATCACAGCCAAAGCAACACAGAGCATGGTCAGAATTTCAAAGTTCTTAATTATGAAGTCTTACATTCATTATGACCTGTCTTCATCAGTGTGTTTTCTTGTATAGCTTAATAAATGTATTCACAAAATGCCACATTTACCTTCAACCTTTCCTTAATTTTAAAACCACTATTGCAGCACACAGTTTATTAGTGTGTTTATTTAACAGTGAGCACCTGGACCTTATGCACTTGCAACTACATACATTTTTTTCTGCATTTTTAACTGAACTGCATAGATTAAAATAAATGAGTGAATAGTGAGCGCAAGAGTTGTGTCTTGTATGAATTTTTATGCCGTAATTTACTATTTTAATGCAATGAAAACTTTTTAATATGAGTAATCACATATTTTTCTTCAATAAATGTGCATTCATTTCCAAATTGCACTAAGGCCTTGAAAATCATTACAGTCCTATTATAAAGCATCTAATTAAAACAACACATATTCCTTTGTTTAATAATCAAACATTTTGATGAGGAGAATGATATTAAGTTTCAAATGTTTGACAGCTCTTGTCTGGCTGTATTCACCCACTTTGACATTTCCAAAGGTGAGAGATTTGGGGGCATGGCAGCTGGGTGATATTCTGTAAGCCCCCCTCCGATGCCCCTGATATCATTATGTTTTAGTGTTAAGCCCGTTATGTGCCTGTAAGACATTGTCGGTGTGAGATTAGGCAAATGAACACACTACATATGTATCTGCAGTTCAAGCGTGTTTGACCTCACAGCCATGTACAATAGTTCCCTCATCCCTAATTTGCCTAAGGCTGGCCTACGAGCAACCAGATTATCAGCTTGCCTCAATAGCAGAAGATGGTATTTTTACTGACATGAATAATACATCAATATAGTCTTTGAGGATATTTTTTTCTATTTGTTTGCAGGAGAATTTACCTGGAATGGCTACACCTGGATCCAGTGTTGTAAACCTCAAAGAGCTATCACCGCTCACCTCTTCCATCTCATTTTGAACCAAATCAAAGTGTGCAAAAGTCTCTCCTCCAGCAATCTCTCCAATCTCCAAGTTCAGGTCAGGAATGTTTATGAAGGCGCACATATTACCTGTAATCTGTCCGAGTGGGAAGCGCTGTATTTTTTTGGACTTTTCTAGGCTCCCAGGAGGGGGGTATAAAATGGGGGAGAAAAAATTATCTCGCATTGCACCTTTGCGGCAACAGCTGAAAAACGTGGCAAATCAAAGGCGGAAAAAAGGGTAGGTGTGTCGCCGTGCCCAGGGTCAGTCAGAGAGATGAGGAACTAAACAGGGAACCTCTGAAGTCCAACTTTGGATATTAGGAGTTAATGCTACAGAGTGGGTTGAAGCAGGAAGCAGACAGGTGGGATGTGGATTGAGAACAAAGTGAGATGCTCCATATGTTTCTATACAATCTGGTTCAGTACTCTTATTATAACAATATCTGTTTTGCATACAGATTTCCTTAGAGATGTGTGGTTACTTCTGATTTTGATAGTCACCTTGGTTCATTTAAATTCAAATTTAAATAACAAATAAAGACACAAGTAGACATAGACATGAGTATTGGTCTGCCATTATATATAGTCATATAACTTGTAAGTAAATAAATAAGTCTGTACTTTTGGTTTAACACATAGTGAGAGTGTCTATATAACATATTGGAAGGATTGAACTAAAAAAAAGACAAATGATTTGAAAATTCCCATACATATTTACAATTTTTAACCCTTCATGCTAAATTATTGTACTTTTATAGCCTTATTCCTGTCCAGTCGGATATGGGAAGTTAAGGAAGCCTTGTTTCATGTTACATTCTAAATATGTTCTTGTCATCTGGTCATTAGTTGATGATAAAAAAAAAAAAAAAAACGTATCTATTTAAAAGTGAAAATTTTTTGAATGATTGGATTCTACTGAGGGCTGAGAGTGTCTGCTCTGAAACAGCACTGAGCTCAGTCTGACTCTAAAGCTCCCACTGCTGTCTAAAGCCACCCACTGCACCAACAACCTCTCGAAATTTTATGAATCACTTCAAGTGGCATTTCCTAGTCAAAAATATGTGTGCTTTAAGATGAATGCTTAAAATGTCTACGGAGACTGAAGATAAGACTTTCTGTAAATAGTTTATGAAAACACTGAACCCAAAATCAGGAAGCAGGATTACTCTCAGAATACGTCAATAAATTAAAATAATGTCAGTGTGTGTAGCCCTTTAAAAATATTCTTTAACAACTGACATGACATTTTTTGTTCCTTTTCCAAATGACCGCTGGCACAGATTGGCTGGCTCTCATATTAATTCCCAGGTTTTTCAAGGAGGGGAGAAAAATATATCTATCATAATGAAGTTGAAGAGCCGATGCCCCGAGGTACAGTCATGAAGAATTCTATCTTACTATAACACAGGAGACACAGGCTAAAAGATAAGTACCTGTCAGCTTGGCACACTCTACATGCGCTGCCTATCAATAAAAGGAGATTATTTTTCCCACTTATTACAACAAAGATCTGGAGGGCTCGGAGATTGCACCTTTAATGAGTACGAATCATTTGCAGACATACTTGAACACACCCCTCCCCTCCTCTTCACTCAATTTTTATAAGAACTTATTAAAAATGAACTATTGCCAACATTAATTCTCCTGGATTATTTATTACATTTTAACAGGATTAGGGAGTGCAGAGAGCGATTTGGGATTCACAGCCCGTTGTTGTCGATAGGGAGGTTTTTAAGCGCTGAAATTCTCGACTTGTTGAAGGTAACACAGGCAAAATAGATCATTGTCAAAATGGGATGTGACTCCATAACTAATCTTTGGAATTATGTCAGGTGAATAGAAATTTGTTTTTTTTTTTCCGTCAGTAAGAAGTGTCTATCATTATTCCTGCTATACATTTCATTATGTCATATATTAAGTGCTTAAATATTAAGAAAAGGTGGCATTATGGACAAAATTGGGTTATGTGCTGTATATCCGAATATGATTAGGTATTCAGTCTGAAACACAATGCCAGTGAAATGTAATATATTTGGCAAAGATCTTACACCATCCTGGCTCAGCCCTTACCTCATCCAAGCTTTTGACTGCTCCACAGTACACTGGCTTATGTACAACTGCTGCTGAAGAAGTTCTTCTCAGATGTAAACATAAAGTAGAAATATATACAGTCATATTTTGTTATGAGTGATTCAAGAGGGCAAATGAAATAGTATTATATTTAGGGCAAGTCTATCGCGATAAAAGTCAAATTGTGAAGAGCTATTTTGGTCATATCAGTCATATTTGGTCCTATTCAATTCAGTGTTTTTCTTTTTAATGAAGCTGTCTGTTCAAACACACACTTTTTACCTCCTTTTTATTCTATTGGCCTCTGTCATGCTTTGAGTGAGTGCCAGCTGGATTTAACCAGTCACAGTGGATGTTCAGATCCAGCAGATGACATTTATCTCTTAAGTGCAATGGTAAAAAGTGAACATGAATAATGATAAAACTGTGAACAGGCTCCAAGAAAATTGTGGTGTTCATTTCTTACCATATCACCGCCTAATTATTTTTGAATCTGGAATGGATTAATATTATGTTTAGATGTGGGAGTGTTTACAGTGTTTTACAGTTTGGCTTTGCAGTTCACTAGAAAAAGATTCATTCAGGACTAAGAAATTAATGTTAACCACATGGAAGAAATTACTACATTGGCAGATTCTGAGTTTTGCTGTCTCTAGTTTAGATTACTCTTTTGTAAAATGAAAAAAATATATATATATTACAAAGATTTTCCCTTTTTCCCCTTCTTTTCTTATGCAAGTTACTCACACGCTTCAGAATCCCAGTCCTCTACCCTACACGTTGTATCCATGCTGCCGTATAATGCACTGGAACAACCATTTACACGTATAGACAGGCACTGACAACCCAGCTATAATTCAACTAGATAGCTTATCATATTCAGCAGAACATCTAACAATGGCTATATAATCTGCCAACATGGCCGACTGGCGAATTGACTTCCCCTGATGAAGAGGCATGACTTCATACCTTAATTGTGGCGTATTGCGGAGGGGTCGTCAGAACAAATCTATTAGCAATGGTCCCACTGTACATCACACGCGGGGGGCCATTCACTTTCCACACAAGAGTCTTTAGCCTCGCCTCGTCATATTGTGTTGTGTGTGGCAAATTTTCACGTCCTTTTGTCGACAAGCGAATACGGGCTACATTCAAGGTAATAGCTTTTGAACGTTTGCATTTGTGACCGCTTTGTTAGGCGGCACGTGGAGAGAAAAGGTATCTCAGAGAAAAAATGGAAAAAGGGGAAGCATAAAAAGCAAAACCAAAAGTCTGGCCTTCACTGCTGCCAACAAAATGCTACAAGGCTAGGCATGGCTCGAGTACCTGCTCCCAGACAGCCATCCGAGGGCTTCTCCAATATGCATTTTAGTCTATTTTATACAGAAAAGTAGATTGAGTGGAGCAATACATAGAGTAAAAATGGCTTTCATACTGAATGTACATAAAATGGGTCAAGTGGATTGGTGATGTGATATATTTATATGAGAATGAATGAGATTGAGCATCGTATCTAAATGTCTTGAAAGCACATAGCCTTCTACTACTGATAAAATCATTTACAGGCTTAATATTTGGACTTAAAGTGGCACTAACTTTGCTTGTCTTCGTGGAGATCCTATTTATTTGCCAAGAATGTTTCACAATGTGGCATTAAGCCTATCTATCAGACAGTTATTTCATTACGGGTGTTTTGCTGCTAAAACAAATACCTTGTAAATGCATTCTTACTGTGTGCAGTGTTACCTCTCATGGATCTTTAACTCGGCCTGCTGGTGTCACCTACTTGTGTCATGCAGATGGATAAGTTTAATACCATATTGTGGAACATTCTAGGGAGTAATACCATTTCCATAGAGATATGTGCAAACCCTCCAGCAAAAAGTTACATAGTTATAAAGTTAAGATAGTGGACATATTTTGGGGAATAGGGTCAGTCTCTTGTTCAAGCTGATGAAAAAGTTTGGTAGCACTTTATATTAACTACATCTTTATTAGCCTTAAAACTTAATAAAAATTAAGGGGTTAGGGTAACGAGTTTGGGTTAGGATGCTAATTAAGTACTGACTAAATCATTCTTAATAAACAATTTGTTCTTCATTAAGTCTTTGTTCGTGCTTTATTAAGGCTAATTAAAGTGTATTTTTATGAAGTGTAATGAATCAAGTAATGAATAAACAGATGATCCCATATGCTACAGTAATATACACAGCAATTGTTATAACAGTTAAAATACAAAATTATCCAAGGATGGAGCAGTTGAGGGTTAGCAACAGGTGATGCATTTTAATTCAGACCTGTATTAATTCAACGCCCCATTAAGAAAAGTGCAAGTTGGTGCTACTTTTTAGGATTCATAATAAACTTCTTCCCTCACATTTTTTTCCAAGCGTCCTTTACAAATAAACACAAATGAACATCCAAAAACCTAGCTTGCTATTTCAATGTTAGCACAGACAGGTGTAAAAATATACATAGGCTTACAGGGAGCGCGAATAACAGATTTATGTATGTGGGGTGCTCCTGTCAGCTCGCTTTTCCTGTTGCGTCATTCACCTGCCTCGTGCGCTCCGTAGCCAAATCTGTTAGGATGTTGTGTTTTTCCCAGCCACGTGTGATCCCCAAATGAGTAAACAACTATCCTCGCCCTTAATTTGATGCACAATATACGGTGACAGGTGTAAGATAGGGAATCCAGAGTCACATGTCAAGACGTTTCTGTGCGTATAAATAAGTAAACGTAATATATAAACGCTAATGATTCCATGTCAGCACTCTCCAAAGTCGTTCTGTTGTGGTGTGATCTAGTAACAAGTCAGGGCACTGTAAAATGTAAAAAAGCTAAGAGTATACACAGCAAAAGTGATATTTTTATTCTCATGGTAACAAGAAATCTGGAAATGAGTGTCAAAAGTACTGTAAGATTACTGACAGATAAGATTATAAGAATATCTTTACCATGTGCTCGCTTTCCCTGTAATCAGAATATATTTTGGGCTTTGTCTTTACCAAGCACACATGAGCTTGGCTGGTAATTTGGTTGAAGTGCCTTGCTCAAGGACACAACAACAATGTGTGCAGTGGTTGTCGTATGTAGTAGTGTTTGGGGACATACACCTTTTATTGAAAAATTATCAAATGTTTTCAAAAAAATTGCAAATTATTGTCCAGATTTTTGTTGCTTTATCCAAACTGTTAGACATATGTTGCTATCATCGAATTAAGGTATTTTATTTTAGGGAATAGATGTTAGTTTTATGCTTAAATGTGGAAAAAATCGTGAAGGTTTTCTGACATTTTCAAATCCTTACCTTCTCTGTGTTATATTATAAACAGTGTCGCAACTTTGTTTGAAAGGTAGTGTACATAAAGTGAGATAATAATAACAGAAAAACAATGATTAGATGTCACAGCTCAATAGTGTCTTTCTATTGTGGTGTAAGATTAGCAGCTTGTTTTGACCCGGTCTGGCCTCTGTACCTGCACATCCCATTCACTGCCAGGTGATAAAAGCTTATATTTGAATAGTGTGTGTAATGTTGCAGCCCGGAGCGTTGACACAGGTAACATAAGACTTGGACAGCACACTGAGACAAAGCTCTCTGTGCTTCCAAAATTGCTGGACAGCTCCGGGGCTGACATTTAACACATAACATCCCCAAACAAAAACACATTAGCAGAGAAAAGCCAAGCGCTAGGCCTTTGAGCTAAAACTGGAAATTCGAGTTTTGGCAAAAGGCGACTGACCCAAATTTTCCTTGGCCCTCCTTATGTCTGACATGCTTGTGCGAGCTGGGCCCCGGGGTGACGTATCCCTTACACACGGATTGCCAGTGCATTTACATAGCATGCTTAATGAGAGATCAACACCAGCACAGAGCCCCGGATAGAAAGCTTTCTTGTCCAAATAATGAGCGAGCGATTGATCCATACTCAAACAAGCCGGTGTGCCGACTTAATACCAAAGGCAGATTATAGCCGCTGCCAAAAGTGCCCTGGCGTGCGACGTCTTTTTGCTTAGAGGGTCCCCCAAACTTGTCATCACATTAGCACATGGTCAAGGAGTACATCCCAGCCCTCTCATAATCTGCTTTCCTGCACAATTAGCCTTCTATAATAAGGCAGACGCCTGACAGCCGCCAGCCACACAGCCAATTCACTGGCTCACTCAGGATGGAGCGTTTAGTGGCCCTGACATATACCCAGCTCTGGCTCCTCAGCTTCTGCTCCTGCAGCATCAGGGAGCACTACAGAAGAAGACACCAGACTGACTGTTGTCTATGGCAGAGCTCCACTGTGGAGGAGTCAAGCGGAGTCTGAACAGAGACAGAGGACACCCAGGGCTGAAGACGTGTTTTAGCCCCAAAATCTGTGCAAATCTGATTTGAGAGCGGCTAGAATGGCAGGGGATGGCAAGTTTTCTGAATAAAATAATAGATAATTTCATTGTGACAAAGGCGAGGAAACTATGGAAAAGAAGAAAAAGGTAGAAGGCTGGAGAAGGCTGGGGTTTGAAAAGAATAAGAAGAATTGTGAGCTGCTTCTTGCGAGGCAAAAGAAAAAAAACACTGATGACACCCGGTTCCATTCTTCCGCTCTCCCCTTTTTCTGCTCCTCGCCTCGCAGCACGGCGGGCTAAGCTGGGAGCTGTAATGTCATTAAATTGCAAATGCTTTTTTTTCATTTCCGACACACACTGTTTACTTATCTGGCAAAAACATATGTTGGAAGGAATCCGTTAAATTCTGCCCATTGCCTTGGGTGAAAGTGCAATAGAAACGGGCCCACTGAGCTCCTTCTGTCGTCTCCTTTTAGCACTTTGCCTTATCTACAAGGCTGCTTAGCAGCAAACTGGCGAGTTCAATGAAAAATGAAGATACAGTGTGAGATTAGGGAAGAACAGTGAGGGGAGAAATGCTTGGAGAGAGGGTCATCCCATTGCAAATGATTTGACTCCTCTCCATCTGCATAAATGACTATTTTTAAGGCATCTCCAGCGTCTGTATATTTTTCTCACTCTGCCACACATTTAATTTCACGCCCCGTGTTCTGAATATGCTTAAATGCATATCTCTGATGCACCTTTAAGCCAGAGGAAAGAGGATGGGGGGAGGTGGGGAGGGTACGAAAGCAAAATTAAAGATAAAATGGTGTGATTTGCACTACAAGTCTATTACTTTATGGCATTTACATATAGTTTACCTCTGCAATTCCAAGATTTTTCCCTTGCACCTTCCTATCAGTATTTGGGCTTGTATAAATATGTATAAATCTTTGTTGAGGAAAAAATAGAATTCTTAGCTGCACTGGAAAGTTTGAAGGGTGCACTTTCTTGCTTCAACTTCTGCTGCTCCCATGAGACTGTCAGCAGATCTGCACCAACAAAGGAGCAGGCTTCAAGCACCCCACACCCCCTCTGCCCCTCCCTTACCCCTCTCCCCTCTCCCTCTGCCCCCTCCTCTGATGGGACAGCGCGCCCCTCCCTCACCCCTCCTATGATGGGACAGGGGGTTCAGGGTCAGGGCCGTGTCTGTACAGAACAGACCTGAGATCAGCTGCCTCCTGCTCTTGATCCTCACTTTCTTCTTCTGCTGCTCTGCTAAAACTGATCACTGGCAGATGCTGAGGTCTGGTTGTCCTGCTGCATACAGAAGTTTGAGTTGTCACGGAAACCCGCCCTTCGTGCTGGAGAAGACGCAGCCTGTGTGGATTGGCCTGGGAATGAAAAGAGCGCGGCTATTCAGAGCACGATTCCTCTCCCTCATTGTCTGCCTTTTTCAGATTTGAATGCGCTCACTCAAAGCACACAAGGAAACTGCTTCAGCTTTCTGCATTGTACGCATCCTCCCTCTTTCTTTTCTATTTGCAATTAAATGCATTTCAAATGGAACAACTGTACAGAAAGCATTGGTGATAAGGACGAATTCCATTGCCTTTCACCTCCTTTGTAGTGGCGTTGCAATTTCTGAGTGCTCTTATTATGAGGGCTGCACAATCCAAACATATCTTTGAATGGAAAATGCCATACAAACTTAAGTATTGCTTCATTGAAAATTAAATTGAAAGTCGTTTGTAGTCTTGTGTTGCTTGTGCTCTCAGACAGGCGGATGTTTGGAGGTTTAGTGAGTTGACAGCGCTGTTCTTGGAGAATACTTTGCGTTGATTCCACGAACATGGAAAGAAATCAATCAATTAGAATTAACGTCATCTGGTCATTTAGGGCTAACTATCCTCCATAAGCATTGTGTTTTCGCTTTGTGTGCACGGCGTCAACCGCAAAACCAATCTCATCCCCCAGACATGAATTTTGTTGAAGGATTTGAACGCTGTAAATAACTCCAAACCCGCTCTTACGAGGTTTACCCCTGGAGCACTTTGTAACTTATCAGGGCTTGTGCCTTGTGCCTCTCCTAATGCCGGCATTATGCTCAAATGTAAATGGGTACGCTGCCAGAGAGGTGGGCGGGGATCACCCAAGAAAGAATCACTGACGGGGTCTAGTCTGTCTTCTGATTGGGGCATAGCAAAGTAAACAGTATACACTTTTGTTGTATGGGAACACTTGGGCATAAAAGGAGTATTTTGTGGTTTTATATTTAAGACAATTGTGACATGTTGTTTGAGTTATTGCATAGAGTTAATAGGTTGGATGATGTTTTGATTTTTATAAACGAAGGACTGTTCTATGCTACTGCCTTTCATAAAAGACACAATCCACTCCACTTACTGGTACTTTGTTAATTTGTATGCCTCTTCCTATAAAACTTTATGAAAGTTTTATATAATTTAGAAGTAGATAAGCAATAGGCTTTATACAATATAAAACTGAACATGTGACCCTCAACCGAGTTTTATTTAATTATTTCAGCTCTATCGTCAAACAGACACATGCCATCTACTTTTTTCCACCTGCTAATCCTATCAATCATCTTTTGTCACACTGACTTTGAAAAAAAAAAAACCCAACAACAACAAAACCGATCTCTTCAATGACCTTTTAAAGCAATATAAGCTGTTGAATATGAAGCGTGCAAGAATCACGATAATCATTTCATAAACTATAGGCTCTAAGGATTAATATTTTGTCACCCCATCACCCATACTATGAATTAATAATAATAAAATGAAGTATACCCATATACAACATGTGAAAACAGGTTATATCAAAACTGTCAGTGGCATTTGTTTATCTAAGCTTGGTGGATACATCCTTAAAAGTGGTGTGTTTGATGCAGACACACAGAGACACACAGACATTCACTCCCCTAAAGTTTAAATATGCTCTAAACTGTTATGAAGTTGTGTCAGAATTGTGCTTTGGGCCTCATTTGTTAAGTATACTCATCAATAATACACAATTTATTGATAGGCATAGAATATTTGTTTACATAATTCATAACGCTATACATTTCACTATCAATAGGCCATAACTGGTAAAAAACCCACATATATAGTAATGAACAGAGTCGCCGCAGGCTCTGTTTTGTAGTTTTAATTTCCATCTCTAATGATACAAGAGTCTAATTACTAATTAGACGACCTATTTAAATTGATGTAAGTATGAAGCGTCTCTCCCTTATATGGTGTGTACTTCTGGATAGCATCTCTGTGCATTTGATCACATGTTGACCTGTAATGCCAATTATTCCGCAACACATAACTGCTCACTGCTCGTCCTTGGATTCTCTTTAAAGTTAATGAGTATATCAACCAAATCTTCCCCCAACAGATGACCTCCAGCGTGTTTCCCAGCTCAACTATTAATCGTATTTGACGGTGTTGCCAGAAGAGGTGGCTTGTGTACAAACTAACTATGTGGCCCCTAGATATTCATTTAGCGATGGATAGGAGCCTTAAAGAGGATTAGAACTCTATGCGGGCCAGTCATTTCACAGGAGCGCATACCACCCAGTCTACACTATATTCTGTCACTCACTTCTTGGCATGCCTCAGATTTGAAATGGTGACAGTTAAAGTACAAAGATAGCCAATCCCAGACTATTTCATGGCGTATTTGGAGGGGCAAATGCAAACGGGCAAAGGCAGGATGACCGGGAACAGCAACACTGCCCTCCTGCTATGCTCCACGGTACTGCATTGACCTATAGAGTTGTGTAGTAAAATGACACTTGCGTAGGCATGCCTAGTTCTCTGAATGCCCAGGACCATATGACGATAACCTGCAATTTTAAAAATAAATTCTGTTTGGAGTTTTGGTCATGAGTTGTAGTGTTGTCACAATACAAAAAAATTAAAATTTAAGATATGATACTGTAGCAAATGGATCGATCTGTATCTTGATGTGATACAGAATAAAATATTCACTGTTTGTTCTTTTTATACAATAGGCTATAATTTGCAACACAAAATATTAGTAGTTTGCATGTTGTCCTATATAATAATTTGAAAATATAAGACCATTCTAAAACAATTCACAAAAGGTCCAACTTTGTCATTTATATGTCATTTAAAGCCCAGGTTCAGTTACAATAGCCTAACACAGCAGATCATCTCAGTCTGGTGTGTCTCATAATAATATATCAAACTTTGGTATTACAACCCACTTTTTTCATCTCAACTGTATTATGCTCAATGCTATAAACAGTTGCACAAAATTACACTAATGTAATTAAATTGCATGGCAAAAAGGCTTATTTACAAACCACACATTAACTTGTATTTGCATTTTATCCATAGTACTTGTTATTAAAAGAAAATGAAGACCTTCATCAAACCAAATAGATTTCTCACTAATAACCCACACTGCCATAGTTACGCTCATTCATTCTGGATGCTGCTGGAGTAAACCTAAATGCTCTGTGCGTCTTATTGAGAGCCTTTTTAAACCAAGCTTTGCTCCTATTCTTAAAAAAAGCATAGAACATATCTGAATACAGCCTATTTTCCTGTTCTGAGGCTATGGCACTCCTGGCTCTACGCACCAGTCTTCTCTAAAAGTACCTCAAGTGGTTTCTATTGAGATTTTTAAAAGGCTTCCTATTATTTCTCTGAATTGTATCATCCCAAATGTATTTTGAAGTATGTGTCTAGAGCTTTGGGGGAAATAGCTGTGTGCTGTTGTATCTACATAGCAACAAATAGATCGCATTGGAATTGAGTAATGACAAGATTGTATTGAAAGACTATTAGCAGAAGAATAGTGCGTCTGTGCCACTTCAAAGATGCATTATGGTCCATTATGTGGTAGCTGAGAGGAGCTCTGTAGTGAAAAGATGTAGTTTTGTGTTCAAGTGATATGCAAATGAGTGTATTCAACGTGTGCTCCATCTGTTCTGTGAAATCTAACAATATTGTCTTCAAAAGAATACCTTAATTACTGTTACAACTCTCAAATTGACCCTAAATGTGAGGTTAATGTACACATGGCAACTCAGTGTATGCTTTTAAGGTTTGTTTTAAAATGTATACCAATAATGTTATATCTGCTGCAGCCCTTATACACTGCTTCTTTATGGCTCTCTGGCACCCTCCTGTGTTTCAGTAGGAAACATACAAAACCACTAGATGAGAAATTCAAGTAGGATAATATTAGTTGTTTAAAAATGTATCAAGGATTGGTTTCTAAAGCTCATATTTTCCAGCCAGTTCAAGCTCAAAATGCTCTGACCAAATCAATGGATATGAGTGTCTAAATGGAAGCAATCAGCCATGCTACTGGACAATTAGTGTAGCATATAAAAAGCGATGGAAAAAGCCTGCCGTGACATTGAAACTGTTCTAATACGGGAAGCAATTACATCAGGGCTATATTACCTAATTAAGTGGGATA
Organism: Periophthalmus modestus; assembly: GCA_019594935.1. Lineage (NCBI taxonomy): Eukaryota > Metazoa > Chordata > Actinopteri > Gobiiformes > Gobiidae > Periophthalmus > Periophthalmus modestus. The sequence goes on along the minus strand of JAIEZT010000009.1, from coordinate 24,240,488 downwards.
GACTTAGTTGTACTTTTATTATCACTTCAAAAGCGCACTATGGAACTTTTCTGGTGGAGCGCCTGCCGTCTGCTTATCGACATTGAAAAAAACAAAAAATAACATTCTTTTTTATGCCACACATTATCCAGCAGACCAGCCTATTTCTCTTGCCTGGCAAAAGGTCTCTCCATAAAGACCAGCATATGGTGGACACCCCTTCCAGATTATCAGCTAGAGATACAAAGAACAAAAGCCAAATGCTGTTTTTATCCCCTCACCAGCATCATCATTGACATAGTGTTTCATTGAAACAAATGTGCTTTTTGGTGATGTGGTTTTGCCTTTCTTTTTAATATGAATTCTTTTTCCAGGAGCTGGCCTCTAATCCTGTTGGGAGCACTGAAGCTTGGCAGCCATGTTGTGTAACTACTCAAGAGTATTACGTCCAGTCACTCCACATCTCCACACACCAATTGAAGTACTTTCCTTTGATTTTGTTTATCTATTGTCTTAAAGGCAGGTTGTGTTTGGGGTAAAGAGGCGAGCATGCGATAGTGCTTCAGACTGAGCAGGTGTAAAGAGCTTACGGCATATTCAGTTTTACAGATCAACAGGAGCATGTCCACTGTCTCTATGGTTTTGATAGTAGTAGCAGACTAGAAATACTTTAGACACCCTTTAGACAAGGGTGAGGGGAAATGGGGATAAAAACTAAATATAATAAATATTGTGTCTAAAATCGTGGGACTCCTGAGGTTGTTGACAGGTACAGGCCAACAGGCCAAGCGTGCTGCAACCCGGCAGGTGCAGAGGCAAACACTTGGGGTTGGGAGGAGTTTGAGGAGGCCATGGAGGAGGACAATTGATCAGCCTTAAAGAAATCCTAGCAAACCGTCCGACGCCTCATGAAAGGGAAAGCGGTGCTTCACCAACACTGTTTACAAAACGGGCAGAGAACTGCTGACCTCAGATCTCCTCAGTCCACAATACTTTTTTTTTTTTTTTTCAAAGCACAGAGCACTGGATAGGGATAGGAGGTATGTGAAAACTGATTTTGTCTGAGCACTCAAACCTCAAAAACAATACAGGAATATTCAAACATGTATGAATACTACTCTAAACTATCATCACTGTAAACCAGACTGAGGCGTATATACCTGTGTGTTGACTCCAGTTCACTTAAGTCAGCGGTCACATGCTGAAGTCCAGGAATGTGAGGTCAGACCCACTGATCCACTGGTCCTGTAGTTTGGACCCCATGAGGGCTGAAACAAAGCATTCTTAATGTAAAACAAGAATGAATGTGTTTCTACAGGGCATAAACAAATAAACAGGCTCACACAGTCCTCTCCAGAGGGCAGACGTCATGTATAAGGCTCCTACCATGTGCACTTTACGATTTATGGTCAAGATAATTTAACAAAATGGTCATTCATCTTAGAATTAAGACCTCGTTGTTTTATTGTATGTAATATTGCAAAATCTGTATTTATTTATTTTTAATCACAGATATCTTAGTTCTGTTGATGTTATTACAACTCCAACTGCAACAACTATGACTACGTTTGTTTCCAAGAAAGTTCAGTTGCCTTTAGGTCTTATGTGCAGCAAGATGTTGTTAGTTTTCATCTTGTCACAATTATAATGTCACAATTATGTCACAATTATAATCTTAATTAAGATTATAATTGTGACATCAGTTTAGGTGCCAAGGTCTACACCTTGACCAATAAAGATGCAGAGTCCTGTGTGTGATGTGAGAGCAGTGTCCTCACTAACAGTGCCAACAGTGCCAACAGTGCATCTGATATGCATCTGTAATGATAGAGACAAAGAGCCCTGTCTGCTGATCATTAACCAACAGGAAAAGTGTTTCGCTTTGGGCCCTTCTGTGGTTCAAGATTAAAAGATTTACTGTGCCTTTGTTCTTAGCTTTATTGTTTTTAACTTTTTAGTGCATATAAAGTGTCGTCATGTACAGTTTTATTGGCTATAGGTAACTTAGGATGCTGATCAGCACTCTATGCTGGAAGCACATACAATGATCTTGTGCTGGTCCTATGTATTTTCATGTGCGATCATTTATAGTCAGAGTACAAGCGGTTCCTTCATGACAAAAACAGGCTTGTCATTCTGGCATTTTTCAAAGAATGTTATTATAAAGAGAAGAGCATAGTCTTTGTTTGTGACAGAATGGGCTAACTGTAGCAATAATAAGCATCTAAAACGGTAGTAACAGTCCCAATTATTTACAATACCTTTTACTCTTATGAACTTTATTTTACTCTATTCAAATATAATACGGATTTGCAATAAGCTTTGCAGTCCCAAAAGAGGTTGGATTATAGGTCTTCTAATTATGATGTTTTCACAGATGCAGTGGCGGAAAGACTCTGGGGACACCGTTTTCATTTATCAAAATTACATATTTGTCTTATCAGCACACATTTGACAATAATCTAGTATCTTTCCTAGAAGTGTAATATCACTTGCTATCACTTTTGCACAACTAACAGTGAAACAAATAATGTTTTTGTGTAGTATGTGATTTTCCTCAGGCTATTCCTTGTAGCAGATCTTTAGTGCAACTCACAGTCTTGCAGTCAGGTGGGGATCACAAGACGACTGGTCTAATCCCCTTCACTACAAATGCATGCTCCAAATCACTTTCTTTCTTAATGTGCGTAAAGCCCACTGGAACACAACATGATCTGCCTCTAATTTTCTGATTTACAACTATTGCTGTAACTAATTTAAAAGATACTCTAGAGAGAAAGCGTGACAAACCGTTTTTACACCTCTCTCGGGAAGTAATTTAGCAAAAACTAGAAAATGAAGTTTGCTGGATTCTTCTGTTTGCTGGTGGGAACGAATCTTGCAGGTGCTCAGTTCCCCCGCGCTTGCTGCACAGTGGAGGGTATACAGACCAAGCAGTGCTGTCCAGCCTTGGGGTCGGATCCGGCGAACATCTGCGGAGCTCTGCAGGGACGAGGGAGTTGTGTTGCCGTGCGAGTGGACACCAAACCCTGGGGAGGACCCTACAGCCTCAGGAATGTGGATGACCGGGAGAGATGGCCCACCAAGTTCTTCAATCAGACTTGCAGATGTAACGGTAAGGAGACAAGAGGGATTCAGGTTTAGATTCAAAATAGAGGATACTTAAGTGTCATTGCCTGCCTAAATAACTTAGTACAATGTAACAGCTCCTTTTTGTATTAAGTTTGTTTATGGAATTTAATGTATTTTTTTAATTGCTGAATTTCCCATGGGGACTAATATAGGCATATCTATCTACTAACATTCAAAATATTTTTAATTGCTGAAATGGTTAAAGTCAAGCTAAGCTTTATATGGCACAACTAGAAACAAGAGAGTTATACCAAAGTACTTCACAAACAGAAAAACAAAGCATAAAACAGTACAAAGATATAAAAACAACAACCAAACATTTGCGAGAACAAGACAATAGTAAAAAAGTAGCACTAGTTAAATGCCAGAAAAGAAAAGCCTATTGTAAAGACCTCAGTCAAGTACCTCAAGTTGTTTGGGCACCACTTTGGATTAAGTCTTTAGTCAGTAATTTCTGAAATTCAAAGAAGAACCTTATTCATTTGTTGTATTAAGAGTTTTGATTCTCCAGAATAAAAGAAAATCATTAGGAGCAAGGAGCACGGTTTATAAGATTTATGCTCTTCCTGTTTCTTTTGTTCATGCCAATAATGTCAAGGCACAGAACAGTTGTATTTATGTTAATTGCCTGTTTATTTTGTTTTTGACTCTTTAAATTGATGCCAACTAAATGAAATGGCATAAGCAGTAAAGTGGCATCTGGTTTGTGATTGTCTAAACTGATGATAGCCATGTTTGATTTTTTTTACTTCTTTGGACATTAAAAGCGAAAAAATCTAATTTTCTCATATCAGACCATGTTATGTTTATGCTTTGTAGGTAACTTTGCTGGTTTTAACTGTGGTCAGTGTAAGTTTGGCTGGACAGGCCCTAACTGTGACCAGAGAAAAGCCCCCGTCGTGAGGAGAGACATTCACAGCCTGAGCCCCGGGGAGCTGGTCGAGTTCTTAGACGTCCTGGACCTGGCGAAAAGCACAATACACCCAGACTACGTGATTGCAACGCAGCACTGGTTAGGCCTGCTGGGACCCAACGGCACTGAGCCACAGTTCAGCAACATCTCCATCTACGACTTCTTTGTGTGGCAGCACTACTATTCTGTACGAGACACGCTGCTGGGTAAGTGGATTTAGACTTTTTTTTTTAAATTAGGATGTCATTCTAATTCATTGTCTGCTAAAAGTGTGAAGCTAAATTGTGTATGACTATTATTATTGTACTGGTAAGAAGAGACATGCACATCTGATAAAAAGTTCTGACTACCTGCTGGGTCCAAAGACAAAACAGCGGAAAAAAACAAGAACAGATACACACTGCAGTTAGTTGGAGCCCCCAATTTTTTATGATTTTAATAGCACCACAATGTGATGTTCCAGGGTCAACACCAGCATGTCACATCGTGGTGCTATTAAAATAATAGAACATCGGGAGCGCTAAAGAACTGCAGTGCGGATCTTTTCTTCTTTTTTTCTATTATTATTGTGTCATATACTAGTATATAGTATTGCACTGTAATAGATTAAAATGGTACTTCAATGTGCTAGTTTTAGTTTATTTAAACATCTGTCCAATTTAGTTATATTGTTTAAAGTGGGCAAGGGACATTCTGAGCAAGGTACATTTTTCCATACTATATTAAAAATACATTGACTTTAATCAGTTCAATATCCATAAAAGTGTCTAATAAAGCAGGACAAAAATCATAATGTTTTTTTCCATAGGTCCCGGTCGACCATTTAAAGCCATTGACTTCTCCCACAAAGGACCGGCCTTCATTACATGGCACAGATACCACCTGCTCAGTCTGGAGAGAGATCTACAGGTACAATACTCTCTATCCTAGCCATTTTCATGTCATTTTCACACCCTTGTATATCAGTATATCAGTGCAGCATGTTTGAAATATATATGTGTGTTTGAACAGAGGCTGAGTGGTAATGAGAACTTTGCCATCCCGTACTGGAACTTTGCCACAGGCCAGAATGACTGTGACGTGTGCAGAGACGACATGCTGGGGGCCCGGGACCCCGCCAACCCCTCCCTCATCAGTAGGCAGTCTCGCTTCTCCAGATGGGGCGTGGTCTGCAACAGGTAACGCACTAGTCTATGGTGACAAACAATAAGTGTAAATGTGTTATATGTGTTATATGTGCACATGTAATATTGAAATATGACCGAAAAACTCCAGATGGTTTATTGTATAATTAGTACTGGTAAACTGAGCAGAGTAGTGGCAGTTGTTAGTAGAAAAAATGTAACAAAACTTCTTCATATAGGTGTCCAACTTAACTTAACGTAATACTAATACTAATGATAATAATAATAATAATAATAATAATAATAATAACAATAATAATACATTTTTCTTGTATTGTACTTGTTTTATAGAATTAATGATAACTTAAAGGTTGCTTTGTCTGGAATGTTAGCAGTATTGCATTACACTACAAATCTATCATGCATTATTAATTTATATGTGTTTTTTCATTGCTAAAAATACCTTCAAAAACATGTATTCTTACTGTGATGGCATCATCTGCTTTTCCCTATGAAGATAGATATGTTTATGATATGTTTCTAGGGAATACAACGAAATCTCTGTGGGGACAAGCATGTGATGGACCCTTGACCAGAGAAAATAACATAGATTATGCATTCACTTTTTCCCCTCAGTTTGGATGACTACAACCGCCTGGTGACCTTGTGTAACGGCACTAATGAGGGCTTCATACAAAGAGGAGCCATGGAGGGCAGCAACATGTCCCTGCCCACAATGAGTGACGTGCGGAGCTGCCTCGGCATCAGAGACTTCGACAGCCCGCCCTATTTCACCAACTCCTCCTTCAGCTTCAGGTACGACAAAAACACTCACTGCTCACTATAGATTTGAAGTTGTCACAATTCTGAGTCGATATTTCTCTTTGTACATGGCAGAAATGCTCTTGAAGGCTATGAAAGGCCAGATGGTGAACTGGATGAAACAGTCAACAACCTTCACAACCTTGTTCACTCTATGCTCAATGGCACTAGCGCTTTGTCCCACTCGGCCGCCAATGATCCCATTTTTGTGGTAAGAGTTACACTTCACAGGCCATACTGAAGTTCTTTGAATATATCTAAATCGTAATTCATTCAGTGATTGACAGAGTTCTGAAAATGTGTACTAAAGCAAAAGTAGTTGACTCAAATTGTACTCAATTACAAGCACTACTGTCCAAACTCAATAAACTTAAGTACACTTCTATAGTATAAAAAAAACTAGTTCAATTAAGCTGACCAATCAGAGCAGGCAATACTGTGTCATGATAGGTCATTGTAGGTGCTGGAAAGAGCAGGCAAGTTGTGCATTAGACAATTAGGATTTGTACAATACTTGATTTTAAATATAACTAATTGCAATTACATGTTACAGTTATCCTCAGTTACACAAGTGCAGGTTTAAAATCTACTCAATTAGTAATGAGAGTATATGTAATGTATTCTTTTACCTTCAGGTGCTTCATGCTTTCACCGATGCCATTTTTGATGAGTGGATGAGACGGTTTGTGCCATCCAACGCCACATTTCCAGATGAGATGGCACCTATTGGACACAACAGGGATTACAACATGGTGCCCTTCTTCCCTCCCATCACTAATGAGGAGATCTATGTGGCGTCTGAACAGCTGGGGTACTCCTACGCCATTGCCCTGGGTAAGTTGAGTTACATATGAAGACAGCGTACTGTCTTAAACCTAACAAATATAGTATCCTGGCTTATTTGAGTGATTCTAGTTGGCACTTTTGACTTGTAAATTATTCAGTCTGCCGTATTTTTACATGACTGAAGTATCTGGAAAACTTATGAAGTTGAACTAGATGGATTTTAAGTGAATGGCAAATGATACGTAATGGAAAAAAACAAAACAACTATGGGTTTTTTTCTTTTTGTTTTAGTCAGTACTCTACGGACTTTTCACTTTTCAAAGGCTAGGATATTTTGTTTTAAATTGTTAAGTGGTACAGCAACAGATTTTTCATCACTCTGAAACCCATGGATAAATAACATTTTTTTTCCTGGATAAAATTGAACCTGCTATCAAACCAGGCATGGTTGACTCTAGCTTATGTGCAAATAGTAATTGTGTAACAACTCTTCTTATTGGTTTCTAGAATTGCTCTTAATTTACATGGTTTTAGGTCTAAATGTTATTTCCCCCTCCTCGGTAGCAGGCGCGGCGCCAGGGAAGGATTTGAGAGGGCACAAGCCTCCCCTAGAATGACCAATGCACCCTCATAGCTCCCCCAAAGATAAAAATGTTCAAATGGCAACATCAGAGTGTTTGAAATGAGACTACAATAAAATAAAGAATTCCATATTAGCTTTTATACATCACTACAGGGGCTAACAGCATTTAAATTGCTTTAAAACAGCAAAACAAACATGTTAAGGGGTGGGGGTACGCTGCATTGTTAAAAGGCTGTAAAATAATTATTTAAACGAGCTCCCTCATTGATGACCTTCGCACCCCCTTAGCTCCTCCAACCAAAAATATCTGGCGCCGGCTCTGCTCGGTAGTAGCCTGACTGCCCCTTCTGTTTGTCGTTGCAGAGGCAGACAGCGGCTCTCCTGTGATCGTGCTGGGCTCCACTCTGGGGGGAGTGTTCATCGGGCTCCTGGTGCTGCTGCTTATCTTGACGCTCTACATGCGTCAGCGCAGAAAGACAGGCTTCGAACCTCTGATAAAGGCCGACTTCACCAACAAGAAGTACACTGAGGAAGCCTAGAGTCACCCACGCAACACCAGGACAGCTTATGTCACATGACCCCACTGTAAAACAATTCATGTTTTAGTTATGTTAATGAATGAAAGTCTAAAATGTATAGAGAATAATGTTTTATCCACTTGAAATGGCTAAATGAAAAAAAAAAAAAAAAATCCAGGCAAAATATTCATTATTTTTGTTGGGGTTCACACTGAAATTGTGATTCTGGGTTATAACTTACATTCAAACATATTACATATTACACATATGTTTGGGTTATAACTTACGTATTTTAAAATTTTGTAAAACCATCATTTTCCAATCATGTTTTTCACTCATATGCACTAATTCTTTCTTAATGATACAACACAATTCCTCAGCCGTATTTTCCTCATTTTATTGCAAAAATATTAGCATTAAAAGTTCAATGATACAAAACATAAAAAGGGCATCTTTTTCAGATTACTATTCATAATAAAGAATCTTCTCAGTGACACTTGTGACATAAGGTTTGTTCTGTCAATGGAAACATAAAACGCTGGTTGAGCTGTGGATTATACAACACATTAGAATAGAAAGAATTCAGTAGTTCTATTCAAAAAGTGAATATCATTTTGTAAAGTCTTTTTGACATATATTTTTCAAGCCTTGTTTTTAATTGTAACATTTATGGTCAAGTTCAACAATCAAATCAACGATCAATGCAATACAAAGTGCAATTTAATGCTTTGTATCAACCCTAAGCTTGGATAAATAGAGAAAATGTTAAAACAATATGCAAAACACTGCAAAATAGATGATGATGTAATTACCCGGAAAGATTAACATTAACCAGAATGCATTTTTAACAGATTCTCAAATAACTTTAAATGTTAATCCTAAAATCCGAACCATAATTTTAATATGTGTTTGAAATAGTATAAATATTCCACTTTGAACAGAACCACAGAATCCAAATGCAGCTTTCCCTAATGTACTTCTCTAATTAGTTGATAACCTAGTATGATAGGAGGGCATTGTTTAGCTGGACTGTATGGTCACATGACACTCTCCTCCCTGTGCTTGGTCCCTCTCCCCGTCTCTCGCTGGCTGCAGTAAGGGCTTCATCGGAGCGTTCAGCCCTGACCACCGCACACACATTCTCATTTCACAGGTGACTGTAGTCTGCTCCGAGCCTGTCCGTGCCACAGACATAACCATTCAGGCTTCACAGATAAATTTAGGGACCTTTTCTTTGCATTTTCCAGGAAGCACTGCGTATTATTTTTTTTCTTTTCCATACTTTCCATTTTGAATTACCTGTTGTACGTTGAGGAGATATGTTGTTCTAAGCCAAGATTTAGAAAACAGCAGTGCAAGATACTTTTAGTATTAATGATTCTGCATGGAATAAATAGGCTTTTAACATGCTCTTTAACAGAAAGTGGTTTTAGAACAACTGAATCATATAAATCATTGTACTTTGATACTACAACAGTACCTCACTAAAGAGTTAAATAAGTCTGCATACATATTCTGTAGTTCGACATGACCGGAGTAAGCTTTGGCATATGTGATAATTACTGGTCAATTATTTTGTATTATAGGTCACCTCAATGTTTTGTATTAAAAACAGCATTGGATGAGAATATATATATTTTGTTTAAATAATGATGTAGTGGCAAGGCAAGAGAAAGTTAAGAAGTCAGCCATTAAGTGTTGTTTTGCTAAAGAGTTTGAGAGGACAGACAGGAGCAGGGCAGCTCCAGTAAGATTATATACTAGTGAAATTTGACATGAATATGGAGTAAAATTTCAGCGTAAATGAAAAATTGGCACATGGTATAAGATAACCCTAAAAAAAATCACATGTTCCTGCATTTGTTATATAATTTCCCTATGATATTTTAAAATATATTAGAACATATTGTAAACTTTTTGTGCCTTCATCCGGTGCATCAAAACAAAACCCCATTCTCAAGAACACACCACTTTTGCATTAAAAAAATCAAAGTGCGTAACATTTTTCCACATGGACACCTACAATATGACCAGCCCTAAGTGCAAGACTTTCTCTTTAGTCTCTGTAGCAGCAGAGTCCTTCAGGTGGACATCAGCTCATATGATGAAGTGATGCCATAAAGTCGAAATTATGGCACAGCTCAATCTTTGGGAAAGTGGGATCTCATCACTCCCTTTTCAGAGCAGACTCTAGCCCAAGGCTCCACTGTCGCTCCAAAATGCCTCCTTATAAAACTGCAAAAAGAAGAAAGCTGTCCGCGTGAGGCCGTATACTTCAGCATTATCTCCACTGTCGTTGAAGTGTCAGGGCCGAGAGCACCAGGGCGGTTGTCACGGCAACAGGAGTTGTGTGGAGCGGGGCAGAGGCACCCACGGGCCCGCTGCGGTCCGCTTCCACCACAGGCGCTTCAGACGCAGGGCTCTCCGACTCCGTGGGACAGTCCTCTGTGCAGCCACTGCCCGAGCCTGAGCCACTGCCCTCATCACCTGCACCAGGAAGAGAAACGGCTCAAATAATCAACATATGTCAGGATGAATCTGAAGCTTGTATTTACATCCAGAACTGACATCGACTCTAATGGTTCGGTATTAGCACAGAAGAAGCAAATACCTACACGCTTAAACACACGCACAAACACACACACACAGATTTATAGTGGTTTGTATGTTAATGCAACAAAAAGCACATACAGAACCTAGCTGTTTGCAAAAACTATATGGTTGATGTCGTGGGTGGAAATTACATGGAAATTCGTTACAATGATAATTTTGTGCATTTACAGTTTTAGTTTCAACCAAGCAAACAGAAATTCAATAGTTTTGAATCAACAATGTATAAACTTGGGGCTTTTTTCTGCAGCCAAACCTGTGGGAGAAAACAGGATTTCGAGTAGAGTTCTGGCTTTGGAGGAATAAACTGGAATGTTTTTGTGTAAAATTCTACTGACTAAACCGCACTCATGGTAAAAGTCTTAACTTGTATTTGTTTTTAGTAAGAAAAACATTCAATTGAAAACTGTCGTTGATCAATAAAAAGGAAAAAAAAGCTAAACCTCATTGCAGCTACACTCACTATTGACCACTTCACCAAACCATAACCAGATTTTTAATCTAATGTCGTCAAGATCTAGAACCGTGTCTTGTCGTGTCTCATCATACCCGCTTCTGTCTGCTCCTTAGGACTAAATGAGTACCTGATGACATTATTATCCAGAGCACTACCTCCTGCTCCCTCGGTGTCTCTTGTGGGCTGCTACCGTTCATTACCTTAGCCTCAAGGTTAGACACCATTTCAAAGTAGACAGCTTATCAAGATGAGTGACAAATTGGCGCGTACATCCGCTGGAAGGAGGACTAAAAATAGGCCGGTCTTAATAAAACGCCTACATGTATCACTTACCCGAGTCCTGGAAGTAGATGTCATTCCCATTGTAGGCGTTCTTCAGTTTATTGGTCATCACTCTCAAAGCCATGATCTGCTGCCTTATATTAGTGTCGGGCCGCGTGATGTCCACCTCCACTTCTGGATTGCTCACCTGGTTGGTCAGCCCGTCCTTCTGCACCTCTGGAAAATACCTTCAAGGGAAACAAAAGTGAATGTAGGATATTTTTGTGTTTTGGGTGTAATTCCCTGGGAAGCAAGAACAAACCAGGCCTGGCTCAGTGTTTGACCTGACCACAATGAGCAGTATTTCTCCAGGGAAAGTTGTCGGCTGAACGCATTCCAGTTTGACAAAGCAGATATTCAACACATAACATCGTGGAGACTCACTGCAATCTTGGGTCACTGGAGGTTTAATGATAATACAATTTGCCATTATCCACTCTGAACGTCATCAGTATTTAGTATTCTATAATGCTTTAAAAGAATTCACCAGGATTCTTGGTTTGTCATCTAAAAAATCCAGATACCAGTCATATCAATATCCAGATACAAACTGATACCAAAAGTGCTACTCAAACTAGACACTAATGTGAGAAAGTAGTGGATACAAACCATATCACATACATTATCATGCATTGTTGATCATTGTAGTGTGAAAATCGATATTGAGTACTCAGCCTTTTTTCTTAGCATCAAAATAAAGTTTCATACTGTAGTATAGTGACAACATTACCTTCCTAGGAGCTGACTGTACAATAAAATGAACATATAAAGGAGGCTCAAATGGTATACATGTTTGTGGTTCTGAAGCATTGGGGTGAACGATACGACAAAAAAAAAACAATTCCACAATTTATTCATTCTTGGTTTTCTTGATTTGACATGACTATGTAGGCCAGGGGTGTCCAAACTTTTCTCATTAAGGACCACATATAAAAACACAGACAAAGGTGAGGGCCGATTGTGGGCCATAGACTGGTCACTAGTACAGTGAATACTTCAAATCTACTTTATTATTACAAGTGAACTGAACCACTAGACCTTTGTTCATGCTACTCTCAATGGGACACATAAAGTAATATGGTAGCCAATTACATCTAGGTAATAGGGCCAATTCAGGGGCCAAGAAAAATTGGATGACCCATAGAAAAATTCAAATCTGCTAACTGGACAAAAAGTTGTAGGAGTGAAGACATAGTATAAATTTAGGCTAAATATGACTCAAGCACAGTGCACACTTAGTGTAGCTCAATAGACCGAGCCAACAAACAGAAACTGCAAACAATAGGTGTGTTTTAGTGCAGTTAGCTCCTCCCTTCAGACAGATATAAGGCAGTGTCCAGCTACAATCTGACCAGAACTGAAAAAGCAGCTTGGATGACCAGCGAAATGTCTTCACTTTTCTTTTACTTTTGATTTGACCTGATTAATGTGCACTTTGTATTTTCTATTGTCTTTAAACAACGTCATCTGCTCATCTGTCACTCACTCAGAGCCTTACAGGGGCTAAACAGTTGGAGAAGCGACTGGGGAAAAGTGTCAGTGTTTGAGTAGACGGCTTCATTAAACAGAGAAATAGTGAATCACAGTTTGACTATATGAGCAAACTAGCAGATGGTCACAGAAATAAGACCACATTTAGATTTTTATTACATCTCCCAGCCCGACAAAACGTCTCTATTTAACATTTTGTTTTTTTCATTAAGGTCAGCCAATAAGCACACAATAACAGTCTTGTTAATCTAGCAAGCAAATGTCAACACTCACAATTATAGCTGTTGTTTTTTCTGGAGAGACTGTAGTTCATCAATCTTATGTGATAAAGGGTAGAATTCTTTACAGAAATACCTCTACTTCCTTTCCCTCACTGCAGCTCCTTATAGTCTATGATAACACATCGTTTGAGCTAAATATCCTGGCTTAGAATTCTTTAAATTAGTTTGAGATATAAAAAAAAAACCTCACACAAAGACATACAGCAAAAAATAGACAGCAATTTGAATGGCTTCTAACATCTGCACCCTCCCGGAAACATTAGGCCCATACATGTTCAAATTAAAGCATTTCCTGCCCCTGACTGATGCCACCCACAATAAATACATTCTTTTGAGGCAGCGATTCTCCCCAGTAAATTGTGTCTTTTATGCTTTAAGAATAGCATTGAGTGTCTTCTTTTGATAGTATAGTAGAAATGAATAAAAATGGCGTAAACCTATTAAGTGTAACCTCTGTACTGGCTGTGGGCACGTGAAACACTTGTGCAAATATTTCTTTAAAATAAGATGAGATTAGGCGTGTAAACCCATGCTGACTGCACATTTGAACATGAAGACGACATAAAAACGTGAGATTAATGAAGAGAGACGTGTAGTGTTGTGTAGGCTGTCGATGATCTAAAACAATGTGTCAGGATAGTTTGATGAGTGTGAAATGCGACACCTACATGTGCCACACAGCTGGTAATGATCCTGGGACCTTTGAAGCAAAAGTCTGAAAAAATGTGCTACTTCAAATTAGAACCTGTAACATTTTAAAGGGCCATATTAGATTATTTTATCATGTTGTTTCCTCATCAAAAACATATCTGTAGTTGTGTTTTGTTTCATTCACACATGTTTAACACACAAATCTTGCATATTTAGTTCTTCTTTTAAACACAAAACACTCTGTTCCACCTTGTGATGTCATCATGTGGTAATACAGTAAGTGCTCCACCGTGTTTTTAAACTCCATGCACTTTCCCGAGAATCATTTGGTCAATTTCACCCCTGGAATTTCAAATCTCTACTGAACTACTGAAGGTAAAAGGTAGCTGTTAACATGAAAACTACTGCTTCATGACATCACAAGGTGGAACAGAGCATTTTGAGCTTTGGAGATGTAGACAGACTAATAGTAAAGGTGTGAGTGAAACAAAACACAACTCCAGGTATGTCAACATTCTAATGTGGTTGAAAGCTCACAAGACAAGTCAGTTTTGAGTAATATAGGACCTTTAAGAGAAACATGTCTACATACATTGCTGGGCCAAAAGTTGGTCAGGTCTAGGTTCAGCAACAGTCTGTGTTCAAAGAATGAGATCAGCTGACAACCTGAATATACTCAATGGCCAGGTTATTCCATCAGTGGATTTTTTATTCCCTGATGGCATATTCCACGATGACAATGCCAGGATTCATCAGGCTCAAATTGTGAAAGAGTGGTTCAGAGAGCATGAGAAACATGGATTGTCCACCAGAGTCCAGATCTTAACCCCATTGAGAATCTTTGGGATGTGCTGGAGAAGCTTTGTGCAGCTTCAGACTCGACCATCATCAATGCAACATCTTGGGGAAAAATGAATGCAACACTGGATGGAAATAAATCTTGCGACATTGCAGAAGTTTATCGAAACAATGCCACAGCGAATGCCGTAATCAAAGCTAAAGGCGGAACAACTAAATATCAGAGTGTGTGACCTTTTTTTTTTGGCCAGGCAGTGTAGATGTTACTGATTTGCTTGGAATGTTCCACAGTATGGCATTCAACTGTTGCCTCTCCACAGATCTGACCAAAAATATTCCTGGAAAAATATTAGCAACTCCGTAGATACATACACATGGCAGAAAAGTTACACAATACCCCTTTAACTGTCACAGCAGAATACTTTTTGTGCTGTTTAAATTATTATAGCCATCTTATAAACAGTTTTTTTAATACAGTGGAAAAATATCACAATGAAAAGTTGCCTTCAAAACTTTACCCAAAAAAAAAAAAAAAAAAAAAAAAAAAAAAATCCTTAATTCTTGGATCAGACTGAAGGATTACAGGACTTTGGACGCTGTGACCTTTTGTACTGGCCTGGTTTGACTTGCAGCATTAGCAGTTAGCAGTAAGCGTTTAGTCGTACCTGCCCTTGGAGTGTCCGTTCCAACAGTCTTCATCGGTGGAGTTCCCCGGCGTTACTCTGTCTCCATCACAGAGCATGTCGGGGAGACCAGACCAGAACTTTTTGGAGGTCTTAAGCTTCTCTTTTATGTCAGCCACCTGTCAAATAACGAGGAGTTTAGAGCCTGAGAAATATTATATTAACAATTACCATATCCTTACTAACATCATCAATAATACACATGCAAGGACAGAATAGATTTAAATGTTAAAATGGAAGAAAATCTAAAAATACAACTTATTCAACCTCCCTTTGGCAAAAATCATCTTTGTAAACCTTGGAAAGAAATTTGAATGAAAATAGAAAAGTAATAAGGTGAAATAAATAATAAAATGCATTAATAATAAGTAATAACGTGATATTTTGTGTTTAGTTTAGAGTTAACAGCTTTCGTATGTGACATTTGTTTGCTATGCCGACAAGTTAATGTGAAGGTTCAGTTTGTGAGTTACTGGTCTGTTTTGGAGACTGGCTCTAGTAAACTGAGACTGCTGTTGTTTTGCTCTTGTTTTGGCATGGGTTACGGCCTACAGTAGCCCTTGTGTTCAGAAAAGAAACAGCCAGAAGAAACTTGGCATGTTTCCTTCACCCGAACGCTTCAAAATGATGATATGATGTGGTTCATTAGTGTCCTTTTGTACTAGCCTTGTCCTTCAATTGACATAAGTAACAGTACAAATAAAAATAGATGACAGGGTTGAACAATTTGGTAAAAAAAAAAAAAAAACGTAATTGCGATCCGATTTACGTTTATGCCTTAATAATAACATTCTGTTCAAAGTTCACAGTCCAAACACATCCAGAAGAACTGAAAAAAAGACACGAGCAGACAAACTAATGCAAAAATCACATTTCAGAACATGTTTGAACACAGTTTTACACAGAATAATCCAAGATACTTTGTTATTTGTGAAAGAAATGATGGTAGGCCACCTCAAAAATTGCAGGCTTTACAATTTGTAAATCGGATGAATTCAAATTGTGATTTTGATGTAGTTTTAGCCCTAGTAGACAATTTACTTTCACTTAGGATTATGATTAACTAAGGTTATATCAGAGTTTGTTTACATTTCTGTTACTGTACCAATATCACAACCTCCCAGAGCTGATAGGAGCCAGCCCACTTCCCTGTGCAGTGTATCATGGAAACTATGCCCCCACCCGCTCGCAGCCCTCATTTCAAAGCTGAATGTCCGACTTTAAGAGCCCTTTACATCTTGACCATGTGACACAGGCAGATATCGTTTCCGGACTTTGAGCCTGTTGAACTCCAATCTTTCATCAAACGCGCCTAAAATTTGGACATATCCTAGAGAGGCTGAGGGGAAAGGCCGATAGCCATTATCTTGTACCGTCTGAGTAGCTGTTGGCTTATGTGAAATTGTGGTGAACCTGAGTAGAACATGAAAGGTGGTGTGGTGTGAGTGCGACGCTGCTGTAGGCCCTGACACTGCTTTTGATGTGTTAATCCTGTCACAGCGATGCCCAGGCGCAGGCAGCCAGGGCTCTGATACTGCCCCCGGGGTCAGGGAGGGAGACTTACTCATTCTCAAACTCATAACAGTGAGGTTAGACTACCAGCTCACATTAACTTTACTCCGCGCACAAGCACCGTCCATTAAGTCTCCAGTCGGACATGAGTGAATACAACAGAGGGCAGAAAAGACATTCAGATTTTCAACATAAAAAACTGACCAAAACTAAAAAAAAAACACAGTGCCAGGAAAAACAAGCTTTGCTCATATATAGAAAAAGTATATAATTACTTTAAATTATTTTACATTTGATATTATTCCTCTTTTTTTTTTTTATAAAACACAACTCACCATGTTTGTAGTTATAGATCTACAGTCTATACTTCATTATGTAATGTAAATCTATATATTTTGGGAAATACTGACAAAATATAGTAACCAAAGTCCTCTTATTCACAAATACTCAATAGATGTTTTCACTAGGCAACTCTTCATAGTGCAATTACCCACTTTGCCCACTAGATAGGGCTGTGCTCCTGAGTATACGCAGCTGATGCTCAGGAGTTTATGACACTGTCACAACAATAGATCCAGCTCAGTAATTAGTGACACACCTGGGAGTTAGAAAATCTCTGCACCTGATTGTAATTTAAAACAATCTAATGTGTAATCTCATTAAAATACAGGGAAACATTAGTGCCGGCATATTCACACATTATACATTTAGTCACACCTGTACTCATTTCCTACTGACACTGAAGATGTGGGATGCATATGTGTAACAAGGACACACAGAATCGACAATGTGTTAAGAATAATTATTAATTTTGCTGGTTTTCGGTTAATAGGTCTCATTGTTATTCAGTGTAAAGTAATGCAACATGAATCGATTTATTTCAGCATGTGCTAGGGCAATTGAATTACAATTATGATCATGGGCCATGGGTCATGTAACTGAGTCAAGACTTTTAACATCAAGTGTGTTCAATAGGCTCCTGTGTGTTTCCTCGGGTGGGAAAGTTGCTCATAAATGTTCTACTTATGCAGTTTGTTTGGATGTCTAATTTCTGAGAGCTACGTCACCTATTACCTACTATTCTCACCTACTATTCTCTTTCTCCTTAAGCAAATAACTGTTTAAATCATCGTGATTTCAATGATTATTTCAGTAATTGTGATATTTTTTTAAATAATTTTGCTGCCCTAGACATGCTTTTGTATTTTATCATTTAAAGAGAGTTGTGTATAAACAGAAAAGTTCCAGTATCAAGCTTGTTAGTGCGTGTTTAGAAAGTTTAAAGTGTGTGATATTTATCCCCACTAGATGGAGTTGTGAGGTAGTACAATGCATTTCAAAAAAACATATTTCCTGGTATAATCATTTTACAGTATTTTTAAGTCGAAATCCAGTCAGACCCACGCTTCAATAACACCAGAGGAATAAGATAAAACTATATCCTGGAGACCCGAGTCCTAATTAACAGGGAATCAACGAGAAAATGACTTAGATTTATATTGTTTGACAAGCTTCTCTCAGAGCCGTATTAGGCATTAATTAATTCATTCTCCACACTCGGCTCACATGGCAGCCATTCTCACAGACACAGTGGTGAAATATCTTCTTGCCCCATGACAGTAAACTCTGACTGCAAGGCATGTTACAGGTGTAGATGGAAAAGGTAAGGTATACTGTTGTATCATATGCTTTACCAATATTACACAGCAAAAAAAAGATGTGTGCAATATGAAGAAGCAGCAGACCGAAGTGCAGCCAAAGAAGTGGGAATGGTTGTATTCTTTTTGCTGTGTCCCAGGCTGTATTTTTCCTCATTTGCCCTCAGCGCGTCTGCTTCCTGTCATGAACCATATATTACTTCATTGTGCTCCCCCCTCTCTCTCTGCACCCCGCTCCTCCTCATCTTCCTCCATTGCCCCCTCCCCGTGCCCCCCCACTGCACGACTCAGACCTGACTCTCTCTCTCTTTTGGCTCTTTTTTCCTCAAAGTGAAAGTGGAGATTTTGTGGCTGGCTCTGACCTGCGATCAGGGAGCTTGCCTCATGTTCTGGGGGCTTTGTGAATAACACCTTTCTCTGCGGTGATATTTGGATGTCCCATTTTTACCTGTACATTCTCTACTTAAAATGTCTAGAGATGTGAAATGAAATTACAATGTCATGGACTATTCTTCAGTGGCTTATAGTTTTGGCTTTATAATATTGTTTTATTGAAAAGCCAGATGAAACAGGGAAATCAAAAATGCATTATTAGTGTAATGTAAAGTGAATTTAAATGTGACGCAGATTGGTAAAAACTGCATATCTTAGTGTTTAAACTTCACATTATAGGTATTAGAGTTGTCACGATACTAACATTTCAAACTCGAGTCTGATACTAAGGAACAGACTCAATACTCAATAGCAATTCTGATACCACAATGATAATAAAAAAAATACTCCTTTCATCATTTCATCATTAAATCATAGAACTTTCTTGTATATGTCCATGTGTCCTTATATCTGTGTAATCCCTCAGTGTCCAGGTAGGTTCCACAGTGGTCCATGGTGTATACTAGTCTATGAGCTCTTTTAAAGCAACTCATGAAAGGTTCATTTCTGTCCAGTGAATGTGATTTTTATTACTGATACTTGATAATGACTATGTAATATCGATTAGTATCTGATTTCCAACACTTTTGACCACAAATAGTTATAGTGTCAATCTGACATGTCAAATACTTGAGTACATTATCGATGTTAGTGCAAAGTTTCACATCAGAAAATACAACAACTTTGAATATGCAAACTTCTAATTATATTCCTATTTATCTTTAATGTTTCAGAATTAGACCTGCAGAGATTGTTGAATTAGAATTTCTGTGCAAACAATGAAAAGCAATTAACACAACATCACATGAACATGACAGTTCTGAATGATTGTTTGTTTCACTTCCCTGAACAAGATGGGCGATTTATTAAAGCTGCACTATGTAAGTTTTCTGGTTGAGGGTCCACCACCTGCTTGTTGCCATGGCAATGCTACAGCTTTGCCTTGAGTATTCCAAAGTATAGCCTTAAACTCATCTTTCTCCATGGAGTCAAGCATTAAAAACCCCTGTTACTGAATATGCAAGATTTTCCAACATTAGTTTACAGTTTTCTTCTAAACCATGCCAAACTAGCCAACAACCACACAGTGACCAAACATAGACAAGGCATTTCAGTACAACAACAAAATGGATTCAACCAACACGTCACACCAGCCCTGTTTATCATCCGTAATTACATATTGATAAATCATCACTTTGTTTGCTCTTTGTCAAAACACAAATGAATCCTTGACAATGTGGACACGATACTGCTCCCTGTGTTGACAGTCTGTATGGAGACACGGCGATGGCTCTATTGACAGATATACAGACTTGTTTACAGGAGGCTATGAGACAATGCTGTTAGCAGAGTTAAGACTGTGTACATTGTTTATTTATTTGGCCTGTGTCTGGGGTGTGCCCGCGCTGCATTCTGATGTGGGCGCTCAGGACCGGCCGGTGAGCCTGGATGCCCTTGCCTTTCCCCAGATCAAGCGCTGACGTGTCACTGGCTTTTGAAACTGCAGTCACATTCACTCACACAGAGTAAGCAACATGCATTCTTATCTGCAGATAGGCCGCGGCTCTTCACAATAATGGAGCTTTTTAACTTTTCTTTTCAAGGGTGCTTTGTAATGACAACTGCAAACTTGCTTTTGGCTTTGAAGGGTGTTTGAGAAGTTCAAACTCCTATATAAGTCAAAGTATACTTATGGGATCTGGGCCAATATCAAGTTATCTTTAAGTTTACTTTGACTTTATTGGGGGCCTTGAAAAGACTCGCTGTTAGTCCGTGATTTTTGTATTTTTTTGTAAAAGTATCTAATTCTCAGGGGGTTTTTTTTTTGTACAAGCTGGTATATAGCATGAACTGCATCCCTGTACCTCCATGATCCCGTGTAAATTGTCTTTGTTTTTATGCTAAATTCTCTTTGAGTATCTTTAGAATTCGAGTTGGTAAGTTGAAAGTATACTGCCAACATTTTGACTCAAAGCAACAGTAATTTGGTAATACAAGACTTCACAATCACACAAAAATAACAACTTATTTCACTTCTGATCTAAGAGTTTTCTAGCTCATTTATGATTAAAACAACAGTAGAAATATATACGCAGCCATCAAATATATAATTTTACCCAAAATGGCGCTTTACTCGTAAAAAATATTCAAGTCCAAACCTTGGTCTAAAAGTGCTCTTTTACTGACACTTAAGACTGGAACATCCAATTTACCCCTTAAAGAAACACAAACACAGCTCTCTCCAGCATTTTACACTCCACCCACACATCTTCACCGCCTAATGTTACAACATTATAAAGTAATGCCATTTTCCTCTACCACTCCAGCACCACCGGGTTACCAAATTAGCAATTAGCCTCTGTTTTTAACAGCAACTATCAGTGTCTGACACTGTGCACATATCCCTGCACTGCGAGCACAAGCTAAATTAGTCCATGTTCAGTCTAATCATAGTCCATAGAGCGGGTCTTCCCACTTAACCACAAGGGCGCAGACAACTTCATGATCAACTTGTTTTCCCTGGCAACCGCTCCTCCTGTCTGTGTTAAAATAGTTTTTTTTTTCTTCATTTGATACGAATGCCATATATTCTTTGCTGCGTCTCAATTACAGAGGTCAGCGAGTTGTCGGTCACCCTCCATACCAGACCGTCTCGCTCCCTCCTCCTTCCCTTCTGTTGACCGGCGACCACGGCACTGACAGGCAAAATACTTTCTCACAACAGTACAAGAATATCTGGGTAACACTGTTGCCTTGTTGGTGGATGCCTGCTGGATTTACAAGATGTCTGAAGTGGCCAAAACACATTAACAGTCACAAGGGTCAAATGTCGGGAAGCTACAGTTTGTGCACATCCCCAGGACGCCGCGGTTATTCTAGTGATTAGCAGCTCGTAAATCCATTCTCATTGGTCATAAAAACCAGATTCCCTCAACCAAGACCTACCATCTGGCTGTCAGACTGTTGCGGCGAATTGGAAATCTGTGGAGTAGAAATAATATTAGCAAATGAGTAAGTGACCTCTGGGGTAATGTTTTGTGTTTAGTGCTTTACTCTACTTTGTTTGTCCTTGTGCCTGGGAAGCAAAGGTGACTTCCAGTAGGAACAACACAACAGGATTATTTGGAATCGAACTTCTTGTACTCGTTTTTATTTATTTATTTTAACTTTAACTTGAAATTGTTGGCTTCTTCTCCAGTATGTTATCAATGAACTGATTATAAAAGCTTTATATGTTGGGCATTTAAAGTGACCTATTTTGGTATGAATACATTCTCCTGTGTACTTATATGAATTGCATTTATATAATGTGCACTTGCAGTTCATCATTTTATGTTTAGTATGACAGTTATTCCATATTTATCTGAAAAAGTAGAAAAAAGTATGTACGCTTTATTAGGAAGGACGAATTTAAACGTGAATCCAAAGGGGCAATCAGCCAGTTTTTGAAGCAGAGGATTCTTTGAGCAACACTGAGACCAACAGTCCAGTCCTAACTTCACTTTTTAATAACAATACAAAAAAAGTACTACTCTCCTGCAAATATAGTTCCCCTTGTGTGACTTCATGCAGAAAGCCCAGCTGTTTCTGTGGCACCAGAGCTGGGACCAGGGGAGCCAAAGGGAGACTGGTTTGAAGTGACGGTGCAGTGGTGGTTGCAGCTGTCAGGCTCAGAGCCATGTGCTCATGACAAATCCCATTTTTAGCCCCTGATTGTGTGGGACTTTGTTGAACGTTGAGACCGGAGACGCCCTGCTTATTTTGCCCATGCTCAGAGCTGATTATGTCGCGGTGTAAAGCTGCCACACTACAAGACTGTCACATGATTTAACACGGAGGTCTCCATTAAGGCCCAGCCACGACAGGAACGCGCTCTATCACTGTTATGTGTGCAGCTGACAGCTCTGTCGGGGACAATCCTGCTACGCCGCTTACACCAATGGATACTTGACACGGACGTAACATCTATTGACGTTTTCATTTTTTACTCAGCCAAGAATGTTATGATTTTCAGCTAGCATTTTTTTTTTTCTGCGGAGAGCTCAAGGTGATGTCAGGATTTGATGAGATTTTCAGGGATAGTCAGAAAGGATGAGGAATCTAAAACCTAAATTCATATTAAAGCAATAGAAGGGAAATGTGTGTTAACTAGATTTTGAGAAAGCTTAAATCAAACTATGAAACAAACTTTTTGCAAATCACTTGTGGAATGGTTTCAACATGCAGCATTTAATCGGCAGAGGCTGTGTGCACACTGGTCCTCGTTTGTAATCCTGGTTTAATCTGGACTAAGACTGATGTAGTCATGGTCTAGGCCCATTTTAGTTCAGGATGTTTAGTCCCAGTTAAGGTTAAGGTAAAGTATACTTTGTTGTCCCCGTAGGGAAATTTGTCACCGCTGGAGCAACCTGTCAGGAGCAGTGTTCCTGAGTTAGTCTTGGTCAGGACTATTATACCCGGAGGATTACCTAAGGTGCATGTTTTGTGTTGATGGGGGAATCCGCAGTGTCTGGAGAAAGCCCACCCAGACAAGGGGAAAAACATGCAAGTCCACACAGAACGGGCCAGACGAATTGGAGATCAAAGAGTGCCAGCCACTCAGCCTCCTTAGAGACGTTCTGCAC
This sequence comes from Periophthalmus modestus, assembly GCA_019594935.1. Taxonomy (NCBI): domain Eukaryota; kingdom Metazoa; phylum Chordata; class Actinopteri; order Gobiiformes; family Gobiidae; genus Periophthalmus; species Periophthalmus modestus. The sequence continues at coordinate 24,217,112 of JAIEZT010000009.1, read as the reverse complement.
AACATACTGCTGAGAGACCAGTGCTGAGAGTGCTTTTTCCGTCAAAATTGATTACAGACAGTTGCAGTTCAGTTACACTAGATCTGTAATAAAATGGGGACATTGCAAAGCCTTCAGTCATTCAGCAATGTCTCTAAATATTATAATAATTCAAATTAAAAATACACTAAAACAACAGCATCTGAAACACTTTGAATCCTTGAGTATTTAGTTTTTCACTTTTTACATAACAAATAACGAAGCAAGATTAGAGGCGAGACAGTGGCTCAAAAGTTTAAGTAGCAGTGATGTGACGCCTCACATGTGGAATTACAGTCCATAGCAGGTACAAAGTGATTTAATTTCCTGTCCTGTCACCTCTGCTGTTGACTCTAGGCTTCACTGACATCTTGTTCAATATTAAATGCAATCACTTTGTTGCACGACGCCCCAGAGGCATAACTTTCTTCATTACAAACTTGCAGCAGTCTTTATGAGTGCTCAGAAATAATTCATCACACATTTAATTGAAACTGACATTGAATGCGTGTGTATTGTTGAAACTTGCACATCCACACAAATAAATCTGTCCAAAAATAGAGCTATTGTTGCGGGAACAGTATAATTACTGACTTTCAGGAGTAATTTAAGAAGGTTTGATCAGTACACACTCAAAACCACTGTCTTGGAGTCAATAACGGTTGAAATCTCTGCACATTTATTCAAGGTTTTTATAAATAGCTTGTGACACTGTGGCATGCTATTGGTGTTAATGCATGATGCTACATATTCAGAGAACCGTTTAACATATCGCCTCCAACCACTCTCTCAGTCCCACGGTTACTACGCATTAAGGCAATATGCTTTGTCAAAATGATCCCACGGTGAGGCCAAATGACACAATATGGATGAAACAGTGGTGAGTTTGCGAGCCGAGTTGGCCCACGGCGACCGCGACACAACTTTGAAACAGGAAATGATTAAAGTGTGCCTCTGCTCGGGAGAACAGAGCAATCATGGCCGACCAGCTCTATCCCGGTGCACCACGTGTCCCCTGGGAGCAGCGGGGCCCACAGCGTAATGGGACCGATGTTCCTCATTAATATATTGACGGATATGAAAAGTAGCCTGCGTTGAATGGAGCAGCAGTGCCAAAGAAAGTCAAGGCTATGAATGAAAAACCTGGATGGACTTCTAAGGCCTGAAGGCATGCAGTGTTGTTGGAATATACATTTTATGTGTCCAAATATACAATTTTGCTTTGTAATAATTATTACAAAGCTGTAATGGAAATACAACAATTTGAAGTAATTGCTAATATGGATATATATGGGGTGGGGGTGGGGGGGTTGTGTCTCAGATAAAATAGCCCTAACCTCGGGGTTCCGCAGGGGTCAATCCTGGGACCCCTTTTGTCCAATCTCTACATAATACACAGTAATAATGTGTCCTACCACAATTATGAAGATGATACTCTGTTTCAGTGGCAGCAGGTGAATATAGACCAGTGGATTCACTGATCACACACTGATCCAACAGATCAGTGTGTGGATGCAAAACAACTTTCTCCAGCTAAACTCAGACTGAAGTCAGAGAAAGTGTCAGGAGTCGCCTCCAGTCTCTCTCTCTAAAACCTTCAAATCAGCCCAGAAATCTAGGGATAATAATGGACCCAGACTTAAACTTTAGAAGCCACAACAAATCTATAATATCTGCAGCGTTTTACCATCTAAAAATAAAAGGTATACTGTCAAAACCAGACTTAGAGAGACTCATCCATGCATTTGAGTCCACTAAGTTAGACTACTGTAACGGCCTGCTCACTGGCCTCTCCAAACGAGCGTTAAGACAGCTGCAGTACATCCAGAACACTGCTGCTCGGGTCCTGACTAGAACTCGGAAGTATGAGCACATACGTCCTGTGCTCCGATTTCTGTACTGGCTTTAAAGCAGCTCTGCTTGTGAACAAGTCTCTCCATGGCCTTGCACCAAAGCACATCTCCCACATGTTAGTGCCATATGAACCATCTCACTCTTCAGGACTTCAGAGACCAGCCTCCTGCTGGTGCCAGAGTCAGGATTAAACATGGAGGATCAGTGTTTCAGTTTTATGCATCTAAAACCTGGAACAGTCTTCCTAAAGATGTGAGACAGGGTTCTACTTTGATAATGTTTAAATCCAGGCTCAAAACAGTTCTGTTTAGCTGTCTGACTGAAAGGTTTTTATTTTTTCTCTTCAATGTTAATTTTATGATGACTTACATTTTGATTTGTTTGTATTGTGTTGTGACTTTAATGTCTTCCTTATTCTGTGAAGCACTTTTAATTAGTTTATGTATAAATTGTGCTATAAATAAACTTGCCTTGCCTATTGTTTAGCCGTGCATATGACTGAAAGGTTTTTATTCTGCACTCTTCTCTTTTAATGTACATTTTATGATGATTATTTGTGATTATTCATGTTTTGATTTGTTGTATTGTGATTTTAATGTCTTTCTTATTCTGTAAAGCACTTTGAATTACTCTGTGTACAAATTGTGCTATACAAATAAACTTTCCTTGCCTTGCCTTATCTTGCCTAATTTACTACCCATGAGCACTTTACCAGTACCTCTTTGGTGGCAGCGGTTCTTTTATTGTCCAGTGGGCGTGTGCCTGTAGAAAGTGTTTGACTGAGCAGTGCTTTACTGCGACTTTTCAACTTGCAGCTCATGTAATTTAATTAATGTTTGGAGTGTGTGCATACGCCCACCTGTGGTCACTCAGCCCATTATTTGCTGTGTGCAGTCAGAATAACAAGCTGGCAACATCATGACCATGGAGAAGGTGGACATTCCATACATTTGTTATATTTATGTAGGCACCAACTGTATAGCTTTCAGTTTAGTTTGTATTTGGTTTAATCATTGCATTGCTATAAGAACAGTTCACTTTGAAATCCTTAACATCTTAACATCTGAGATAAGATTGGACGCCAATGTGTACACTTCATTGTGCATGTGAGTGTTACCCTTATGTAAAGTAATGTTAGGGGAATGTTGGTTAATTTGCCTGTCTGTTATTGACTGTTTCACTGTTTGATTTTCTAATTTTCTGTCGGTTAATCAACAATTTCGGTAAGCCCTGCGAGGTGACTGTGGGTGTGATTTTGGGCTATAAAAGTATGTAAAAAATGATCCCGGTGGTAAAAATGTGCAGCGGTTATGTGGTTAATAGTGCAAGGATATCCAGATTTCCCTCCATGACAATATAGTTTCACGCTGATAAAGGAGACATCTGTGGGGATAAGGCATAGATATATTGGTTGGAGGAGTCTTACACTAGTTGCTATGACAACATTTAAACATGAAAGTGTAATTGAGGTTCTTGACTTTTGGCTTCATTTGTTGCACTGTATGTTGCTCCACCCCCAGATTCCCCTTGTGTTGCCATGGGATACGTCTCTTGAAATATGCGTCAAATTATGACTTAAAGTTAGCAGTTAGCAGGCACACAACAGAGGAGAGAGTGTTTGATTATTCTCACAGACGTTTTACCAATGCCAGAGAACCTATGGAAGTTAAAGCGTGCCAAGTTTAACATTACCGCTTAGTTCACTCCCACACCCACTGCTATTTTCATCACCTTTATCACATTCATTAAGTGTGAATGCTCATTTCAGGAAAAGTCCCAAAAAGCCACACAATTAATTTACTTTTTTTTTTGTCAAGGGCCATGCACAAACAAATTAATCTCATAGGAGTGTGCACTGCAGCAGATGGAGACTAAGGAGCCAATTTCCACCTGAGGGCAGGTATAGGCATTATATAGCTAATGACTGGATAAAGCCCAAAAGACTAGGGAGAGGCCCAGTATAATTAAATAGTGATCGTGCGTGGCTCCAATACAGCTCTCCTGCCAGAAGGATTAGCCCACAGTAGCAGTGATGCTCAGCTAACAGGGTTAAAGCGTTGTCACCTCTCAGGTTTATATGCATATGGCTCACGAAAGAGATACACCAATATTAGTTTGAAAGAGACGGTATTTACATAGAGGTGGGCAGTATTGTAAAAAAAAAAAATATATATATATATCTTGATATCTTATGTTAATATCCTAGAATACACATGTAAATATGGCTATGGTTCAAGTATTGGACTAAAAAAATCTATTAATACTGATTATTACTTCAGCCAAATTTTTTTAGACAGTTTTACACATTTTCTAATTTGGCTAATCTCCAAAACAACAATTCCGCTATTTTATATATGTTTTTGTTTTATCTCTGACCTCTATTTACAGTTTCTAGGTTCTCCACTTGATATTAATTAGCAGGATACGGCTGTCTAACTGTTTTTGTTAGATAGAAACTGCCAAAAGGAAAAACTATCTGGCATATTTACCATATGAACTCTGCAGTCACACAGCTGCAAATCATTCTTGCTGACACCATGACCACCTTTGACTTCATAAGGTTGCATATCTTTGGTGCACTTTTGAGACAGTTTCAAATACTGGCCAACACAGACTGTCAACATGTCAAAGTCCATGAACTATAAATGAGTTCCAAAAGTAGAATACCACATGTGAATAAGTTTTACTATTACAAGCATAGGGCTATAATCGACTAAATATATTCATGGTTGACTAAAGACATGCCGTGCGCACCTATTTGTCAACTAATTAAAGACGTGGAAATGAGACAAGATGAGAAAAATACTAGTAAATTGTATATTTGTGCAAAAAACTTACAATTTTCTCCTGAATTTCAAGCTAGTTCACTCCATGCATTCTTCTTTCTGCTGTGGATCGTATAAATCCTATAAAATCCTAATAAAATCATTAATTTGGTTGACTATAAGACAACATTGTAACTTGACTAAAGGCCAGCCGTCCTGCAATTGTGGTGTTTTTAAATACAGCAAAAGTAGTTATAATGTTGAAATGCTATTAAACAACATCCCACTGTAAAGAGCAGAGTATCCACTGTGTGAGAGTGTGTGTGTGTGTGTGTGTGTGTGTGTGAGCATGGTCCACTGCGCCCTGTACATTTTAATTGCCCTGCTGGGGATGGCTGTGTAGATTTGAATAGCGCTGGATACTAAAAGCCTCTCCTCTCTCACCTCATTAACACTTGTTTAACTAAAGAACTGGCGCCTTGACATGGTGTCCACTTTGGAGAGCACTTAAACTTTCATCCCATTGAACAACATTGTGGTTCAGGCACATTTGCTATTGTTATTAGCAGCTTTCATACATCTATCTATAAATGAAAGAAACACAAGACAAAACAAGTACTCAAGATGTTCTGAATTTGAAGCACATTTTCCAGACAAGCAGACAAATATGAATGCAGTCAGCCACCGCCAGCTTTGTTAAATTTAGTGCCATATTAAACAATGCCCTGAAGTATCTTGCCACATAGGCATTTTTGAGTTATTTTTATGTGGTTGGAGAAAAATATGCCTGAACCTTAAGGAATCTTTATAATTGCATGTTTCGGGATGAGTTGGCCAATACAAGTGTATAGAGAATGGCACTGTGGATAGGCTCACTTAGTTCCCATTAAGCTGTATCCAAAACAAAACGGTCCCAGCGGCTTGACATGTTCCTGGACAGTGCGCGGATAATGCCAGGGTCACAGTTTTTGGGAAAAGGGAGTGGTTGTGTGCTACTGACTTTGCAGGCAAACCACTTGGGGATGATTCAGACAGTGTTTCCGACTGATCCCAGCTAAGAATACAGCAAGATGTGAGCATGAATATTCAGTTTGGATAAATGTTGTCCGTCTGCCTGGGCTGGGCAAATACTTCATGCCAACATCAGACTAAAAACCAATTGCGGCTTAAAAAGTACAGGCAAAGTGTTACTAAAATGTAATCACTGTGCTGCTGTTTCAGTAGCTGCTTTAGCCAAATTAAACAACAATCTTACATACAAAAAATATACCAAGTTGTGTTTAGTAGTAGTTATAGAAGAAATGAGAATAGCACAATGAAATCCCACAAATAGTCATGCACTTCCTTGGTCCAGCATTATGAAGAAAATTACATCATGTTTTTTATCCAGAACGCAAATAAACAAACCCTAACCTTGGTGAGGTAAAGTATCTTTTGTAAGGAGGTAGCGTTTGTACCATTAATTTAAAACATTGGTAGTATTCTACACTGCATTAAACATGAACAGACCCTGCACAGAATGTGGCAACTTGACAAATGGAGCGACATCTCCTTTAAATGTAAATGTAGGTGAAATTAAAGCCAAACAGAGTCTGCAAACGTTTCAACATAGAACAAATGTGTCTCAGCAAAATCCATAGGACATAATGGCACCAAGTGGCAGATTGGCTAGCATTCTCAACTCACAGCAAGAAGATTCCGGGTCCAACTCCCAGGGGTGTCAAAGAAGAGAATGAATTTCCCTCATGAGGAATTGATGAAGATTAAATAATAGAGAAACAAGTATCTGATCATCTGTAAAATGATATGTCATAAGCACAGCTTCCTTTTTGTTTGGGCTACATGCCTGGACTCTAACAAAATGAACTGAAATAGTTTAGTTTCAAACAAAGGTTTTGAACTGGCTAACAGGGTCTTTGTCTGGCTCTGATGGTGTACCTTATAAAGTATTCTGACTGCTTTTCACCGGGCTCAAGAGGCCCAATAAAACAACACTCAATTCAACAGGAGCAAACTGGTTACAAATGTCAAATGAAAAGCAGCACCTCTTATCTATAATGTGCCTATGAGCCTGTCAGTCTGCGTGCCTCTTTGGACTTTCAAATCTCCATTTCTCACTGCTCCGAGGGTGTGTGCTCCGACAGAATGTCAGGCAATTAAACAGTCATGCCTCATTGAGCTGGAGGTGGGCCGCCCCTCCAAACTCCTCATTCAAAACACAAGAAATCTCACGGCGTGTGAACGTTCTGCTCACAAACTTAGGTTGTAAATTCAGACAAGACGTTCTTATCAAAGGACATTTAAAGCCATTGTCAACTTTCTCCTGGCTGAGCAGTGTCACTGTCATGGGCAATTATCTTTGTGAATGAACACAGTTAACGCAACAACACAGACGTGGTCTCAAAGGAAGACTATGCCTCACTGCAGCATAAACCTGCTTCATTCTTATGATCCACTAAGCACCATGATACTAGTCTACAACTGCAGCAGTCTGCATGAGGAAGGTGAACCCGGACAAAGCCTTCCAGCCAAACATGTTATTAAGGATCAAGCTATTTTCCTCAGTACTTAAAGGTGGGCTCAAAGGCTTTGAAAAATCATCTTAAAAGACTGGGACAAAAACTAAAAATAATAAGAATCAATATCTAAAAACAACATCTTTTAAACTAGGCCTCCCCAACAATGCCTATTATCCCAAAAAGCATTTGTACCTGTGCTAAAGTCATTCTTGCTGTTGAATGGGGCCGTTTGTCATGTCCAGCTGGATGCTATAATTGTGAGTCAGACTGAGCCTAAAGATAAAACAAGCGTTTTATTCCTCTCGCCAGGAGCCCGCCATAGCAGCACATTACTGAAATGTCACAACGTGCGCCTTCTACAGCCTCTCTGATCAGTCCTGAAATCTCACAAAAGACTTTTTGTAGTCAGGTAGCTCCCTGGCAGTTATCATAAGTCAGTAATATAAGTTCTATGTTGAGACTGTTCATGCAGACTAATTATCCTGTTATTCATGAAGCGTCTGGAGCCTTCACTGCGTCACAACAACAGAAACACCAGCTGCATCTCTCAGCATCATAAACCAGCCCCCACGCCACCTCTGATTGGGCGGCTTCCTGCAGGACCTGACTCTATTAGCAATGGCAATGAGGCTCTATAATGGGATGTGTCAAGAATAGAAGTGTGGAAGACGCCTTGTGTTGGCTCTCCTGGGGACCAAGCACAGCAGTCCAGAACATCGTGGCATGTGTTCAACAATCCCCATGGTGTTAGCAGCTTCACTCTAGACATTTGATATAAACTCAGTTATTTTACACTTGGGTAAGGATTACTATAATCAGGAGGGCCAGCTTGTGAGATGTGATTATTTAAGACAATGCAAATAAACAAAATGTGATCCTGAGCAAAATGATAGGTAATTTGTGTAATACTTGGGTTGATGACAATACCCATGCAGACAAAAAATATCCCCAAATTCCAATTAATCTAGTATTTCACTTCTATCAAAAGATGTCACTAATATTATTAGAAAATTCACATTTTTAACTGAATCAGATCGAGCTTTGAATGCTATTTTCAGCGGAGGCATCAACCCATCTTGCAACTGACAAAGTGAACTTACAATGACAAAAATCTATTCACTCTTTTTCTTGGAGCTTTGTAACTCTATCTCGAAATGGGAAAAAAAAATATTATATTCATAAAGCATGCCAACACCAATGTGAGGCTAAAAACACATTGCTAATTACACTTGTCTTGTCGAAGCCCCACCCTGCACTATTTTGCCAGTGTATACAGATAAGAACACATTAACATACAATACATAAACAGGGAATTGAAAGCGTAAAAAGTGATGAGGAAGAAAATGTTGAACCTTACACTGTGTTGCATCTCATTCCAAACACTCCTCTGGTTTGCAGCAGAAAGGCAGAAAAACACATTCAATTAATTCACAGTAGGTGGAAGCAGGAGTTGATGGACATGCATGACTACAGAGCACACACAGAGCTGTTGTATAAGGGACATCAATAACCAGTGCAAAATGAATGGGAAAGAGAGGAAATGCAATTAGTATTGAATAAAACAAATAACTCCGCTTTTATTTGTGCATTCTGAGAGCCAGATGGTGAAAAGAGTTTTTTGCACTGACTAAATAGCATATTATTAACCTAACAAAAAGCATTTAGAGAGTGAATTGAGCTTATTTTCAGACTCCATGGGGAAAATGACAGCTCAACTAAACCAAGTGAAGGCATTTTATTGGGAAAAAGTTATTGACAAGTTTGAATGAAAGCTATGAAACCGTGCATAATAAAAAGAGTGGGTTCTATATCTCACAACAGTAATCTTATAACGCCCCAACATGAAATTAAACGTGAGTGTCTTGTAGAGTAATCGCTCCATGAAATATTGTATTATCATTTTCACTAAGGAATATATCTTTGGTATATAACCTTAAGACAAAAATTTTCTATTACTAAAGCAATTTCAAAACCTGCCAAAAAACATTTTTTCAGTCCTATAATTTTCTAATAAAACTCTTCAACAGTAACTTAAGAGAGTTCATTTTGACAGGAGAGGGGCAGAGTCTAGAAAGCTAATCCATGCCGAGTACTGTCTCTCAGCTCAATGGAACTGCCAGCTTTGTGTTAACCTTTAGCCAGCGGCGGCATTTTAGCTCTCAAGGTTGTTGGAAATGGAAATCCATATATCAAGATCCAATCCCACTAACATGTGCTTAATCTGATGGAAAATAAAGACCCGCGTTACAGCAAACTATTGATACCGCCAGTCTTCGAAAACCCATCCATCTCCTCCTCCAAGCTTCTATTCTCTCCTGTTTGAAAAGTACAAACGGGGATGAGAAGGACAGGGACAGTGTGGCTGCCCTCCCGCCATGGAGCTGTTGATTCGTTAACACAAACACAAATCAATAGAGATGGCGGACCTGAATAGTTCACGGGTACAAAGAATTAATTTCCGGCTGTGGGGGGCTTACGGTGGTGAATCACCAGCTTTAATCAACAGTGTCAAGTCAAGAAAGACAAATGATGTTTACGTCCAAAAAACGCTGTGTCTCTGCATGCTTGAAAAGAGTGGATTCCTCACCAGTCTGTCCAGGCTAGTGCCAGCTGCAGTGGTCGGCCGCTCTTCTGGGCTGTAGGGCTTGAAGCGGGCGGTGAACACGTCCGAAACACCACGTGCGGATCGGCTCATTCCTGCGGGTTTGGGCTGGCCGCAACCTTGAAAAACCTGCAATTACATGGACACGGGTGAACCCATAGTCACCGTCTGAAATTACCCCTGGAGGCAGGAAAAAATAGGGCGAACATGTTTGCTTAAGGCCAAAAGACATTCACCCCGTTACCGTACATGACAGCGCGCTACGTCAATCTGAAGTTAACTGTTCTGATAGATGATTCAACATTGGCTATTTATAATAACAGGATGAAGATTTTTATGGGATTTGGGGGAAAACACCACATATACTTAAGCCATAAACAAAACTGCATCTGTTGCATGGGAAAACCAACAGGGCATTTAACTGAACAGGAGCTGGCATCTAAAAGTGTGTAGGCAGTCGGATATCTTCACAACCACCTACATTTTTTTGACATCCTGACTACAATTTTGTGGGCAAAGGAGAATGCAGTAAAGCACAGGAAACACATTAACTACTGTTAGTTGAACTAAGATTATCTGACCAAAGCCTAACGTATAATTCAAATTCAAACCTAAACTTGGACATAATTAGCATGTGTTGTCTGGTGCACACCTTACAACACACAGTGTGACTTAGTAGTTCCACTTTGACCAACTTTAGCTGTGATGTGAAGCTTCTAAGTCAATGCTATGTGGAATAAAGCTAAAAGACGTACCCTGTAGGAAACCTGGGCGCTGTTATCCTGCATATTCATGATGGCCTCTGAAATCTTCACATCAATAGGCTCCATGACAGATTCAATGTTGAAAGGTCCCTCTAGCCTCTGCGCGACCAGCAGCATAGCATCTGTCAAAACAGAGGTAAAGGTTAGAGAGGAGAAGCAGAGAGGAGGGCGGCAAGATAGCACTCCGTGGACAGCTCACGAATAAAATACAATTGACTTTAACATTTAAACTGTGTTAAAACACTCCACAGATTACTAAAGAGACTCTTATGTGCAAAGTGGATCAATTGTGTCCTCACCTGACAGTTCACCATTCAAAACCATCTTGTCTTGAGAATCTGACTCTAAATGACAACTTCAATAGTTTATTCTACTTCAGTAATAGCAATGTTCTTAAAACAGTATTTTCAGACTTGTATTGCAAAGTGGGAAGAGTCTTTCCCTATAATGCAAAGGTCAAGCGATGTCATTTTTGTTTGTTCAGCAGCATACTAGCTGTGGTCGCAATAAATCTATGGCAAAATAGTATTTGCTACTCTATTATCAACTGGATTATCACTCCCACATAGGTCATAAATGTTGTTTTTTTTAGTTGTTCATGTAAAAGTTATATTACTCGACTGCTAAGTAAGTCTAAGGTTAAGGTAAACTTTACTGTTCCCTCATGAGGGATATTTTTTCTTGGCATTTGACCCATCCTTTAACCAGTGCCGCTGGGGCAGCCCCGTCAGGAGCAGTGAGATGTGGCCATAAAGCGCTCAGGGGCCCATCTCCAGATCTAGGCTGGAGGATTGCCTATTTTTTTTTGGATTGATGAGGAAGACCTGAGTGCAAACAGAAAGGCCCGCACAGCACGGGAGTCAAACTCAGAACCTTGCTGTGAAGAGTGGGTGCTCGCCATGTGCCACCAACCACACCAAGTATTACACTGTTACAGCACTTGATTATAATATTAAATTAAGTAAATTCCCCTCCACAGCTCTCAGAAAATTCAGCAACAGTCCATTCTTATACTCCTGCTCTTAAATGATCTCTGGGCACCTGTTCTATACAGTGGATTTACTGAGCTGTTCTTTTCCTCTGAAATAGGTCTCTAGTGTGAGTCTGTAGTGAAACAGACGGCATAAACCTGGTCTACAGGTCCATTAATACTATGCTGTTGCAGGATGCCATACAGTCTAGTATCCTGATTGACTTATGGGCTCAAATTAAGAAACTAAACAATGAGAATATTTTAACATTAGATACGAAGATGAAGTCAGCCCTATTTTAGACAGAATATGTGAACTGCGTACTAAAAACATGTGCTATGAATGAGTGTGTATATCTCCTTAATGAATTAGTGGAGCAGTATGTCTGGCACAGGGTTAACTTGATTTTTAAAGATTTATTCCCACACTTTAAAAATCTCAACTATAGCAAAAAACAGAATCATTTGTTAATTAAATTCCAAATCCATAATAAGAAAAATCACTCCATTCCCAAAAGGTCATGTACTGCATTGTAGCACTTTGTGATTTCCTGTTCTGTCATGGTCTGTGCAGCCTCCACCACACTCCTTATGAAGCATGAATCCATCTCGGGGCAAATTCAATTTTTATGTAGATCAGCTCAATCAAGTCAAGCAAATTAAGTTATGCTGTGTGCAACAAATAGTGCTGATGAGTCATTGATTTAATAGAACTTTTGAAAGCCAAGCAGTTATTTACATTCGCTGCGGGCTATCAATGCTGTAAGGTCAACGGCTCATTAAGATCGCCGTATGGACACAAACTCCAAGGACCGGCTGCGACAAAAGACACTTGACATGAGTGCCTCTCGCCTTCAAAAATAAAGACTCAAAATTAAACTCTGAGATCTAACAAGGATCTATTCACATGACCCTTTGAAAATAAGAAAGAACTAGTGAAACCAAGTGCTCTTCACATCAGAAGCAAATGAATCCAACCCTTGTCATTTGAATATGTCTGTACAGTATGCATCACTGACACGGACATCACACATCCCACTAAGTTACATTATAAATGAGTAGATCCAGATTGGGCTCTTAAGGCTGTCTGAAGAGTTTGCTTTGAGATCTCCCAGGACAAGACCTCACCAGTGGCCTGTAATAATAACCACTCTCCAATTACACCCTATTACTAAATAAGGTCATGCTGTCATTCGCCACCGCGGACACAATTAGACAGACAAGCTCATCACTTATTTCATCTGGACCAAAATGGAAATGTGGCACGAACAGAAAGCTGGATAAGTGCACGATCGCTGCAAGTTGCTAAGAAGTTGCTTACATAAAACTGTAGAAATATACTCTCTGCGCAGTGTATTATATGAGACACTTGTGTAACGAGTTGCTCTTCGCAGCCCTGCTTTTTTTTCCCAGCTTATAGAAAGCATTAGTATTTTGGATTCTGCTGATTTGAGTGGGATAACCTGGAGGTGGATAAACAAACACTTTCCAAATATAGTCAAAGACGCAAGACTTAAAGAGCTTAAAATGTTAGAGAAAACCACATTAAACATAATACACTGATTGACGACTTTATAAAGATATACATGATAAAATATATGTATGGTATTGCACCCTAGAAAAATGTATCCCTTGCAAACACTACCATGGCAACCTCAGTGCAGCACCAGGAAACCATCTCCAGATCTTGAGCTAGGCTTGGTCAGGACTACCTTTGCTGGAGGATTTTGCCTTTAGTGCATGTTTTAGAATGATGGGGGAAACTACAGCCCCTGGAGGAAACTCACCCGTCGGGAGGGTATGCAACCTCTGCATACCTATACACCCATCCAGACTAACAATGATCTCATTATTTGAGCTGTAGTAGCCCCCCCACATGAATCACCTACAGATTATCTTAAACCCGCCATTATTCTTACTCACCGAGATTTCAAATGTGTGGTGTGGACTTCATATCAGTGGTTACAGGTTTATGCTGTATTTCTATACTGATGCTAAAAAGAAGCAAAGGTTAGCATCAGACCAAAATGGATATATTAAATGTTGAAAAAGAGACTATGCTGATTTGAGAGCAGTGGAGGACAGCGCTAAATAGAGGATGATGACTTGCTGTTGGACCCCTGAACGGAACAGCCAAGAATAAGGAATAGCTTACTTTTTTTTTACATTTACGCTTCTTTTTGCTTAAGACCAGGGACAGTTTTGTTTATCTACTTAGATTTTTTTTTTTTTTCAAAACTTGATGCTTCCATTACTGGCCCACTTCAAAAAATGGTTGCTAAAAGAGGCGATCTATGAATCAAAAACACACCTAGAATACTTCATAGAATACAGTTCAAAACACAAATTAGGCTGTGGTGGTGTGAACGCAGACCTGTCCGCTCCTTATTCTTCTGGGGCCGGGCGATCACTAATGGCAAAAAGCATTACAGCGTGCTCCGGCTCCATTTCCTTTCCAATTATGTCAAAGCCTGGCCCTTTGAAGAGCCCTCTGTTTGTTTACACTGCGGATAGCGAGCTGCCTGTGATGCTCGCTGCGATTTCAATACACAAAGCCCTCCGCCAAATGTGTTTTCCTCTCTTTTTTTTCCATTTTTACTTGCATACTTCAATCTCAAACACTCAACGCACTGTATACAGCACCCGAAATTTCACACATAATCAAACAGTGAATTGAGATTTCGCTGTCACTTGCCTATTAGCGATCTCCTGTCACAATGAGTTTCTTTGTCTTTGGGAGTCGTTTAAAATTCTGAAATGCCACTCAAAGCTATTATAATGTAAATACGCATCGCCTCAGGTACGCTGCCTGCTTACCTACCCAATATGAATAAAAAAACAAACACGCTTGAAATTTAACTGTCAAGAGAACCAAACTGCAAATTTAGGTCAGGGGAGCCACATGGGAGTGCTTCATATTCCATAATAAAAGAAAGAATGCTGGTAGCGTTTGTAATGATGGCAATCTTTCTCCACGGCTTATCAGATGCAAATGCACAAAACTGGCAACTTCATATAAATTTGAAAGCAGAAGATGGCAGAATGGCGATGTAGGAGGAATGAGAATGGGGTGAGTGGAACCGGGGTGGTGTTGAGTCCCCGAAGGGAAGGCGGGGTGCTACGCTGCATGTAGAAAACTACCTACCTACATGGAGAATTAATGAGTCTCATTTATGAGGGGGGCAGAGTCTGGTCCGCTGTGGTGTGACTGCTGCTGCTCCCAGCCAAATGTTCCCCCAGCATCACTTTTGCAGAGCACAGATAGGCCAGTGTCCAGCCAGTGGAAGGAAGTCTTGGTATTATCAGCACATAGCCATGCAAACAGAATCAAGTGTTTGATGGTGTAGTTGAAGAGAACTGGAGAAGGAGTTGGTTGTTTGAAATGGGGGTTATTTGGTTAGTGTTTGTTGATGCTAGAATGGGACTGTAAAAAGGAAACAAGCAGCCACGGTGGAGCCCCTCACTAACAGGAAAATAACAACAGAATTTCAGACTTTCTCCAGCTGGTAAAATGAATATGAACCATGTTACAAAAACTAAACTAAAACTATTCTAATTGGAAAGATAAAGTTATTCTATGTCTATGTTTTACCTGCCTTAGGACAACAGATGAAATATAACTATTGTGCTTAATATGCACTGTCCTAATTCAAATGAATACATTTTTAAAAGTGCTGTTTGTTTGAGAAATAATTGAAAAATACAATAGAACATTACATTTTAAACAGTGTTTTCAATTTAATCTCTATTTTTTATCATAGCCACAATGTATAATGTTTTGCATAATATTTTGGAGTTGGCTTAATTCCAGCCTTGAACCACTGGTGCTTTACAAATCTCCACTCCACACAAAAGTTCATCATGATATTTCTCAGTGTTTGTCAGTGTTTTCACTCATTTTTTACTGCAGGTAAGTCCTTTCCCTAAAACTGCAGAGACTGTTCCCATCGAGAGCTAATGCAATAACTGGGCACAACTACTCGAAACGCTTGGACAAAAACATGAAATAGGAAGCCAATGACTTCAGCTTCAAATTGAGTCTAATGTTCCTGTTTATAGCGTGAAACATGCTTATTTCCATTTCCAGTGTCTCACAAAACCAAAAAAATCCAAGTTGGGAATATTACGCGGGGCAGTGCCTCTTTATCGAGATTGATGTCCACTTAAATTCAGGCTATGTCAGCCAGCAGCAACCTCGGGCAGACAAGGACAAATAAGGAACGTGAACGGGCCCATCTATGGCTGTTTGCCTGTGAAGAGCTTCACAGGATGAAAAATGGCTCCAGTGTAATTGTGATTCTGTAAAGCATAGCTCATCTGTGGTTCAGTCAAGCAGCTAATGGCACCACAGCAAACAGCACAGAAATGTAACAGCAAAAACACCCAAAAGAGGCATCCCCAGGTTCCACTTTGTCCTGACGAAAACAAGCTCTTAAAACTCACTGTAAATACACATACAGATAGTTTCCCATACACACCTCTGTGCCATATAGTATACGGAGCAATAAACACAGATGTATGGTTCAATGACATATCATTAACCTTATCATTTTTTTCTATTACCTCATTGCGCTCAATGGGGGGATATTTCAATGTCCTTTCAAGTAGTCATTGTGGAGAAAAGAGGGTTTCTGCAATATCTACGTTGTATGTTATACTTGTCTCCAAAACACTTTGTGCAGTGTCTTTTTGAGAGCCTCCAGCTCCTTGTTGAGAGCTGTCAAATAACAGGTCATCTAACTGCAGCTGGAAATATCCACAGTGTAGCAGAATACAAAGGGCACATCACCACAAATGCACAGAGCAACAAAGGAAACGTTCTGACACACAACATTTCAAAAAGTCAGAAGCATATCATGTACAATGACTTCTTAAAAAGAAATATTAAAACATTCATTCATATTTTATTTAAAGACACAGTATGAAACTTTTAAAATAAATACAAGCATTTTTCAGTTTGTTTTTATTGCACTGAAAAACATACATGTGCCCCTACTGTGGGCCGGTTTGCATCTCCACAAACCTGACTATTATTTGACTCAGATGAGGGCATCCTTTTGCTTTTTCCATGGAAATGTTATTCCTCTGGGTATAATTACCGTATGGAATATAAAACATATCTCCATGGAGAATGTTCCGAAGTATGGTTTTAACTTTTCATTTCCATGTAATCATGCAGGTGACATGTCACCTCTAGAAAGTTACATACTATGTTTTTCTTTTTTCTTTTGCATATTACTCATAACATCCATTGCGATGCAAGTATTGTTCAAAAAGTATTAGTCTGGAGCAACAACCACTGAACAAGAAGATTTGCACCTTAGTAGAAGCGTTGTACTGGCACTTGTGCAGTTATACATAAGCACTCTGCATGTTAAGAAAGTTGCACAAGACCAACATTAAAAAAAAAACACAGCTCTGTTAATAAAATAATAATAATTTTTAAAAAAAATAATGTTAGTAGTAAAAAAACAGGTCTTTTAATAACACAAAAAAAATACAGGTCTGTTAATAAACCAAAAAAACACAGGTCTGTTATTAAACCCAAAAAAAAACATAGGTTTTTAATAAAATTAAAAACACAGCTAGTAGATGTATATTGGACAATGACGTTCTAATCTAGCCATTCTAGTTGTGACTTTTCTATAAATAGTGTGTTATTCTGACACAGACTTAGGAGAGATGTGTTGGCCTGGTCGGTTTAGTTTGAATTGCCACATGTTCCAGAGGACCACCCCTAAAGACTGCAGTGGACACCAGTGTCTCTGTATTCAGCATGGCTCAGTCGCCCCATCTACGTTTGCATCTGCATTGAAATAGACTGAAATTCTGGAGATTGTAACACCAAAGGGTATGAGAAGTCTCTATAATTACTTGCAAGTTGAGATCCCTTATTTGGTTTAGGGCTGTGCAATTAATCAAATTTTAATCAAGACCAATTAGTTTGAATAGTCAATAACTGGGTTGGGTGTTTTTAATTGAGAGGTCTACAGCCAATCCTCTGTCTGCAAAGCATGTGGTTTGGAGCAGAGTTCAGACTTGGGAAGAAGGATGAGGTCTAGTTTTGATGTTAAATGGCACTGACTAATAGTCTGTTTTCTGTTCAGAAAAGTAAAAGACAATCTCAAATAGAATAATTTGAGATTGTCCCTGGTGAAGACCCAGGACACGCTGGAGGGGCTATGTCTCTCCGCTGGCCTGGGAACGCCTTGGGGTCCCACTAGAGCTGGAGGACGTGTCTGGGGTGAGGGAAGTCTGGGAGTCCCTGCTTTGACAGTTGCCCCCGCGAACCAGCACCGGATAAGTGGAAGAAAATGGATGGATGAGATTGTGAGTATTGAGAGGTAACATATTGTGGACTTACTGTTTACCGGCTGCATTACAAATCTACAAATCCTATGTTGTTGTAACCATAGCTTCTTCCAAACTGGCATATTAACTTAACGTTAACTAACAATTTAAGAAAGCACCACATTTGCACTGGAGTTTAAGGTGAAACAATAAAAAAACATTCTGAAACGCAAACACATCATAAAATATGGCAGTGTGTCCTACCATGTAATGCCTTTATAATGGACTTTCTATGCCTATTTTCACCTTGCATCGGACATATTTCAAATGGATCAAACAACCTGACAAAAAGTCCTTGGTTAAAGCAAAAATAGCTCATTAATTAAAAGTAATTATACAGACGTCACCACCAAGTCTATGAAAAACGCCATACACCACCCTGTGCACTTAAGCAGCGCACTTCCTTAACCTTTGGGCCACAGGTGGTGAAACAAGCTGCACAGATTAGACAGTAAAAACAACCATTATAAAACCATTTAACTCTCTGTGTGTCGGGGAATTGCTTTTAGAGGCTGGACTAAATCACTACTCTTCAAAGCTAACTGTCTGCTCAAACGTCTCACAGTATGGTAAAAAAGGAGGTCATTTGAAAATCCAAGTTCATTTTCTTCACAATGGAGTCTCCTGTTGTTTGTCTTCTGTATTTCAAATGTTAAATGATGAAAAGATGTTGTGGAATGACAAATGAGAAGCAGGAGGACTGAAGTATGGGTCATTAAGAAAGACCTTACCATATAATCGAAATCTGTGACAGTGCCCTGCTAGGTGATTCATTTAAAAAATCAAAGCCTACTATTCCATGAAAAAACACATTGACTACTTTGGACTTAACATGTGTGAAAGTCACTCTGTCGACAAAATGGTCAAATATATCAAATAAAGCATGAACAAAGGCTTTTCATGACATTCATAATGGACAAATAGTTTATAAAGAATGATTCAGGCACAGTAACTACTTAGTATAGTATAGTGTAGTAATAATGCACTAACTTCTAATACTGACCTCTTAAATCAGAATCATTCTTATGAAACAATTGCATATTCAATTCAGTTCAAGTTTATATATATATATATATATATATATATATATATATATATATATATATATATATATATATATATATATATATATATATATATATATATATATATATACATATACATATAGCACATTTAAAACAACTTCAGCTGCCCAAAGTGCTTCACTAAAAGTAAAAAAAAACAAATAAAAAAACACCAATAAACAAATATACAGATAACACGATACATAGGAAAAGTACAATAAAACACCAATATGTGTAGCTAGTATTAAATACCAGGGAGAAGAGGTGGATTTTCAGTCTAACTGAAAGGATCAGTTAAAGGCTGAAAGGATCTGACAGGCAGGAGGCTGTTTCATAGTCTGGGCGCTGCCACAGGAAAACCTCTGTCACCTCTGGGTTGAGCCTGACTTTGGGCACAGCAGCAGGAGCTGGTCAGCTGACGTCAGAGATCTGGGTTTAGCACAGGGCTACGTAGGCCAACACTAACTAAATGAAGAGAACCCATAGAGTGCAGACATTTAAACACAATCAAAATCATTTTGAATTGCACCCAAAATGAAATAGAAGCCAGTGCAGGTCACACAGCACAGGCCTGACGTGCTCTTGTCTCTGTTTTTGTCAGCAGATGAGCTGCAGTGTTCTGGACATTCTGTAAACCCTGATAATCCAGATGCGATGTTACAAATATGTGGATTGCTTATTGCTTATAAGAATTAAGTCTTTGTTTATGCTTTATTAAGGCTAATTACTTTAAAATATGTTCTTGTTCAACAAATAACAGTGATATATAACATGGTATCTGTGTAAACCCTCAGTCGTCTCAGTCGTAACTTCGGCCTTTGCTATATAACATGGTACTTGAGCACAACAAATAAATGGCTTGAATGAAAAGATAATTATGAAAACCCATAATTCAAAGAAAGAAAGCAGTTAAATGTAGGCTTTTGTTGTATATCAAGTGTCAGGAATCAGAAATAAATTGCATTATCTTTTTAAGATGTCAGCATAGTGTGATTGAGACTGTGAGTGTCTGAAATTACAGATGGTGCCATTAAAAACTCCAAATACAATCCTTTCTTTCTCCATTTCTTAAAATAACACACATTTTGAGAATAATGCATTCTTGTGGCTGCTCGCGGCTAAATCAATAGTTGTCATTATTCTAAGAGTGACAGCTGCTAAGCTGTCTCATACACTATTACATTACATTAGTAATACAGAGACGTACAGCATGTTAGTTTCCATTTGAACTCCCCAAGCACTGCCCACTCATGAGCTCTGTGTCTGCCTTAGTCTTTGTCAAACTGTTGGAAAGTACTGCAAGCTATTTTAAACCTTCACATTTAATTCTATTGGGATACTTTATAGAGAAATGTGGTCACTGGAGCAGCTGCTTCTGTGAAGTCTCATAGTATCTTTATGAGGCATGTGATAAGACCGGGGTTTTTTTGTTACACTATGAATGAGTTCCAGAATGATAAAAAATAAGGACCAGTGCAATTGGGTTTAACAATTTCAAACAAAATATTATATCTTTTCAATGCCAAATAGTTCTCAAAAACTGAAACCCATAAATAGCTGATTGTTAAATAAAAAGTGGCAATACCTCCTATGAGCTGGAGTAGGTATGAGTGTACATCCAAGTCTCAGTTAGAGCTGTAAAATTAATTAAATACTAATCAAATGGAGAACTAGCTGCTTTAAATCATCAGTAATCATCAAGAGGTGTATAGCCAATCCTTTCTCAGTAAAATCATGTGGTTTGGAGCAGAGTTCAGACTTTGGGGGGAGGAGTTTGTGTGTTAAATGATACTGATTGAAAGTCTTTCTTATATGCATGAAATTGAGATTGAAAGACATACAGCATTTTTTAAAGAACATTCTAGCTAATATTGATAAATCAGATGTTTTGCCATATCGTCCAGCTCTAGTTCCAACAGGCATGCATAAACAATAGGCAAATGCAGGTTTGACAAATGTGGGCCATTAAGTGCATTCAATCTTATTATCACAGGGAAACCATCCAACCTGAAAGCTGCAAATGAACTAGGGCCATGATCTTAGCAGACTTGAGGAAGAACTCTTTTAATTGTAGTTATGATATGAGTGAATCTTGTCATGAATATCAAAGATAAGAAACATCAAGTCTTTCACCTCAATGATTTTTTTTTTTCTTAGCTGCAAATAACCGTTGAGTGGTAGCTGTCAATCAAAAATGCTGCTGTGTGGAGAACTGTGAATGGTTTCATACATTTTCAGATATTATGCACTCACTGACTAACAGCACATTCCAACCTAATTTACTTTTTCAGATTTCAGATAGGAGCTGGAGTAGCTTCACATTAAGTGAACAAACATACACCTATTAAAATGGATAAGGTGGATCGGGACCACCTCCGAGGTCACTATATTGACATTTAAAATGCATAATATAGACAGAACAGATTGAGTGACAGGTAAAATTGGATTTATGGAATTTAGCGTCCAATAAAAGTGAACTGTACGGGTGTGTGTGGATATACTGGATGTTAAGACATAGGATAAATGTGAAAAAATAGAAGGTGCCAATTACCAAGGCTAATAATCACCTCTTTAGCAGAGATGCAAACAGTACACAGTATGCACATGTACACTGTATAAAAAAAGAAAAAAACATGAAAAAGAAAGGACACCAGAGTTAGACAGAGATAGAGAGATAGATAGAGAGAGAGAGATAGAGGGACAGACAGACAGACAGACAGACAGACAGACAGACAGACAGACAGACAGACAGACAGACAGATAGATAGATAGATAGATAGATAGTCTTCTTGGCTTTACATTTAAAGGTGTGTAGACGATCTCCACCTATCACCATGCAAATTTGATGGCTTTGGATCAAATGTTCCACCGTATGGCATAAAATATATCTATCTATACCAGGGGTCTCAGACTCGTGGCCCGCAGGCCAATTGTGGCCCCCGGGCCGATAGTTTGTGGCCCCAGCCTTAATATGAAAGTTTAATGTTAGTGCTGCCCGCGAGTTTGATATGTGTGGGACGTTACACTGTTGTATGCGGAGCTGAAAAAACCTACCAATCACAGTGGGGTATATGGCTTTCGGGGCAGGACATCAGCCGAGCTTGATTCAAACAGAGAAACATTTGTCAATGAGTGAGTGTTTTCTTCCGTGCCTGGCTGGTGCCTCGTTTCTATTGTTACATGGGGACATTCGTCCGAGCCGCTGCATTCACAACACTTTAAAAAGGTGTTTTTACGTTGCTGCCGAGCGGGACATTATACGTATATAAATATGTATAAATACATACACACACACACGATTGGCACTTAGAGAGTTAATACGAGGTCTCTCTCTAACAAAATAAACCAAAGTGATGCGGGATAAAAGAAAAGTAAAGAACTCAGTGCAGTGCTGTCTGCAGACACAACAGTGTGTCTGCGGGATAAAACCTGTGTCTGCGAACTCAGCGCACACACTGTCTGCAGACACACACACACCTGTGTCTGCAGTCACACACCTGTGTCTGCGGTCACACACCTGTGTCTGCAGTCACACACCTGTGCCTGCAGTCACACACCGGTGCATCGGCCAGTCCCCGGTAACCCGGACCAATAAGAGGTGGTGGGTTTGTGGGCCTTTTTGGCCGTGTCCCAGTTCGCCTCATGCACAGTACAAAGTTTCCTTCGACGCATCGTTCGAAGTGCCAGTGTAGCCGCCTGCGTGCTGAAATGGAACACGGTACTTAAACCGCTGTCTGCGCATTTACGTCATGCAGCTTACGTCACCAACTGTAGCTACTACATAACTTTAATAAATTATCCCTTGTTAAAATGTTCTAACAGAGACAGAGATAACCACTGTCATTTTTACTTCATAGTCTATAAACCAGAGAACACTGATTACTTAACTACATTAAGTGGGATATTGCAGTTTAACGGTTCTGTATTTGAGTAGGTTTAATTTGATCCATGGATAAACCACTTTAATACCGGTAGAGGGCGCTGTTTACCTTCTATGCCATGTGCCAGTTCAGTTCACTTTATTATTCTTATCATTGAATAATAATTTCTAATGATAATAATGTATTATTATTCTTGTTATTGTCTGGGAATAACTGCACATTCCTTTATTCAATGTAACTTTTTTTTCCTCCAAACCAGTCCAGAAGAATGTACTGCAAAACAAACCTGAGTGAGTCAGAGCTGCACAGGTTTTTAATCATTAAAAGCACGGCCTGTACAGATCTTTATTCAGAACAGTTTCATGTCACACTGCTGTAGGTGACACAAACCAGTACGAACATTTGAACATGTATTGCGTAGCAGACTCCATTTTCGTCTCTTTTTTGCGTAAGCGCGGTGCATGAATATAGCAGTGCGTGAAATGTGCTCGGATTCGCTAAAGGCCGATCTCCATGGAAACGCAGGACATATTTTTGGCCGCATTCGTCGGGGGCATGTAATGGAACAGCACTTGTCGCGCCGGAAATGACGTAAGACCTTAAATGCACTGTTCAAACGGCGCATTTAAGGGCTCTTCAGTGATTTGGGACATGTTTTTTTTTTTATGCTGCTAGGTTTCTAGCAGGAAGGAGTAAGCCAAAGAAGCCATATTCAGAAGAACAGGAGTTCATGTGTTTCAATGTTCCATTCATGTTCAGGACAATTTATGTTCAGAAGAAGGTTTGGATTAAAGAACTGGGGGGGGGGGGGTGGGGGGGGGCCTGATGCAACTCAGCCTCACCCAGACTCTGCCTTCAGCGGCCCCCGGGTAAATTGAGTTTGAGACCCCTGATCTAAGTAAAACAGCGCTGCATGCAGTGATGTTTTCCAAACAAGGCTTTGGTGTTACTCTCGTGTGGTCGAGTCGCCAAACTAGCCCTGTTTATTCATAGTTTGTGATGTTTCCCATTGAAAAAGCATTGTCACTTCCAACTCCAAGGCTGGCAGAATTGTGGCAAAAAAACAGGTAAAAAAAAAAAGGAAACAAAGCTAGAATGCTAGAGATCAGCCATGATGTGACGGCATAACAGTTGAGATGCCATGATGATGATGTCACAGGTTTGTAAGTCTGTCAAGAGTGCTGCCCACAGTGATATAAGACAGATATGTTAAAGATCCCGAACAAACTCAAAGCAAGAAATAACTGAAAACACTTGAGCTGAAACTCAATGTTCACACAAGTAGTACAGTTACTATTGAGTGTGAGCACTCCACAGAGGACAGTATGGACAAGTGGAATTTGAAGTTAAGACTTTGTAGGTCTAAAAAGAAGGCAGATAGTTCTTCTGAGCCTACTGAGAGTAATTCCAGCAGTCGTAGTAGGAGAAGTAGTAGGTCTTCTTCACTTTGGAATTTCTTTTAAAAAAGTGGGAAGTCTAAAAACAAAAGCCAGACTGCTTCCTCCTCTTGTCAGAAACCTGCCGGGGACACGAAACACAGAGGTACTGAAGAACCCAATTATTTTTTATCATCCTTATTAGGAGTCACCTCCATCCTCCTCATCACATGGGTCAGACTCCTCATCCTCTTCATCGTCCTCATCAAATGAGACAGACTCCTCATCCTCTTCATCGTCCTCATCAAATGGGACAGACTCCTCATCCTCTTCATCGTCCTCATCAAATGGGACAGACTCCTCATCCTCTTCATCATCTTCATCAAATGGGACAGACAGACTCCTCATCCTCTTCATCGTATCCTCATCAAAATGGGACAGACTCCTCATCCTCTTCATTATCCTCATCAAATGGGACAGACTCCTCATCCTCTTCATCGTCTTCATCAAAAGGGACAGACTCCTCATCCTCTTCAAATCGTCATTCATCAAATCAAATGGACAGACTCCTCATCCTCTTCATCGTCCTCATTGGGAAATGGGGCAGACTCCTCATCCTCTTCATTGTCCTCATCAAATGGGACAGACTCCTCATCCTCTTCATCGTCCTCATCAAATGGGACAGACTCCTCATCCTCTTCATCGTCCTCATCAAATGGGACAGACTCCTCATCCTCTTCATTGTCCTCATCAAATGGGACAGACTCCTCATCCTCTTCATTATCCTCATCAAATGGGACAGACTCCTCATCCTCTTCATCGTCTTCATCAAATGGAACAGACTCCTCATCCTCTTCATCGTCCTCATCAAATGGGACAGACTCCTCAGCCTCTTCATCATCTTCATCAAATGGGACAGACTCCTCATCCTCTTCATCGTCCTCATCAAATGGGACAGACTCCTCAGCCTCTTCATCGCCCTCATCAAATGGCTCAGACTCCTTAGACTCTTTATTGCCACTTTCATCTCGTAGTTCTGAGCCTCAAATAGCAGAAGACAGTCCTCCAAGGCATTTCTGTGCGGCTCCTGCAGAGGACTACTTTGGCGATAACTATCAACCACCATTCAGATGGAGGTCACCTTGGGCTTGGCTGAAGGCTAAAATCAGCTGTAAAGTCCACAAATTATGGCTGTGGTATGACAAATGAGTCTTTTACATCGTCTTGTTCTTTGCAATTGCCGGCACCCTGACTTTCCTCATCACTGTGCTGATATAAGTCAGCCTGTCAAACCCTCTGTGATTGTAGGAGCTACAGGTCATGTCGTAAGTCACAGGGGTGTCAAACTCAAATTCAGGAAGGGCCAAACTGGGACTAAGTCAAGGGCCATGTCTGACATGTCTGGTATAGAAAATAAAAATTTTATTTCAGCGTGTTGTAACGGTGTGCTGTCATTCTTAAATTATTCAGTAGGACTTGAGTTGATTCGTGCATGTTTGAGTAATCCTGTATTGTCCTGCATTCGAGGATTGAATGTGAAGAAAATTACTGTTTTCACCTAGCCCCTATTCCCACCCACCTTCTCTCAAAAAAGCATAACACAACTGATTTTTACTCTCTTAAAAATGTGAAAAACAGAACAAACAGAACTTTTAAACATTTTGCAGCAGTCCAAAGTTATTCCTCACTAACCTTCTGCAAGTATTCACCATGATTTATAAGTTTTCACAATTTTTTTTTCACAATTTTCAAGAGAGCAGAGCAGGAATTACCTGTTAAAAAAGTGCATAAGAAAAAAAAAAAAATAAATAAATAAATACATATAAAAAATAAATTTAAAAAAATGTGCATATATACAAATAGATTTTTGAAGTGGCACTACTGAGTCATCCTTCAAATTTTCTCTCGGGGTTTTCACTCAAAATTATAACTCACTAAACTCAAATTTTCTATACCACTTAATTGGCAAAAATTGCTTGACTTTTGCCATCAAAATTGTACAAATACAGTAGGGCTCTCGCGTCAGTGTGAGGCAAGCAAATCGCTGAAAGTAAAACATTTGTTAGCAGTGCAGACAAGTGCATGTTGCTTATATATTTGACCTAAAGTTAAAATATCTGTACTGGGGCGAGGCAAATACAGCTCAAATACAGGGGAAAATCAGGTACAGGCCCTTTAACTTGTTTTTTATATCGTCTATAAAAGTTAATGAGAACTTAAATCTGTTTATATTTTTTTACATGTTTTTGTTGACATAAGCTTGTATAAATGGATATAATTCAACACTGAGACTCAACGATGAATGAAAGTTCCATCTCAGGTGTCAACTTCCTGTCAGCCAAAAAGAAATGATAACAATACGTTGGGTGTAAAATTGCAATGGACAATATTCATCTTTGCAGTGTGACTGTCATTCAAGCTACATGAGCGAGAAAAAATGACAGCCCAATATATAACATCAAACCCTGTAACAAAAAAAAAAAAACAGGGAGCATCAAAAAACATGCTTCATTGTGACTGCTTCAGATGATTTGAAGTAAACATTGAGCCTTATCCTTCAAGAGAGGAGATTTATGCAGAAAATAAACAGCCTGTATCCCAACAGACAGGTGGAATGACATCTTAGCTAATTAAAACCTAATCACGACCCTAATATCGTCATGTACCGTTTGTTTTTAATTGCTTGTACCCAAAGAGTAAGTAGCATCCAAATGATTGAAATTCTAGTGTGTAATTTGTTAGCGCTTAAATAAAACATAATGTGATGGGATGTGGGTTGTAATTGAATGCACTGAGCCCAGGCTGTGTGCACAAACAGGCCGAGGTCAGCAAAGATAGAAGCGTCCAATGGGAGCCCGCGGATTACAAGGCAGCTACTTAGCATGGCCATTTAATCAACAGTATGATTTATTCAGGCTGAGTTTAGTTTGTGTTATGTTTAACAAGATCGGCTTGTGACGTTTGATCTTTCTGAAAGTAATAGGGTTGATGATTCACATACAGTTTACATAACAGCCCTGCCATATTTGAATGGATGAAAATGAATTCTTTATTACGAATAATCTGGTAATCATTGACGTTTGAAGGCATGAATAAGCATCATAAAGTCATTTAAAGCGGACCTATTATGCAAAATTTCAACCATGATATAGCTGTTTCCCCTCGCCATTTACTCACCCAAAGCTGTGATTCGTGTATGTTTGGGCAATCTTTAATCGCCTATTTTCAAGGCCATTTTGCAGATCAACTTCCGTTTTCACGTCACTAGTAATGCACAGCTTTCCATAGGAGGGGCCAACAACTTCACAGCTTCTTTATGGAGACGTCAGTTCCCATTTGGCAGCGCGGTTTTCTAATGTGGAAATTAGTGGAATTGTTTCTTTCATTAAGTCATTTTACATAAATATTGCAATTTAAAATGTCCAAATTATGAGCCACAGTTGGCATAGATTATAACTACATAGCAAATACAAGGAGAAAAGGTCTTAAAACTATGAAGTGTTCAGACTTGATTTAAAAAAAAAAATACTCTAACATACAGCAAAAGACAAAATTAAATCTGTCAACTGGACAAATCGCTGTAGGAGTGAAGACGTTTTGCTGCGTATCCAAGCCTCTTCTTCAGTTCTGATCAGATTGCTGGTGGACACTGCCTTATATCTATCTGAAGGGAGGGGCTAACTACACTGAAACTGTAAATATTTATTGTCTCAGGTTTCAGCCTCAACGAAGCTATTCAACCTGTAATGGCTGCCTATTATTCTCTTTGTTCCTGTTTGTTTTGGGTCTGAGGATAGAGTTGTAGATCGGTGAGAGATTATGTCTCAGGCTCCCCATTCCTGTTTAAGGAAGGATTGTTTTTCCTAACAAAAATAGCTTCTTTAACTCCCCTCTGAAACCATTTCTTGTATGTGGCTAAGATCTGAACTTCACTATCTTCAAAGGAGTGGTTAGTGGCTTTGAGATGGAGATGTACAGCAGACTGGGGTCCAGAGGAGCTCTCATGCCGGTGTTGGTACATTCTCTTATAGAGCTGTTTCATTTCTCCAGTGTACCACTTACTGCACTCTTCACTACACTGAATGGACTACATTACTTTGTTTATGACTCTGGGTTTTGTCCTTTGGGTGAACCAGTGTCTGTCGTAAAACATTTGTAGGTTTGAAATAGACCGGAATCTCATACGGCCTGAAAATTCTCTGAAGTTTTTCAGACACACCCGCTGTGTAAGGAATAGTTACACCTTTTCTTCTAGGTTCCTTGTTGTTTCATTTTTTTTTTTTTATCTTTCTTAGTTCTATTGAAGGCCCATCTTGAGTAGCCACGGGCTGAGAGGGCTTTCTCCATGTGTTGTGGAGAAAGCCCTCTGTGTTTGTGGGCACCACTGGAGCTCTGTATTGTAGAGTACGGATAACTCTGAGTTTGTGCTGCAGTGGATGGTGTGAATCAAACAGCAGGTATTGGTCAGTGTGGAGTGTGTGGGTTTCCTGAAGACTTCTACCTGGAGACACCGGTCCTTTCCTAGTGTTATTGCACAATCTAAGAAAACCAGTTTGTTTTCCTGGGTCTCTTCCCGTGTGAACTTGATGTTGAACTAACTAGAACTGAAGAAGCGGCTTGGATGAGCAGTGAAACGTTTTCACTCCTACAACGATTTGTCTAGTTGACATTTCATCTCTTGCTATGGATCAGACCTGGATGACTGAGGAATTGCACAGACACTCCAACATATAGTTTTTGGTCATAGTTTTCATATGAATTAAGAAAACTCTGAAAATGTTGTCATCTCTTGTTTTGTTTGGTTGTTACAATCAAAAGAAATCTAGCAATTGGTTGATTTAAATGAATATAAAAATGATGCTAGGTCTTGCCCAAAATGTTAGCATGCAATTGGAGAAAATCTCAAGTATCATTTAGTCCATTGATAAAAAATATTAACGCATGTGTTATCAGGTGATTAGTCAGTTTTATGCTTTGCCTTTCAAAATATGGAGCTCTGAAATCAAAGGCAGTATAAAAGCAGAAATGTGAAAATTAAGTCAATAAATCTACAAAACACATACTCAAGGCAAATCACTCCTGAAGCACATGTTTCTTTAGTGAATTGCACGACATTTTAAATCCATTTTGGTGGAAATTCACATAGTATTGCAGCTGTTCTCTCCACAAACATCTGTCCACTCTCCTGCATCACTGGTAAATGAAGGTGAGGCCTTGGTATTTTTTGTAAACTGAGCGCATTTTCTTTTTTTGGCGGGAGCTCTTTAATCAGAGGGTGTGACTTCCTGTGAGTGGAAGTACAGCGGGTGCTCTCTCAGAGGGACTTGTGGGGAAAATCGTTACTATCAAGGCCACAGACTCCGGCTTTAAAGGATTTCGCTCTCCATGCCTGAATCACTTTTTGTCACCAATATCTCATCGCCTCTGGTCAGTGGAGCAGTCACATGACCAAATGAATCCAGAGAGCTATTTATAGATGATGACACTTGAGCGAGATGGTTTCCGTGTAGCACTCATTTACAGTTTGTATGTGATAAACACATTAGTGCAATAAGCCATGATTCATATCTGGATAATAGCCTCAATATAGCCACACATTACACTAATCTTCCCCTACAGAACATAAAAGTGCTCTTCTGACAATTTAACACAGCCAACAGAGTCAATACCTTTTCTGTGCTTAGACCCAAAGCTAATTGAAAATCTTTCTTCCCATAATGAGCAGGAAATGTCACATGCCCACAGTTATAGAAATGGCATTTAATCTGCACCCAGGGACAATTGACAGGAGCAATGAAGACAGAGGAGAGGCTGCTGCCAGATTAATAAGAAGATGAGCACAGAAGTCAAATTTATGATAATCCACAATACACGCAGGCTATGGTGCAATATGTTGCAGAGCAGTACAGATCTCCTATGTTTGGAACAATACGGCGAGTTTCGAAAGCATTATGCCGTAAACTAGACCATAGTTTATTTCAGTGGAGGAATGAAATGATTTTCATCGTCAAGCAAATCCTCTTCAACCCTCTCTTTTCACTGCCATCTATGACAGTATGGGCAAAGGTAAAAAGGTGAAATGTTTTTTAGCAACTGATAATAAAATGCAAACCCCAGATGTTTTACTGTGGAAAAGCGTACTTATGAGCTTATGAAATTGATTGCATATGCTCAATATTTTTCATAGTAGGGCTGTCAGCTTGTAATCACTGGAGATTTAAATCTTTATTTTTGCATGAATTTCTGTGTAGTTGCAGTCCTGTCAATGTCTGGGTCAGTTATATGGTCAGATGCTAAAAAGTTTTGAGAGCTTTTGTCAGTTTCTCACTACTGTAACCTTTTGTCAACTGTGGATTACTAGGGCATTTTTCTAGTCGCCCACAGCCCTACACCCTAGTATGTTATTACTGTATCAGCTTAGACAAACAGCTTGAGATTTCATAGCAGGGATTCCGTGACCCCACTAGTTAGTGAGTGCTATGTGGAGGGGCATTATAATATTACAAAGTGATGAATATGCAGATATGACTCTGACTATTGAATAAACAGAGTGCAGATTGTAACAGCAGGGCGCCTAATTGACTTTGTTGATTACATGTTGAGCGAAGGATATGACAGGTGCTGCTTTGTTCCGCCAATGACAAAAAGCCTTGTAAAGTAAAAGTATTAACATTAGGGTTCATTTTTACATTTGAAAATGCTGAGAAGCCTTAACACAGTTTGGTTATCAGTTATCTTCAAACATAAAGCTATTGTTAAAGAGTCCACATACTCATCATATCCTCCTCTGACCTCTGCAGCTAATGTGGTAGTGGTGGGAGGAAAATTGGTCCAGAATTCTTAAAAGATCATTGCTCATCATTATGTGTTTTTAACTACAAGCCTAAAATATTACTTCTTTCCTGTGGATTTTGTTATCATGGTAATGGTCTAACAAGTAAGTCAGCCATGTATGGTATGATTTATTGCAGGTGAGCTTTGAGAAGCTGGAGAGAAAGACTTTCAGGTGCATACTTTTGGGTAATAAAAGTTTTAGAATATTTGGAGTTATTGTGGAAAGAGAAACATGTTTTGGTGAAAAAGTATGTGAGGTGAATGGAGTGCTGTTTACTACAGTTTGACACCTCGGGTTAAGCTCCCAATTGCAAAATACAAGTGTGGAATATGAAAACAAGCAACAACTGTGTAAAGTGTTGAGTGTACGAGGACTGGAGTATTCCAGAGGTGACTGAAGCTCACTAATGCATGTTTACATGCCCCAACTGTGCGCTTTTAAAGGAAAGTGCTTCTATGTACAACATGCTGACACTGGTCAGTCTTGCCCTTTCTCTTGCCGCAGTGCAGCTTGTCTGCCCTCCAAGTGTCGAACCTGCCGCCATGACGCGTCCACTACATACAAATACCTTAGAATATATGATTCCCCAGCAAACAGGCATGATTAATGCACAGTATTTATGACAATGGGGCTACAGTTGTCATTAGCCTCAAAAACATTGCAAGAAATTGAAACAAAGAATATATTTCATTGTTTTTCCTATTCAACACTGAAAAATGTAATTTGTTTCTCTACGTGCGAGTCCCTGTTTTACCACAGAGACTCAACAGTGCAGCCCAAAGCCGTTTGCTGATTTCTACCCCCTTTAAGCTCTTTGTTTTGGTTCGCTGGTCCATTTGGTCCCATTGGTCTGAGCCGGCCAGCCCTCAGCCCACCCTCTTTCCAGCAAAAACTACTTTTTATGACTTGCTAAAGGACAAAAAGGTCACTATATATGACTAATGCCAAAAAAGTTGTCCAATGGGGGCCCATTAGCGTTTGGTAATGTAATTTTATTAGGCTTTGGAAAATGACTGGAGCAGTTCTGTCTGAGTGCTCGGAGGTCAGTGGGGTTGGTGAAAAAGTGACAATTTGTGTAAATTTTTCAAATGCAAAATAACAATATTTTGGCATTTTATTCACAATTCCCTCCAAAGGTTGCAGGTTTAACCCCTCGCTTCAAGTGTCATCTTAAGCTTTTCAAGTAATGAAGAAGATAAATGTCGGCCACACCTGCAAAGTAGCTCCAGCTATGCACAACATTATGCAGGAAAGTATAAGGTAAAAATAGAGCGAAGAATGTGAGCATGTGGTTGTAGCTGTGCTCCACACTTTGTATTAGCATGTTGATCCTGAACAAAGGGTGCAAGCAGAATCAAAGTAATAAAGCAATTATAGAGCCTGATTATTTTCTGTCTCAAACGTTTCATATGAAATTAAATTCATTACACCACTATTATAATTCTTTAATTATTTTTTAAAGGTCACCAAGAAGTACGGCTGGACATTATGGTGATAAAAATGCAGTTTTTGTGATATCATTCAGTGATTTTTAGTGTCTTAAAAACCTGAAAAACTTTTTGCCGCATATTTGCATTGTACTTGCTGTATTGCTTCAAATTCTTTAGGGCCCCACACACACACATACACACATTTTTTCTCAAGTCTCAAGTCTGTTGTGAGTTTATAAGCACTTTTCACAACTCTCAGAGACCAGAGCAGACTTGTGCTGTGACAGTAAAGCTAACAACAACTAGAATGCTAACACACACTTCCTGATGATCAAACAACATTGTCTTTTCAGCATACAGGGAACTTTATATATTATCCTATCATATGTAATATTCACATGGTCTTGAAGTCTATGTGAATTATGATAAAATCGATATCATGATGTAACTCCAAGAAAATTGTGGAATCTTTTCTTTTTTTTTGGCATATTTCCCACGCCTACAACAACATTTAATCACCTGCCTATAGCTAGAGCTTGTGTTATTACCGCAGCCTGGTCACGCTTTCCCTGTCTACACAAATAAGAGACAACCCTTTGTATTTAGCAGCAGGGGCTAAGCATGTAGATAATAAAACATTCTAAAACATCTTTAAATCTCACATTAATTTGCACTCTTTTGTGTCAGCTCACATCGACCAGCTCTACACATGTTGTGGCACCCCCCGCAGCGTTCTTTTGCCCCATTACAAGTCTCCATTTAGCGCAGCGGGAGAGCACCGTCCCATGAATAAACTCACGCAGAGAAACGCTCAGCACAAGAATGACAGATAAAGCCTGCACTCATCCCCGAGCCCTGGTGAGTGTCAATGGGACTCATGTTGTCAAAATATGAGAAGAGAACGTGACTCTAAACGGCTCTTTGAAATCCAGTCGACACTTGCGAGGTAAACATTTTGACCCTACATCGCTTTCATTTGTCACAACAATCAACTGCAAACAAAAGAGCAACATGCGAGGGATGAAATGAACTTCAATGCATCCTAAGTGTCTGAAATGTGGTGCTTAACAGACTGCAAATGTAAATGAGAGGAGATATGAATGTATTTAGGTGCTGTCAGCTATTACCGTTGTAACCCACTCAACACCAGCTCTCAGCTTGTCCTTTAAAACCTTTTGTGTCACTTGCTATGCGGTTCTTAATGCAGGATTTGTACACATTTTGAGTCATCTCAAAGGGCTTTTCACTTGCCTTCACATTTTCACAGCACAGATGAATGTACCAATAAAGATATTATACAATGCATCTTAAAAGTTAACATTAGGTGTTGCCTTGCCAACCAATTATACTGCACTGTATTTTAACTGAATTCATTTTCCTCAGCATAAAGATGTAAAACTCGCCAGCATTTCCACATAGGAGAAATACAGCACACATACTGGATATACTGAAGACATAGTTTAAGAGAGATATAACTTTCTGGAGGTGGCACATCACCTGCATGATTCCATGGAAATAGAAAGTTAAAACCGTACTTCGGAACATTCTCCATGGAGAAAGATGTTTTATGCCATACAGTGGAATACAGTGGTCCCTTGTTTATCGCGGGGTTACGTTCTAAAAATAACCCGCAATAGGCGAAATCGGCGGAGTAGTCGGCTTTATTTTTTACAATTATTATATATGTTTTAAGGCTGTAAAACCCCTCACCACACACTTTATACACTTTTCTCAGACAGGCATTAACAGCTTCTCACATTTCTCTCTTGTTTAAACTCTCTCAAAGTTCAGACCTTTGTAAATTATCTCCCTCTTCCTCAATGATCGCTTTAAATGTGTTGTTCACATGTCTCTGCTCCAGCGGTATCCGCAGATGCGCCTCTCCGTGCACAGAAACACTTTTATGTCCAAAGTGCTTCTGAAATTTGTCAATGCAGAACGTTTCATCGACATTGTGGGTTTTTTCGGGAAGAAAATTTGCAAACATTCACACTGCGATCGAACATTTATGTAAATTTGGCTGAACACGTTCTGTGTTCAGGAGATTGATTGACAATGGTCTACAGTCCCTCAGCCAATCAGGACACAGAACACAATGTGCATTCATACGTTAAAAAAAGCATGCAAAATTGCACAAAAAAAATCCGTAAAACAGCGAGACCGCGAAAGGTGAACCGCGATATAGCGAGAGACAACTGTATATAGCTAATGGAACAATATTTCCATGGAGACAAGCTGGATTAGGCCTTTCTCCAGGCCGAGTAAGAGTCAGGTTTGTGGAGATGCCCACTCAGAAAAAAGGCATGTTTTCTTTAGTTTTTCATTTGCACCCAAAATGAAAAAAAAAAACAAAAACAAAAAAAACGTGCTTTTATATTCTAGTCTATTTTTTTTGGATAAAAAGCTACAGATTGTGGCTTTAACAATACTTTCAATACATATTTTTTTTTTTTGATTCCAAGCAAAACAAAAATTCCTGTGAGACGTACCAATGTACTGGTTCCACTCTGGATCGAGGTCCGCTTGATTGGCCAGGCAGCCCTTCATGACGTTGAGGCAGTAGTTCTTACAGGGCTTCACTGAGGGCATGCCCTGGCAGAAGGGACAGTACATGAGTCTGGTCAGAGCTCGGATACAGGACACTGTGCTGCTCACCTGAAAGATAACAGTAGCAGGGATTAGCTTAGGCAAAGTATGTACTGCTTATTCAACATGTTTAATCTCATTCAAAATAATAGCATGTATTAAGCATCTCTGCTCTTGAAAACACTGGGTTTAATAACAGAAAAAACAAGCGTCTGACCCACTGTTTCGTGTTAATTTGCATCAGTCTATACAATGTGCGTAACCTTTTCATCAGCTGTGATATGTTTTTCAGTGTATACTACCTTGACTCAACTCCAACACTTGAGCCAATGAATTCCTCGGACGCAACATAGCTCACATATTTATTTACAACTCAATAATCAAATACTTGACTGTGGCTCAGTGTCGAGAAGGCCTGGCTCACATATTTATTTACAGCTCAATAATCAAATACTTGAACTGTGGCTCAGTGTCGAGAAGGCCTGGCCATGAAAATCTGTACTCTGTACTAACAGTACTTCATTGAAGATCTCTCAAAAACAACCTCCTTGAGAATCCACAGATTCATAATAGAATGTCTCCATTCTCTACATAAATAACAAAACCAAAACCCAGGGCGTGCACAAACAGTGAACGAGCGGTTTCTTTGCTTGGAATAACATTAAAAGACACTAAGGAACAGCAATGGGTTGACCACAGTAAACAAAACTGCAATGTGAGGGAAATTTCACTTCACATCTTCAAAGTATTTTGTGGTAATATTCGCAGCGACTCAGCAAACCTCAGATTTTTTTTCTGTTACTAAGCAACAAAGTCAGGACATGATAGACAGGTTCAATGTACTTTTTTAATCAAGTGGAGAAAATCTTGCCGGCTGAGAAAGATAAAGTACTATTGATAATTTACTCACAAAGAAAGTAATAGCTGCACATAATACAAATGTCAAAGGCATAAAGATTTTGCAGTTTAGCAAACAGGCTCATATTGGCTCATGGTCATTTTGGTGGATCTCAGGAGGTTGACCAGGCTGTGCTATAAAGAAGGGCAATAAAAGTTTCAAATTGAACTGTATAAAATGCACAGTTGGCTCGTGGATTGTTTACTGAGGTAATTTCTGGCAGAGTAAACCATCTTTGAAAGTGGAATTTAAGACAACCTGACCTTCTATAAGTTTGAAGCTTACCTTTGTGATGTACGTTAGCACAATACCAGCAGCAACTTTTTCATCTGAATAATAACAAAGTCTTGCAGGAGCACAAAGGGAGCCTACTGCGACATCAATATGCATAAATCTTGGGTTTGTGAAGAACGCTGCGAAAAATCTCCTGCCAGCATTTTCAGACGGCATTATTAATAGATGAATATATTGGCAGACCAACAAGGCAGAAAACTAACTGGAGTATCTATTAGCACCCAGCTGTAAATAGGCATATGGCAGTTATGGATTTATTTAGCCCATTCATGCATGTTGAAAAATGTGTCTTTTGAAGAGTGCCAAACCCTAATGTGAATTGATATGTTTTTATGGGCTTTTATATTGACC
This sequence comes from Periophthalmus modestus, assembly GCA_019594935.1. Lineage (NCBI taxonomy): Eukaryota > Metazoa > Chordata > Actinopteri > Gobiiformes > Gobiidae > Periophthalmus > Periophthalmus modestus. The sequence continues at coordinate 24,180,554 of JAIEZT010000009.1, read as the reverse complement.
TTGAGGGTGTATGTGGAAGCCAAGACATTGAACGAGAGGAATTTGGGTAGTAACTTGTAGCACTACTGGTCAGTTTTAAGCATTTCAGTGTAAGTAAAAAGCATTTAAGGGGACATATCATGTAAATATGAGATTTTAATCATGCTATAATGGTGTTCTGTCATCATTAGTTGTATTTTGATCCATGCATTTAAGAGAAATCCTGTTTTATCCTGCATTCAAGGCTGGAGTTTTCACGTAGCCCTTATCTCTGCCTACTCCTCTGGACTTCTTTCTTTCTTTATTTATACAGGGGAACCCAATGATAGCACTTGGGGTCTCTTTTTCATGAGCGCTCTGTTTAAAATACAATACAAGCAGAAAAACAAACAAGTATAAGTCCATATAAAACATTAAAAACAGGTGCGTGTATAAAAGTTTGTTACCACATTAGTAAATTGCGGTTGTCCAGTTTAGCTTTTCCTTGAAGTGTATTTTATTTTTGTGAGTTGTTTTTTTTGTCAGTTTTGGTACGCCTCGTCCTTAGCCTTATACAGTCATGTGATCTGTGTATTAAATGTTCCAGTATCAATGATTAACAAGCAGGGAAGGGATTCTGGCAGTTTTTTTTGAAGTAGTCCCTTATAGATCAGTTTCATACAGTGCTGTTCTCTTCTATCAGACAGTGATGGACAACCCACATTTTCATAGAGAAACAGTGATTAAATCCATCACCTGTAATAAAACAAAGGGCAGAGTGAAATAGTGGATCCAACAGTTTCAAAGCAGAGGCCAAAGTCTGCATGTACACCACATCTCCATAATCTAGTACAGTAAGAAAGGTTACTTGCTGTATTTCTTTTCTGTAAATCATTAGGATACAATATTTGTTTCTGTAATAAAATGACATTACACAATTCCAAGATCTGATTTTAAAGGATACGTTTTCGTCAAGCCAAAACTTAATATTTAAGTGTTGACTCTTTCAATCGATGTACCATTTAGTGTATAAAGATTTTTAGATGGCACATTACTTAAATATATTTTAGAAAAAACATATACTTTGTCTTATTTGCATTCAAAGACAGTGTAAGATTTAAGGGGGAAAATCTTCTTGCAGTTTTAAAATCACCTGATCAGCAGAGGGAGAGCCTCCATCCAAAACAGCGTCGTCTGGAAATAAATGTATGTGGCTTTCTCTTTAACCAATGGAATTAATAAAAATAGTAAAAAGTAGTGGGCCCAAAATTGAGCCTTGGGGTACTCCTTTACTTAAAGTTAGAAAATTTGATTTAAACCCACTGGCTACTACTGTCTGGATTCTGTTTGAAAGATGATTTTAGGAACCAATTACATGTACCATCGTCAAATCCAATAAGCATGAGACTTACTTCCAATTAATCAAGAAATTCAGATTCCAGGTCTTTTCAGCAATACAAACAAGTGATAGAAAACATGCTACGGTGAAGTGATGAGATCTAACAGTTCTGCAGTTTTGAACAGCAAGTCAATGGACCTGTTTCTAAGCTATTTTAGATCAATAACCAAAATGTTAAATAATGAAAATAGAAAGTAGATCTGCGTTAAATAGCAAAGCGCTTGAAATTTAGCCTTTGTTTGATTTTCGGGCTCTTGCTAACTGCGCTCTGTAGAGAATAAATTATATAGCCACATTAATAGTAGGTACCATGTTTCTGAATTAAAATACTCCACTTAATTTTGTACATTTTAGTCCTTTGTCTTTGAACATCTTCCAAGCGAGAATCAATCCATAATTCATCATTCATAGGTTGAAGTTTACGTTGTGAAATGTAAAATGACTAACATGATACCTTACCGAATATGCAACCACAGCATCGATCGATCACATTTTTTTTTCCTCATGGTGATGCTTCAAGAAAATGATAACATACTGCGCCTTGATCCATTTTAAATCCCCACACATGCTGTCGCTTCTTTATCACACACATATTATCCTAATGTGTCTAATTCCCCGCCATCTGATATTCAAATTGAACTTAATGCGTGCGATTATAAGATTGTCAGCGCAGATACAGGTGCAGAGATAAGCCTCTTCTTACTCAAAGCCTGCTGTTGTGATGTCTTACAAGCTGTGAAAAGGAATAAAACCTCTCCATCATCTGCCTTAAATCTCTATAGATCCTAATGGGGATCTGGGACAGCACATCTCGCAGGCATCGCTAGCTCGGAGGTGTCCTGTTGCATTATGCTTACACCCACTCCCCCCCCTGAGATGAGTTTACAGGTCCTGGGAGGGATCAAAGGCCTGCAGTCCCAGACACACGACCTGGATCTGGGGTCCCACTGAAATGTCAAGGGGTCGCACTGGGACACACTGGCTCGTAAGCAATGCGACATGTAACTCAGTAAACACATACTAACAACACATCCTCTATGGCAGACTATAAATGAGCTACAGTGCAAAAGGGGGAGGACTTGAACGCTCCAAGTTCAACAAGTGCAAGATCACGAAGAGGCTAGAGAAGTGGGTTGAAGTGAAAAGTAGCATCACTGATTAGGTCTTTATAAACATCTAGCCTTTATTTAATGAGGTTTATAGCAAGGTGGTACATTCCCTATTCTGTGTATTTTGCAGTTACAAGAAATCTACTGATGCTAATTAATTAACATGACTGATTAACTGTGCGAAAACAATGAGGCCAGTGAAAAACATCTTTTTACACTCCTGTTAACACTGCTGTCCCTCTCTTGAACAAGCATCTTTACTAGAAACAGCAATAAAGGCAAGATGTTACGGCAGCAGCTCAGTTGGGAAAGCGTTGGTCCATTAATCCGAAGGTTTGCAATTCCAGCTCCCACAGATGAATGCCGTTGTGTGCTTGGGCAAGACATTTAACCCACCTCACTCCCAGTGTCTGTGTACAATGTGTGTGAATGGGTCAGTGGTTCCTTGATGTAAAGCGATTTAAGTGCCTCGAAGGTGGAAAAGTATGATATAAAACTGTGATCATTTAACGCTACTGTAACATTTTTGTTTTAACTAACTTATAGGAGTACTACTTAGCTTTTAAGGTGGAGGGTATGCCACACATTTGTTTCCATGGAGACATTATTACTTTAAACAGTAAGATATTAAACTTCTCTATCTTTATGGTGACAAGCAGGTGACAGAACGAGGCCAAGTTACAGATCAGATCCATTGGGAGCGCACCCCGCACACAGGAATTTTTTTTTTTACATATTTTTTTATACAACACATTTAAAAATACCTGAAATTGAATTAATACAAGATAGATTTAATGGAAATCTAAGGAAAATCTTTATGGAGACAAGTAAGTGGTGTTAAATTGTGTATGCATGAATACTCCTGGCTATAATCATCAGAAACACAATAATTTATTTATATTATTTTAAACTGTATGGCTGCTTTTATTATCCTTTCATTGTCTTGTTGTTGTGTACAGTGCACTGGCTCCATAAATATTTATAATAGGGAAGATAATCCAATCTTACTGATAGCAATGTGGTAATAGCACAAAGAAGCTCGGGTGACTACAGGGATTTGAAGCTTATCGCCTCCACTAAAAGCATGGATAACCCGGAGCTACTGTTTCTTAAATCCGAGCCTTTTCGCAGTCTACAAAACTTCATAGGCTCAAGTGCACTGTAAAATACTGCACCAAGATTGCGTACTATCAAAGTCTACATATCTGAGCCAGTTCAATGTGATTAATGGCCTTTCTTGAGTGGGTGAACAAATATTAGCCAGTAGAGCAATAACCTGCGATGTAGAAAATATTTTTTTTATCCCAAGTCATCTATAATCATTTTAGCTCTATGCTGAGGAAAGACCTTGAGTTCATACAGTTGCACCAAGAGACAGAAACAAGTAGTAAGAAGATAAAATAGTAAAGGTACACTGAACAGACCTTGAACAAGCTGAACATGATTAAAAAAACATTACCAGAAATATTTGTTGATCAGGTTCTAGCTTGGAAATCCAGCTCAAGAAAGGTAGGTTTGAAATGAAACCCTTTCCACTCAAATTTGGGGAACTACTTTTGATATTTACATCACAGTGAATAGTATACTACCTGGGCAGATGTGTTTGTCCAGGATTAGGAATGTCAAAAATGATTTGGTTAATCAATAATTGTGATTATTCAGGTCATAATATAAATGTATAAACAAAAAGCAAAGCAAGTCATCTCTATACGTTTGACCCTGCCCTGGTGTATTCTCACATCCCACCACTAGAAGGTGTCTACGTTGCTTCTGTCTGCCAGCTTTAGCCTGGCAGAAGAAGACCAGAGAGCACACCCGAGTCCACATGAATAAAGGTCAGGTGAGGGAGGAGGGACAGGCTTTATATCTGCCATCTACTGGTAAAAAAGTCAAATAAATGTAAAGATATAGGTTTAAATATAATAATACATAATAATAAAAAAAGTATGCATATAGGATTTCACTGTTGTTTGGTCATAGTGCCAGTAATAGTTCAAATCATAAGTATAACATCCGTATCCAGGATAGAGTAGAGTTCTATGTCCAATGGGTGTAGTTCTACAAACACATTACAAATATGTAATAGGTACTACTATAAAAATCAAAGTCTAACAACCAGTGGGATTTCCTATATTCAGCAGTAGTGGTGTACAAATTACCTTGGCTACTCTCTGGGCCACCTCGCGTCCCACGGAGAGCCCCTGGACAAATGTGCGTGCAGCGATGAATGCGCGGGTAACCTGAGCCTTCAGCTTCCTGGGCACGTCTCCAAAGGGCTTCAGCTCGTCCGTGTACTTGCTGATGCACTCCAGATAGTCCTCAGTGATGACATACTGCGAGTTGAGCAGCGTGAACATGCGCTCCAGCAGCCGTGACCAGAAGTCATTAAGCATTTCCTCCAGGTTTACGTTCCCCCCGGTGTAATATCGTTTCAGCTCGGCAAAAAGGTTCTCAAACACCTCCGAGTTCTGCATGTAAGGTTTCCCGTAGGTCTTGACAAACATCTCGTTTAGGGAGCGCTCCGTGTTCTCCAACAGCTCCAAAAAGAATTCTGGGGAAAGAGGAGAATAAACAGTGAGATAAATTAACTGCACTATTTGTATTTCGCAATTCGCAATTCTAAGTACGATCCCAAATGTGATGATTAAAATGGGAATGCGGTATGTTTGGCATGATTGTACAAAAGACAAACAAGATCAAGGAAAAATAGAAAGTGATTTTGGCAGTACCAGACTTAAGATCTTGATTATTGTGTACACAGCAGATGGAAATAAACAATATATCATTTTTTGGAATACAAGGAAATTACTGGTAGCAGCTTATGCAGTGTGTTTTAGTTTCCTGTTATATGCAACATTTTGAGGACTTTTTCCCAAAAAAATATAATGATTTGTTTTAAATTGTTAATCACTATGGCAATGGTCCTAATTTTCCATCATTTTAAAATGTATAGATAGATAGAAAACACCAAACAGTCTGTGATACACTCCCATTATCCCAAATAACAATGGAGAACATAAAGTATAGTGATGTCAAACTTTAACTCATTTATAAAAGGTTTTCCTCAAGATCTGGATTAACTAATGATGATAATGACTGATGCATAAATGGGATTTAACAGGTGAATTAAATACTGCAACATTAGGCATCCCTTTAAATGATTTCATGATTTTTCCTTCAATAACCACTAGCTTCCCTTAAAGGCAACAAGCATTCGATTTGTAATGCATTGTCTTTCACCGTGTGCATAATAAAGATTCATTATGATAGACTTTGTTTGCCAAGTTTCCAGCTGTTTTGCATATCCACTTTAGGCAAGTTTCATTTGCTTGGTGACCCCTGTGACTCACCATAAATTTGCAGAAGATAATACTGCATATCACACCATCTGCTATCCATAATGATAGCCCGATCTCTCAAGGACCAATATTAAAATTAAATAGCCTTTCAAAAAACCTGCACATCCAAGAATAAAGTGTAATAGTTCGGGACTATCTGTAGAGTTTCTGAAGGGTAGCAAAGATTATGGGATGATTATGTGATAAGTCAGAACCCACTAATTGAAAGAACAGTGACCACAGAGGCAAAGCCAGTCATAAGAGACTTGAAAAGTGGCAATAATTAAAAATAATGAGCTTTGAGGTTGTAACAGCATGTCAGCTATTAATACCTTGGACGTCACAGCTACTGGCAAGATCTCCAGTGTCCCGAGCGCATATTGTTAACGCTGCCCAAGACATTATAGACTTAATAGGTTCACTCACGCAGCATGGCCGGTTTTAGCTGCGACAAGGCGAGCCATTTGAACAAGGGTCACGTGACACACCGCCGCCACGTCTCCGGTAAGAGATCCATCGTGCCGCGCTCAGAGCTGTGCACATTAAAGCCACTTATGAGAATGGCACACAACGAATGTAATGGATTCAAAGTGGTCATTAGCGCAGGTGAAATTACAGATGACAGCAAGAGAAACAAAATGGTATGTCGGATCTGATATCTCATCGCCATCTATGAAGTTATACAGAAATACATTCACGCGGAAAATACTGAGCAGTACATATTGTTTGGGGGTAGAGTTGGCACTTTTGAAGGTTGGGATGACACTTCTGCCATAACAGATGGAGAATGTTATACTACATTTCAGAGGTGCTAAGTTTAACTGAAATTTGTCGCTGTGCTGTGGAACGTTAAACATGACAGCTTGACATATCAGATCCCTTTGACTCATTTTTACACTATTAGAATTTATAGTGGCAATGTTATAAGAGTATACTTAGTTTTAGATGTAACAGCACTGTTACAAAAATGACTATGTGTCCCTACAATATTTATATCTTAGACTGCATTGTTCCCTTACCAAATAAATTAAACTCTGTACTTTATAGGTCCTTACTATCATTTCATATATTTTTTCTATGAAATGTTAATGTGTAGATGACATAGACTGTATAAAAAAAGTGGTCTAGGGGAGTGTAAAGTCACCCACAGTGTTTGGCTTCAGTCAAATGAAGCTCATTGAGGCGAATTTGGAGGCGAGTGCCATATCTGTAATTCTGACCTCGAGTATCATAGCAACCAAAGAGCGAATCCAGCGTGAGGTTGATGAAGGTAACACTCCTTCCCACCTGCAACGCTGGTTTAGCAGGGAGCGGGCGCTTAGTAACACTGTTAATCAAACCTGTAGCTAACGCTAGAGCAGAGGTGCCCAAACTTTTTTTGCTAAATAAAAATATCAGGATTATGTAGAGCGGGTTAATACAAACATTTTAAGACCAAAATGACGAAGCTCACTGCAGCAGTTACAGAGAGAGGGGTGACAAATTTTCAATGTAAAGTGAATTGGAGTCAGAGTTGATGGAGCTGGACGCGCACCCATCCTATTTATCCATTTTATACAGTCTACAGTAGAAGAAGAATGGACTATATCATGATGTCATCGCTGAAGGGAGTTCATTATACTACAGTGATTCCACTAATGCACAGACATTAACTTATAAGTACTAAATCAATGCATAAATAAGCAGCCCACATTAGGGGCAAAGGTATGAGGTAATTATGACTCACAAAGTGTACAATGGATCTTGCATTACTGTCAGACAATAAAGTGCGGTGCCATATATAGTGTTTGTCAAACGATGGTACTGGCAGTGCACAGGGATCATGAGGGAGAAGTCTAATTACGTTACTTTACAGTCACTTAGGTGTGATTTTATTTGTTCTTATTCAAATCAATCAAATAGGCTGCATTCACATGACTTCATAACATTCTACAATGCTTATAGTTTGGTGAATTTGCTGTTTAACTGTCAGATTTGAGATCCACTGACCTCTAATTCTCTCTCTCTAATTGCCAGGCCTACCCACATGAAACAAAAACTGGCAAACAGTTTAGTAGCGTCTTTTCTGTCAGTATAAATAAACAAAAGACAAATGATTTTCTTTCACAATAGCCTCGGAAAAGAGTGATTGTTGTCAGTTGAAAAGACTTTAAGACATGAGATTAATATTGCAGGTTTGTAGATCCAGTCCCTAACAAATAATGATAAGTTTCGGCGTTTGTGTTTTTGATATTTCTTTCAAAAACAGTGAATGTTCCATAGAGTCACATAAGCCCGTGCTCATCATCCGAAATTATGACATGATCAAATTGTGGGACGTGTATGCAACCTACTGTGTATTAACTTGCTCTAATAATGGATAAAATGGCATATACTTAAGAATTTTGCTATGGCATTCATGTAATATGCCCTGAAAAGACATTAAAAAATACAGAAAGTGTGACTAGGCCTGTCACAATAAAAAATTTAGAAGCACAATACATTGCCACAGAGATATACTGTGATAAACTATAGTATTAAAACGACTTTATGCCAATCAGATTCTTGTAAAAGTAGTTTTAAATAGACAGTATCATGAAGAAATCTGAACTGCAACATATAAATAACATAATGAAACAATAATTTGCCATAAAAGTCACTTATTCAACCTTTTACAGCACAAATGTAATTGCATTAAAGCAAAAATACCCCAAATCTTCTCACTTTTACACTGAAATGGCACACATGATAGATTCTGAGCCCCAAAATATATAGTTCCAGGTTTCATATTCTGACAGGTGTAAGTGTGACTAATTTGAACTTTACTTTTGATATTTCTTTGATATAATGCCTCATGTGGTTTCACGTTTATTAATTTCTCTACCATTTATTTTATCTATCAATATTTATAAAGAGAGAGCCCAATGAGACTCTTTTTCATGGCTGCCCTGTTCAAAAAACAAAAAACAAACAAAGCAAATGAGTACATAAGTCCATTTAAAATATTAAAACGGGAGCAGGTGTGAGTAAAAATGTTCGTTACCAGATTATTAAAATGCATTTGAACATGACAGTGATATGACAACACTAAATGTCTGTGAGAGTTTGATGTGTGTAAACATGCTGCGGTCTGTTGAGACACGCTGAAAAAGGCCGTTCTTAACACTTATTCCTTTTGACAATGATCTATTTTTAAAAACGCGGTGTTCTGTGTTTATAATTTAACTGCACAATGCGTCAATTAAAATAGAATTAATTAGCAGCGTAATTGTAAGAGTAATCCATTGTTAATGTATATGTATTTGACACTTATTTAAACATGGTTCATTAAATTAATTAAATGGAGAAAAGACCATGAGTACTTATGTGCACTCTAATTACTCCAGAGCCATCTCCGAGACACAGTGGAATGGAATATTTAGTGAAATATTTGACAGAGAGAATAATTGAGGGAGCTGGAATAAATATTTAATAGAATTACTAATTAAGACGTCTGTCCCATTGAATGTCTATGAGAGCTTAAGAGCTGGAGTAATAATGCAGCAAGGAGCAATTCCACTAGGGCTGCAAGATTATTTGAATTTTGAATGGACGTAATCGAAAAAGTACCATAATTTCCTTCACAAACAACAAAATGCTGGCCTGGGAACGCCTTGGAGTCCCACCGGAGGAGTTGGATGAAGTGTCTGGGGTGAGGGAACCCCCCACCTGCCCTGTCTACCCCGTCTCCTGCGTAAAAACTGCTATCCCTGTAGTTTAAATCTGTACAAACACGTTCTGAAATGTGATTTTTGAGTTAGTGAGTTCATATTTCTGTCTCCTCCTGGCTGCGTTTAAAATGTGAACTTTGAACAGAATCCTATTATTAAAACATAAATTGCACATCGAATCGCAACGCTTGTCAGTTTTCCCAAATCGTTCAGCCCTAAATTCCATTAGTCTAACTTGCATAGATTTTAATGATAAATGGGATGTAGGTGGTATCGTTCTGCGTGTGCTGGGGTACCACACTGGGCTTCTGCTGGTGATAAAAAACAAATGCCATGTTTGTGAGGCTCCACAGCTGCATGCGCTCACAGAAAAGCTGCTGATGGATGCTCGGTAGATGTCACACGTGTCAGTAGTCTCTCTCCTTCACACGTCTCAGAACGCCAAGCTCCTATTTTAAATCATTGAGCGCGCTGATGGGAAAAAGGCAGGCTGCGTGCTTTACATTTATAAGGGGAGCTGTCTACTGTGTTAGTACATTCGCTGTACTTGAAACACCTTCGGAGGATACCTGAATGAAGACAGAGGAATTCATTATTGATGTGGCCAAAGACTTGACAAGAATTGCGCACACATCTCTACCAGCTCACGAGAACTACTTGTAATAGACTTATAGCCTATATATGGCTCCAACATAATCCTTTTGTTGAACGTGGCATTGTATTGGAGGTTTGCTAGAAGTAAGGATGCCCAGACACAGACACAGATGCAAAACTAGATGCTTATTTGAGCAAGTAATGACACTGAAAAAGAATCAAAGACACTGGTCAAACTTGGACCTTTCCTGATATAACGATTATTATCACTCGGAAAAAGTAGCAGTTATATACCATAAAGTTGACTTTTTTTTTTATAAGCCGGGTCTTTAAAATGATTAGCTGAATATAAACTTAAAAATGTATTAATATTAAAATAATATTGAGCCAAACTGAGTCAAATGAAGGCACCACACGACTTCAAAAATGTCCACAGTGATATCATAACTTTTTTCTTGCAAGGTGAAATGCACATCTCCTCAGTACACTTAATGTAAAATGCCATTATTTAAGTGGAATATACTTGGAAAACAGAGATTATAGTTGAAACACCATAAGAGTGAGAGCATCTGGAGTGGTCTCAAACAGGGCTGGAGCACGGTTTCTGCAGACTGCGCTGTGAACCTGAGCTGACCTTAAACACCAGCCAAGGTGTGGAGATGTGACTGGAATGACATCAACAGCAAGGACCCAAATGGAAGTTGGCAAGGCAGAATTAATTACTGAGGTCCTGTGAACTGTGAACAGCTGTAACTTAGAAGGACGTGGAAAGCTGCTGTGGCTCTTATTAAAAGTTCGCTACATGTTAAGACACAGCACGTCTTTTTCTCAGAGTTTAATTATCTTGTATTGGATGATAAACCTGTTTGAGAAAATAGCAGGGGCCTTAAATTATGTTCTAGGCAGCAAAATAGAACGACTCAAGCCGAGGCAATTGTGCTAACAATCACACAACAGGGCTGGGTCGGCTGATCTAAAAACATCCAGTGGTCATTTTTAGTAAACAATACCACATGTTTTTTGCAGAAAATGTGAATTTGTCCAAAAATGGTTTACAGCTTGATATCAAATTGTCTTCTCCTTGTAATCTTTCATTCACACAAGTACCACACACTGCCTGGCTGTACACTCATAGCATTCACTGCAGAGGACCTCTTCAAACTGCGGGTCCATCAGCAGCTCGGCTCATTGAACAGGAGGTGTGTGTCCACAGACCAGGGCCAAAGAAGGAACATGACAGGCTCACATGTTATGTCTCCTTCTTCCACTATTCTTTTATATAAGCTTCAAACGCACTGAAACACTCTGGAAAAAGGACAAATATGTAACAGAGTTTAGTGCAAGACTGAGACGTGTGAGCATAATGCAAAAATACACCCAAACCCAACATTAGGATTATGAACTACTGAGTGAAGATAATGACACTGAAAAATGTTAGTAGTATGTCACGTTGGAGTCTATCCCAGCACCTATTCTGTTGTGTTATGACCTCAATCAGGTTCACAACGGCAGGCTAATATACACAGCGCAATCACTTAGACGCACAACAAAAGCTAATGGCTCATTCATCATTGATTTAATAAAACTATTCTGAAATCACTTCTTAAGCACAACACAGGAGTCCGTAACTGACAATCATGCAGAAATCCTTGATGCCTTTATTAAATGTAGTACTATAATTAAAAATACAGTTAATTGATACCAAGTTCCCAAGAGTTTACTGCTAAAGCTTCCCCTACAGCCCAGCCATACATTTATGCACTTGTACATCCACACTTGGCAGCTGGAAAGTGCTCTATAGCCTTTTTTATGGCTGGCTGCTCCTCTAGATAAGTGCTTTGCTCAAGGGCACAGTTGTGACAGCAGCTGGCAGATGCTCTCTGGCACTTTTTCTACTGTAAATGAGTGCCGCTCCTGACCAATAATAACGACAACATCAACTTGTGCAACATAACAAATAAAGCTTCTGGAATGTGTTTGTAATTTTGTCTAGCCAGAAGTGACAGGTTAAATGAATAGGAAACTTTTACAATATTATGCAAGCTAGAGTTATAAACAAATATTTGTGGAGTCTAACGGCGCTCAGGGCACAGTTAGCATTTCAGATCAATTGGACACGGTGCACCACTTGTTATTCTGTTTGTTTCCCCGCACCATGCTGTTCTGGGTCAGAGAAGGGCTAACTATTGATTAGCAATTAGGACAAAGGAGGGAAGAACCAGCCATTAACATTCATTTGTCTAATCTTTTTTAGCTTCCCTGTGGTATAAAAAACAAACTTTACTGAAGGTTACATGGACTACTTGATATGCAACTTTGTAAAACGACTGGGGCTGCTCAGGTGTTTGGTGTAAGATGATATTTCTGCATTTGTTCCGCGTTGATCTTGGCACTGACTAGACGATGCTCTCTCAATGTGACACATAGGCTGCAGTGTCAGGCAGAGCGTGGGCTGGCCTACCACTGTCAGCTACAGTAGCACTCACTGCAAAGCCGGCGTGCAGAGGAGAATACACATGCTCTGACTCTGTGTAGGAGGCACTCTGGAGCAAGGTGCTAAATAGACGCTAAAAAGCATCTAAATGAACTGGCCCTGTTTGATTGTTAGGGTCTCTAATGAGATGTTCCAGCTCTAAAAACAAAAGCTTTTGCAAATAGAAAAACAGAAATCACAAATATCATCTGAATCGGATATTTTAGAGGAAGCAAAATTATTTTTTGTTATTTTTTTGGAAGCTTTGTGAAGGAAGACTATAATAATAAAAGCAAATTGCATAAAGAACAATGTGGGAAAGGATGCCCTGACTGTGCTCACTTTACTTGCTAAAAACTAGCACATGACAGGGCCTTTGTCAATAATATAGTTAGTTATGATTATTAGAAATGAAATTGAATTCATGACGACATATAAAAGTGGTAAGCTTAAAAAGAAACAATGCAACTAATAAACATGGACCTGAGACTCTGAGTGAAGCCATGAGGTTTATAAGTGATACACAAACAAATTTAAACACTTGAGAATGGACATTTCTTAGCACAACAGCAGCACAAACTCTGTTGTAGATCTGTTGTTGCTGAATGGATATTTGATGTAGTTTCCTAAAAAAAAGCCTAAAAAGCCTGTATTGAGTGTCCCTTATTTCCAGAGAGGTGGCCAGCAGAGACCCTCCTCAGACTGCGAGTCTCCAGACAGTGCTGCAGTGCCAAGCCCTGTACATGACATCTGCTCCAACGCTGATGAAATTATGGAAAATGGCAGTGAATCTCAGGAGAACTCTGGGTGCCTGGAGCCATGCATCTAAGTGCTGCTGGACAAACCCCCACTCCCCCTGCAGCTCCTGACATCCACTACCCTGACAGCCACCGATCAAAATAACACTTATTTATTTATGCACACTTCCTGGAATCACATCTGGCCATAAGAAGAGCACTTTCCTGGAAAAATCAGACAGACATCAGCCCTGCCTTTGTGACATTGAGTTTCTGGGCAAAGTACGATCGTCTGAGCGTTGGATGCTGTAACTCAATAGCATTTGTTTCATATTATAGTTTCAAAAGAATGGGCAGAGGAAGACAAGGCATTGACTGCACCATATTAAATGGCCCTATTAGTCACCCAAACATTTGTTCAGATCAAGGCAATGAAGTATATTTAGACACATACAAATATCCAGTCCTAGCATTGTAGCGAAGGTCTGTATTATGCTATTCAGAGCAAGGATATATTTAATCAGACATGCATTTGAACAGCATTAAGCTTAAGAGCTGTTGTTGGTTTACTGCATTCAGAAATATAGAAGCTGTGTTTCAACATTTACTGCCATTTAACAGTATATCGATGTTGATATTATTACAGTGAATACTGTTTGGTTTCGCAATAGTAGTAGTGCACTGTGCATGTCCCCTGCTCTGCTCTTTTCTATTGATTTTATTGCTGATGGCATTTACAACCACAGAAAACTTTGCATGTAAATAAAGAGTTACAAGTCAAGACAAGACAAAATGCAAGCCACAAAAAAGTCAGTGTAATCTATCTACCAGTGTTTTTATTCTAGTGTTGGCACCGGCTTTGTGCTTTGTTATTGGTAAAAGTGAAATATGTTTGCTCTTTTCTAGATATACTCGTCACATACACAAAATGGAATCCACATTCAGAGTTAAAATACCAAGCACTATTTGGACGGGGATACAGTATGTTTCACCTGCAGCACTGCGCACAGTTGTAGATTTAACCACTGCCTCTTCCCACACAGTGTAAAGTAGGGAGCTGGAGGGATTATTATTTCTCATTTAAGGGTAACTAGGAGCCAGGAAGGCCAGCGAGAGGGAGAGGCAGTGCCGGAGCTTCAGTAATGAGTATACTGGCTCCCATAGCAGAAGCTCGGTGCACACGTGGTGGTCAAAGCAGTCACCAAGGGGCTAAGACGAGATCACACACTGCACACAATCACCAAACAACCTTAACAACGAACTGTTTGGCTCTGAACTGCTGTTCCAACTGTCAATCAACTGTGCAAGAAACCGTCTTTGTCTAATCCAACCACAGCGCCCTCCAGTCTGTAGCATATTGAGATTTGTAACTCTGTCTCCACATGAGGATGGACAGCTACAGAACATCAAACAAGTGAACCTTTTCTAATTAAATCATACAGTCTCTCCCATTTCTGTGACATTTTACTTTAAAATGTTCTATTAAAACAAAAGAAAAGATAATTTAGTATTCCCGAAGCACTGAGCGAAGGCAAGACTTACCATCAAAGCGTTTGTGTCTGGAAACAAAGGTGCTCCTCAAATTGTGGCTGGTTTCATCCACTGAAGTTTCAAAGTCATGTTTGCTCTGTTGGCCAAATTTGTCTTCCATTTCCACAGTGCAACACGTGTTCCCCTGCGGACACACCCGCAGATGCTCACCTGCAAAACACAAAGATACATAGATTTTTTTTATTCACAGGTAGATTATTGTAGAGCGCAATTTGTACACAAAGTAATTCAAAGTGCTTTTCAGAACAAGAGGGGTCAAAACCAAACAATTACAAATAAATAAAACCATAAATAATCATAACACATTTATTTGGAGGATAAGCCCCTTGAGACGAGCCATCTTGTTTTCGAAGGGGTCCTTGACAAAAAAAATGTAAGAGAAGACTGCAGTCCTTTCAGAGCACAGATATTGCTTGGTGCTCGGTCATGGAGGGAGTATGCAATATATATTTTGACAACAATATTAGTATTAGAATAATGTGGAATGTGTATATGTGTGTTTTTGGGATTCGTTTTTTTCTTTTTTCCTTTTTTTTTACTGCGATAATGTCATGTAAGGTGAAACAGATATTTCTCATCACTATAAACAATTATTTGAAATCAAAACGAACAGTAATAATTATGCTTTTTGGTTTATTAACTCATGACTGCTGAGCGTTAGAAGTCATTTCACTGGTGTTTCTCATTTAGCCTGACAATAAGAGATATTATTGACTAGGGGTTATGAAATTCAAATCAGTGGAGAGAAGAGATAATACATTCGTTTCAAATATTCTCTGTGCCCATTACATAATTGATGACATTGGGGAAATACCAAAGTGAATCAAAAGTTAATGGTCTACATCATTCCATTTTCCACAAGCAGTCACTTTAGAAGAGCATATGAAAGCACAGACTCAGTCCACAACAGCTTTTATTTCTTCATTTCACAGCCTAAAACCAATATGACCATGGGAGGGTGAGCACAACAGGAAATGGAATGAGAATGCAATCCACAATCCACTGATCAGACAGTCAAAGGGGCAGCTGATGAAGGCAGCGCTGAGTGTCCACAGAGTGTGATGGAGATACAGGTCCAGTGGAAATGAACTGCGCGTGTGTATTATCCTGCACCAGCTGAGACTGACAGGAGCCGCATGAGGAGCCAGTGTGGTGCAACATGTGCAGGTGTCACTGACAACACAGGAGCACGGGTTCCTCATTCACCATTAGTGTTGGATGGATGACTGAACAGCACTGAACAACAACAAGACAGCTGGTATTTTATGGAGCTGCTTCTTATTGCTTTGTTTCTGCCTCTAATTACATCTTTGTGCAATAGAAATGTACTTTAACATGGCTGGACAGTCCCAAAGACGTTTTTATGTATATTGGAATTATTAGAAGTCACATTCAACCCACATTCTACTGTGTTGATACTAATTTATTTTGTTGGCTCCTCTTGCAGCTTTTAGAAACGAGAAGTCATTCATACAAAAAATACATATTATTTATTACCCAAGCCCTGTGCACAGTTTTCATAGGCCATCTAACCAGGGACTTTATATGTCCTGGATGGGAAGAACGTAACAATCAACAGCAACAAATATATGGCTAAAATCAATGGCTTAGAATCGCAGAGGCCTTGACCTTTAACCCTCGATGTCATATTAGCAAACAGTCCTTTTTAAGGCTGAATTGATGTTTGCTATAAATGCAGCATCCGCAATTCTAGGCCTTGACCTTGAAAAGTAAAAGAGAAATTCAAATCTGTCAACTGGACAAAAAGTTGTAGGGGTGAAGACGTTTCGCTGCTCGTCCAAGCCGTTTCTTCAGTTCTGGTCAGATTACTGGTGGATTGTGCCTTATATCTATATGAAGGGGGAGCTTACACAGACATCATGACCTTGAATGTCCAAAACGATGAGGGATGAAGGGGCCGATCCTTCTTTTTAAGTTCTGATACAAATGATGTCAGATGAATCAATCGGCAAAATAATATGTAGTTGGAACCGAGTTAGACAATGACCCATTTTCTCTGCTCCTATTCTTATCAAGGGTCACTGCAATACAGGTGGGTGTCTCAAGCAAGGACACAATGACAGCGTGTGCTTCAGGCAAGATCTGATTTGGTCCATAAGGCTGATTAATGACAGAAAATTATTAACTTATACATCTACATAAAGTTAAGCAGGTGACAGCAACAGGTCAAGATATATGGAGAGGCTCGCTCATATTAACAATCCATCGTTAGCAAAAAATAACTAAAAAAAACATCTGTGATTGAATAAATTCAGGGAGGAAAAGTTTGTCATAAAAGCAGTTACATCTCCATGGAGACAGGCAGGTGGTGGACTAAAAACGTTGCATGGTGCATTTTCTAATTTCAAGACAGTTGGAGTGAAAACAGTATTGCTTACAGTGCGATGATGACACAACAACCAGCTTTAATGATTAAAAAAAACTGTTTATCACATGAATTCATTAAGATCTTCGATTCGAAATATTTCCTCCTGATGTGCATCGCCTACAGTGATTAGTCAAAGAGAAACAGCTGTAAAGAGATGGAAGCTATAAAACCCACATGCAGCAGCCGAGAGCGAGCTGCTTTTAAATGAGAGTGCACTGCGGTGGATTTGCAACACTTTGGTTTGTGCGTACGACAATTTTTGGCCACCGGGGTCTACAAATGGAGATGCAAGGTGGTATTTTGGCCTTGTAAACTTCAACACAGGAATTTATCACAGACATATCCACACTCCACTAGCAATATGGTCACCTCTTTAAAAATACAAAAGCCTAATTAACATCCGGAAGCTTTAGAATAGAAACATGAGCTGAAATGTCATTATGCCATTATGCGGTATAGTTGTTTCTTATGTTTGATAGTTCAAGATGGAATAAATAAATATCAAACCTGTTATGTTCATTTCTTTTGAGACTTTGGAATGGAAATTATACTGCTGTGGCTCTCCATAGTCTTCTCTGCTAATGAATGATTTAGGGACATCTCAAAGTCAGTGTTAGATCATTTAAGACTGTGGCTGTGGCTGGTGACCTACTGTAGCATTTTAATTTGCAAGATATATTGTGTATAAGTGAATAAGTGTAACCAGTTCTTTACTGTGTTTACAAGGAAGCATTAGAAATCTTTTATAGAGCAACACTGAGGTCATTTTTCAAGTGAATAAAATGTCTTTGACTACTGGAATTTTAACTTTTTTTGAATAAGGCTTTTTAATTACTTTTCACAGTTATATGTCTTTTCGGCCACAATTGGTTTGCTTTTTGTAAAGCCAAGGTTGAAAAATGAGTGGGTGATTTTTTTTTTTTTTTTAAACTGCCAAGTAATTTAACAAAACTGTATAAAATAGAGCCAAAGAGATTTCTGTTAATATACTTGGTTAATAGGTTCTTTACAGCGGTGAGAGATCAGCATGCCAAATAATTAATTTAAGATTAAGCCTAAGGATGACAAGCAAGTGAGACAATGGTATCCTTAGCTAACAATAATTTAGAGCTTCTATTTAATATTGCAAGGAATCCTGCAATACTAATCAGGAAGCATGTTACTGGCAAATCCCATTGGGCCTATCTTCAAGTGTGGCCTTTTCATCAGATATGTCAGGGAGAGCCATGGAGAAAAAAAAATCAATTTTGACACGACAACCCTTCTGTGCACTCCGGGAGTCTCAACAGAGCAAAACATCACTTAAAAATAAGCCTGCCATTCATCAACATATGGGAAGGGGCTTTCAGGGGACTCACCACTCAGCAAAGAGCCACGACCTTCTGAGCCAAGGTTAAAATAGTACCACGCCATCTATCTCCAGAATCCGCATAGGCAGAGCACCACACAAGCAATGTGTCCAAGCAACGGTGTGATTTGTGAAGAGAGGCAGGAGACAGGTGAAGTCTGTTTACTTCACCTGTCTCCTGCCTCACAGCCCTAACACATTCAGGACAGAGCGCTCATCATTATGGTAGTATTGACCAATCAAGTCCGCTGTGCTTCCACTGTAGGGAGTATTATAACTGTTGATGATTTATACTGTATTGTGCGAGTTCTTTATATCATAATGTCACGTCAGAGTTGAGTTCTGTGGGGGGTAAATATTCAAATTTGTACCATTTCTCTTATTATGTTCAGGTTAATTCTATCAGAACTGTGTGAACTGTTACATTATTCTCTACCACTGGTTTGTGGCTTTTCTGACCGTGATAAAACATGAAGTACAGATGAAAAAAAACTGAGACTAAAGTATAAGGTAGACTTTGAACACAATGAACTAATGGCCCACATTGTTCCATTGTTGTAAATGTTCTGGACTCAGCAATTACATGTACCAGTACTACACTCTGTGGTCAGGAATAGTAATAATCATTGCGACAATCTTTTTACACAGGTTGGTATGTTAATTGTACAGGCATTGTACTGAACATTTACCAAAAACAGATCATTAAATCTAGTTCATTTTTAAACTGCAATGGTCATACTTCACTTTCCGACATTTTGAAAATCAATTTTTCATTTTTTTTTGTTCCTAAGCACATTTCAGAACTGCTAAAACAACTAGCACACCACCCAGCAGTACTACTTCAGGGTTTATGATTAAAAAAATGCAAATAATTAGATGCAGACAGTGCAGAGGTGAGGTCTGACTCTGTCTTTACAACATAGTGTGCTGGGCAAATTGGATTTTACATGTAAGAACAAAATGGCTGTTGATTTGTTTATCCAATTCGCAAGATAATTAAAAAATAGGCTGTGGTCTCGTCTTCCAATATTTTTTTTCGAATTCATAAAACACAGACCGACATGCCTCTCCTCTTTGTTGAGCCAAGTGCTGTGGTGCTGTTTGTTTGTTACTTTTGTGGCACCGCTATGTGTTTTTTTGGGTTTTTTTTGTGAAAGCCTGACCAAGCACAATGGAAGAGTGATTTCCTCTCACAGCTCTGAAAAAAGAGCTGGGTTCTGGTGAATTCTGACTAAATATCCCTCCCGGGTTCACCTCTGTGGGCTAATCTCAATCCTCTATTTATCCAAGGCTAACTGCGGGAAGCATCAGCACCCGGGCCGTTGAACAAGTCAAACACGCATACATAGTAGCACATTAACATCCAAATGACAAGAAAAAACAAGTGGCCTTATCTAATGTCACAAACAAACTCCAACAAAGAAACACGTTGGGGGAAAAAGTGAAAAAGTTGTATTTTAATGAGAAGGATTTATGCATGCACGCTGTCATTTATTAGCACCTATACAAGCAGCAGTCGTAAGTTGCAATTACTTTGTGTCACTCAAACCAATGTAATCAAATTGGAGTGTCAGTCAAATCAGGCGGCTTATTATCAGTGCTAATGAAGCTCTACAGACACATTCAAATGCGACCTCCTTCCTCTGAAGATGTGCTCTCATTGTGCTTTTCAGAGGTGCCATTTCAGTATATTAGCATAACGTTTCAGACATCCATATTTTATTATTAGTTATTAAAAACATTTATTAAGTAGTAATACTTTTTGAATCTTCATCACATCTGTCGGACATGGCTGTGACTGGAGCTAACACCCCCCTAACCCCCCTCAATAATGATGTTCAGACTAAAAAGAATTAAAGAACTACCAAACAAAGAGTTGGCATATGCTGCTGTACGATTTCAGTCAATAGGACAATCTGGGTGTTTCTGTTCAGGAGATGAAAGTGTCAGTTGATGGAGCCAAGGTGGGCCAACTCTCTCAAGTATTCATCAGTGTACACCTGGCTAAAGACACACACGGCAGCATATGTGCTCTGCCATCTGCTCTGTCCCACCACAAACTTTCAAACCACTCTCATCCTGAAAAACCCACCGTCTGTGTCAACTCAGGTCCTCATGGGTTGAAGCACAGAACTATTGAAGAAAAAAAAAAAAAGGCCATTTATTTAAAAGATTTTCAATTTGTTAGATTTTTTTTTTAATGTAAGACACTTAATAGGAAGGACGTAGTAGGTACTTCAACTGTCTCACGTTATTAAGGTGGATTCACAGTCCTGGTTTGAGCAAAACGACATTCTGTTGCAGACTTGGTTTAGTAAATGGTCACATTTATATAGGGCTTTTCTACCTTTCAAGGCGCTCAAAGCACTTAACATCAAGGAACCACTCACCCATTCACAGAAACACACACTCATCCACCAGTGTGCGCAGACGCTGGGGGCGAAGGGGGTCAAGTGTCTTGCTTAAGGACACAATGACAGTATTCATCAGTGGAAGGTGGAATTGCACCGCCAACCTGTGGGTTAGTGGATCTGACTGCTCAACCAATGATGTTCCTTTTGGGAGTGGGATTCAATCCGCCAACCTCTACCAACTGAGCTACTGCCAAACCAATACTTTAGCCCTGATGTACCCAGTTTAATCCGAGTTTTGATGATTTGTGCATGTGTGAGCAAGGTGAATGTTTTCTGTTCTTATAGTTCAGTTTTCTGGAAAACAACCAAAACCAGAAAAAGAAAAAAAAAAAAAACATGTTTGGATATTTAGTGGATTTTAATAGTTGTTCAATTTCTTTTTTTTAAATAGAGGGCTAAAACATAAATTAAATTAGTAATTAATTATATAAAATGCACCAAAATGCAGCTTGCGCACCTTGTTATAAATAAAAATGTGCACATATGTAGGGACAGAGGGATAAAAGCTCTACTTGACAACATGAAGGTCATTCTATTGATCTTCACACTGACTGACCATTGCCTTTCTGTGTTTAGACCTTACTCCCTCTGATTCCATGGATTCTCCCTGGGTGGCTTCCTCTCTTTATGCATGTTACACTGACAAGGAGACTTGAAGATGCCTTGAATCATAGTCCAGCCTTATTGTCTATCCTTAGATGTAATCATTTCCAACAAGGACAAATTGAGTAAGATAAACTTTCCGTCTGTGAGACCTACACTGAGCCATCTCAATTGAAATGCAAACCACAGTCTTGTTTACCACTCTACACAATCATCTCAAATGCATTTTTAAATTTTATTTGCAGCGAATACGCATTCATAAAGTATCCTACCGACTACTGAATGACAGTAAAAAAGGTTGCAAATAACCGTCCCCTGGGACATATATGCAACAAAAGCTTAACAACTGCACAAGCCGGAGCTGTGCAAACTTAATGAGTTTGATTACAGGATAACTGCGGAGAACGCAAGGAGCTGTTCTATATAAAGGAGGTTAGCTGGAGGTTACTGTAACTCACATTCCCATCAAATACGCATGAGCTGATCCGGGATGCTGTCAGAAGTCCATCACGCATTATGTACGTCGTTAGGGAGCATGCATTGGCTCCAGGTCACATGATCACTGACTGACTGACATATGGGGCCATACAAGGAAATAGCATTATCTGCAAGAAGATCAGAAAAGATCAACGGCTGCAAATGAAACATAAGGATCTATAAATCTGTGAGTTCCTGGCAGGCTTTTTCTTTACACTTTTAATAACATCTCCAGGGGATCGTGATCTTTTATGCGCTCACCAAAGTTAGATCCAACATCAGTCAAAATTGAAAGACACTATTTCTATCAGACTTAAGGTCATGTCACTAGTCATAATGAAAGGCTGATGTTTTATATACCAGGAGGTGGGGTTGTGGGGGGGTTGGTTGGGTGAATCCAGAGCATGTATGTGTGTCCTTGGGTGAGCGAGGACAGGTTCAAGTAGAAAACGAATTCTCAGCAACATAAAACACAACGCAATAAAAGCAACACAGTACAATGGTGTGATGGTACTCTTCATCCTCAGGAGAGTCAGCGTGAAGGGAGAAAGGACAGGAAGAAAGATGTTGAAACGGTTTCCGGCTCCAAAAGTATGTGTCAGTTTTGTGGAATATGTCACAATCTGCCACGCTGTACGCTGGGTTCACTCAACATGCTGCTGTTTCATATTGAAATATTTTTAAATGAGCAAAAGACATATGCTTTGAGGTTAGAGACTTAAATACACAACGGCCCTCGGTCATTGCATGGAAAAAGTAAAAATTATTTTGTGAGGATATTCAAGGTTAGGATCGAATCATTTAACAAGCAGTATCCATTTGTATGAATATGTTTTATGCTGTATTGATAGAAATTGACTGGCTTGAGAATAACATTGTACCTGTGTTCTTACTGCTTAGTAGAAAAATGAAATACATAACAGTATGATGCAATTCAGTACAGGACTTACGTTACTTTAGCCAAAGGCCCTCCCCATTTAAACCCACTGCGCTGCACTTGTAAATGTGACTTAACTTCCAATGAACGTATAAATGTAAAATTGGTCATTACCGAGTATGGTATATGGCTAAAAGGGGTTCTTACACTTATGGAAGCCAATTCTGCCTGTCCCCAAAACTTTAAAGATTACATCTGCATATTCTGGGCTATTTGAACAAAAGATGACAGCGATATTCTTTCAGTTATGCATTAATTTGAGAAAGATAAATGCACGAATAAAAATCACAATATGCTTGACCTCTGGGGGATAATAACAGTGGAATATTCATGTGAAAATAACCTTCTGCAGGTGCAACAGTATAATTACAACCAAGATTAATGTATGGATTTCCCTGGTAACATGACGGGCATCACGTTTAGTGGTGACAAGCACATAAACATAATCAACATATGTAGCACTATGCCTGGCTTGAATATTTATTGAGTAGCATGTAATAAAAAGCCCTTTGGAGGTATGAGAGGACCCGAGTGGATATTGGATACACATGAGCAGCACGCCTAGCAGCCCAGAGAAAGACAAGTCTACCGGGCCGGCGCTCTGCCTCTCCCAACGTCAACTGGTGAAGTGGAGCGTGGTAGAGCGGTGCCCAAGGTAACAGCTGGTGGTTGTGTAGGGACCATCGGAGTCCAGAGACCTGTACTGATCACTCGCTTTCACTCTATGTGTAGTTTAAAGACTTACTGACTTACTGACTGCACTTCTTTCCACATGGCCTCTGGTGGAGCGAGAAAACGAGCACACAGTGTAAAGGAGGATTTGGTAGTGCAGTCAAAAGTATTGAAAATCAAATACTAAACAACGCTAAAACTAGTATCGAAACTAGATACTTATTTGAGCAGGTATCGATGCTAAAAAAGTCACATTCGCAGGACAGAAATGAACCTTTTCTGAAAAGAAATCACGAGTTCGCAGGACACGAAGACTAGAACCTTATGGAACCTACGGGAACTAGTTTCAAACTGGAGAAATGTGGCCCTCCACATCACGATGTGGCCCTCGATGGGTTTGTTATGATGGTCTTAAAATGTCATTTTATCAGGAGATACGCAGTTACACAGCCATATTATTACATCTAGGCAAATACATGTGCAATATTTGAAACTTGAATAAGTAATAAATACAAAAACTGTTTATTCACAAGTTAGAAAAGTAGTTAAGATTTATTTTACATCTGGCCCTTTGGGAGCAGCCATTTTGCTGATGTGGCCCTTGGTGAAAATGTGTTTGACACCCCTGGATTAGATAGATATAAGACCACCCGGAAAGTACTATGTTAAAAATTAGATTCTATTGTCTAAAGAAAGAATGTTTTTATATATCACTGCGGTATCAGAATCAGTATTGAGTATTATCATATTATCATTTTAGTATCGTGACAACAGTAGTATATGTGCAAGTTCTAGGTCTGGTTAAAATCTGATAAAGCAGTTCTCATCTTCATTTATGAGCTTAGTTTATTGGCTGCTTGTTTGGTCTTGCAGGCCACTTGAACAGTTCACTCTTTAGCAACGCAAACGCAGAGTTATGAAAGCACAGTTGTATTATACATTTGAGTCACAAGTTGATATACTTTTTTTTAACTATTAGCAATCTATTTTTCTATCCATCTCTTCACATGTCTGAAGCTAGATTTTGGTTGCAGCAGTGAACCTGTTGCAGAAGTACTAGGCTAAGTACTAAAATTTCAAACAGTATGGTTCGTTTTACTACAGGTGATGTATTTGAACCCATCACTGTATTCTCTGTCTCTATTTTTTTTGAAAAAGCAGGTTGTCCATCGCTGTCTGTTAGAAGAGAACAGCACTGAAATGAAATGTATCTATAAGAGTCAACTTCAAAAAATGACAGAACGCCTCCGCTGCTTCTTAATCATTGATACTGGAACATTTAATACCAGATGACATGACTGCATAAGGCTAAGGACAAGCAGCGCCAAAACTGAAACGGCAAAGAGGTTTTCAGCTGTGTGGTTTCACAAAAATGGACAACACTTCAAGGAAAAGCGAAACCGCAATTTAATAATCTGGTAACTAACTTTAACCCTTTAAAGACTGAGCACATTATAGACCCTTATTGCTCGCCTAGACTTTTTTTTTTTCTTTTTTTAGCCATAGAACTCATGTTAGAGGATGTACTTTCCCCTTTTTTCCACACAACTACCTCTATTTTACATATCCATCCTCATTTTTCCTTTGATGCTTCAAATAACCGACTGGGAGAATCCCGGAGGCACCTGTGCTCTGATTGGTCATCTTTGACGCACAATGTAAGCACATTACCGTAATGACAGAAACACATGTAAAGAGCCCCATGCCTCTGCTTTGAGATGCTGTTTGAATTTACACAAAAGCACAGTTGGTTGCAGTGTAACAACAATGAAAAGTCTGCAAATCTATCGCGGCAATAGCACCCAACGCTATAGGGTTAATACACACACCTGCACCTGTTTTGAATGTTTTATATGGACTACTTGTTTTATATGTATAGTTATTTGTTTTGTTTATTTTTCTGTCTGTATCATATTTTAAACAGGGCGCTTATCAGGTTTCTCTAACTAAAGATAAAGAAAGAACAAAGTAAAGAAGCTTAAATTATGTCCTGTTAATGTAACTTTTTGCATACTTACAGAAATGAGTATCTAACTTCAATATTAGCTTTAGTATCAATTAGTATCTGATTTTCGATACTTTTGGCAACTTGTATTACTACTCCTTCATATTCATGAGGTTCAGGAATAAGCAACTTCCACAGTCTGCAGCAACAATGTCAACAACACATATAGACTTGGATGTAAAAAAAAAAAAGTTCAGTCTTTCAATTTTGACCTATTTGTCACCATCACTAAGAACAATATGCTGAAGGTGTCTTAAATAGACCAAACTCCAAAACCAAAGTATTCCAAACTCACAAAACTGAACTCAATTTTCAAATCCTGTAAAAGTAAGAAATCTCTCCGATCGCACATCACGTCTAGTCAAACGGCGTCAACAAGACAGTAGTGGCAGATTCACGGCTAAAGATAGATCCAACGACAGCACCGCGGCATTCAAGGAGCTTTGTTTCGTGATGGCTAGGTTTTGACAGGCAGATGAGGTGTCGGGGTAAAAAGGCACCCGCCCAGAGCCAAAAGCTGATCCTGCCTTGTGTCAATGAACAAACTCTAGAAGCCTACGCAACGTTTGTGATCCTGAATGTTTCACCGGCAAAAGTGATGATAAGATTTGTTGTGTTTTCTGGCAACCGTGCAAACAATAGAAATCAAAGAGGGTTTCTGATATGAAGGCCTGAGATATAGGTCTGACATGGATGAGAATTATATTAGATATCAAAGCATGGAAAAAGTACAACTACATATGACTCTATTTTTATAACACAAAATGATGTTCCATAAGAGATAATGATTAAAATGCATTCAGAGCAGATGTGTGTTCATGTCAAGTTCACAGCTGAGATTGGAAAGACTGTGTTCCAGCAGCTGTGGGTTAGAATTTAATTGGACAGTTGTTGACATGATGTGATAGATCAAAATAACATCTATTCAATCTCGGGCTGACAAGGGAGCACACATTCCTTCAGATTTCAAATGATTTTTAAACCATTAAGCAGCGATTGTCGAGCGGCCTCCTGAGAGTTGCCTCACTTCTCGTAATTCACAGGAGATTTATATCGGCGAAGCGATGGGAAAAAAAAAAAAAAAGCCATTCATTTTCCGTGGTTCGGTCGTTCGGTTACGTCAGATGCTCATCAAGAAAATAATCAAGAGGTGCTAGGCGAATATGAACCCTGGCATAGAGCGCTGTTAGTGGGTGGGGAAACGTCAACAGTTGAATGAAATGGCGCTAACTGAAGTCGCATTAATAATAATTGCTTGGAACATTTAAATGAATAGACAGAATATTGCCTCTTTACAACTAAATACATCTCAAAATCTGAAACCCAGGCCCTAAATGCTGATTGAAAAATGCATAGTACATTTATAGATGCACTATGTAAGTCTGTGCAAATCCCTCAGAGGTCCAGGTATGATCCACAGTAAAAGAAAAGTTCAAATCTGTGAACTGGACATTAGGGGCCTGAATGATTACACTAAGTATGACTCAGGCACAATTCACACTTGTAGCTAATTAGACCTAGACTACAAACAGAAACTCGCAAATAATAGGTGTATTAGTTTCAGTGAAGTTAGCTCATCCCTTTAGATCAGGGGTGTTTAAACTATGGCCCGGGGACCAAATACGACTCTCAGACCAATTTTTATTGGCCCTCAGGCCTTCAGTTGAACTGTCCCAATTGATCATAATCAGTACTTTTAATGGAAAATTTGAGTAATCCTACCAATATAACCTAAATAACATCACATTGCATTGTCAAACAGACCTAATATTACTATTTTTATTTAAAGTATGAGGTCAAAACTATATTAAATGTACCATGTGAATAATCTACTGTATTGACCATTGGTCCGTGCCCCGCTGTGTCGAATATTTTTCTAGACATGGCCCTCGGTGAAAAGAGTTTGGGCACCCCAGCTCTAGATAGATATAAGGCAGTGTCCACCAGTGATCTGACCAGAACTGAAAAAGCGGCTTGGATGACTCTTCACTTCTAAAACTTTTTGTCCAGTTGACAGATTTGAATTTTTCTTTTACAATGTGCTATGTAACTTTTTCTGATAACTGGTCCAACATAATATTGTTTTGCCTGGATGTATGGCATTAAACTTCTTCCATCTCCATTACACGTATCCGATTGCAGGTACTTTTACTGCTAAAAAAAAAAAAACACAGTGAGTGGTCACCTCTCCACAAAACTGGCATGTAACTCACTTGTCTCAATGGAGTTAGACCATTTTAATGCCATAGTATGGAACTTACCAAAGCAGCAAAGTCTTCATGGAGGCAAGCAGGCGGCGGCGGACCTTCCCTCAGAAGTTACAGTGGACATTTAAGTGGAACATTGAACCTGATTCATTTGATATTTAGAAGAGAATCAACTTGAATACAATGTTCCTTGCACATAAATAACAAGGTCTTTACTATACACCACTCCACCTCATAAATGTACAAAGACTGTATCGAAGTTTATCCCGAGAGTGTTATTGAACAGCAGAAAGTAGGATTTAAACCTCGCTCAAGGCTAAACACAGAATAAACAGACAGCTTAGGTCACGTACAGCATTGGGCTTTAGAAATATTATCCACAAAGTTAGTGCTATAAAAAGAACTAGACCCTCAAGATCATTCACAGCCAAAAAGAAATGTGAGCACTTACACATTTACATCAGGGAATCTCCTTTGTACTGGAGCCTATGCACGACATCACACAACGCATTCATTAACTGTTAACACGATTAGGAGGCTGCCCACTAAAACAAAAAAGCATAAGATATAATCAATTGGCTACGTTTCCTCATATCAAATTCAAAAGATTTCCATTATTCAGTCTCTAAGCTCGCAGCAAAGGTCAAACTCTTGTCAATATTATCTATGGAATACATTTAAAGGCAGTTATAACAGCCTATGGCAAAATGACTTTTTATGATATTTGAAAAAGTGTAGAAAAGTGCAAAGAAGACGATTTTACACAAACTTATAACAAAGTATTGATTTTGTTCATCATTGTAATGCGTGCTTGGCGTGACTCTTATAATGCAGGAGGTCAAATGTTTTAGAAATGTTTAGCACAAACCTTCAGGCATAAGCAATGTAGACAAAATAAGTTTATTGGCATAGAACAGAAACCCTACAATCTCTAACCTAACTTTGTCAGAATCATGACTGTATATCTGCT
The DNA here is from genome assembly GCA_019594935.1 of Periophthalmus modestus. Lineage (NCBI taxonomy): Eukaryota > Metazoa > Chordata > Actinopteri > Gobiiformes > Gobiidae > Periophthalmus > Periophthalmus modestus. The sequence continues at coordinate 24,151,684 of JAIEZT010000009.1, read as the reverse complement.
ACATTTTATTCAACATTTAATAAAACTGCCCATGACATATGTGTAACAGAGCTTATTTTGTCCAAGTTTTGTATATGATTTAAATAATTATTGGATTTGTTGCCCAGTAAAAAAGTGGATGTGTTTAATTCCCGTCTTGTGAGGTGGCAGTGACTTTTAGAAACTGTCAGAACTGAATGAGCTACTAAAAAACATTCTTCAGTGAAAAGTCTACTATCCTCCTGAGACCCGAGCTTTGTTCTGATTGGGACCTGATGAATGTAAAAACAAAGAATTATCTTTTTACATGATGTAGTTTCTGAGAAAAATGATGCCCACATATGAGGACATCCGTTCTACATTTTAATCATTTTGATAGAACATTTGAATAATGATTGGCAAAAACTATTCATTAAGTGCCTAAAAACAGCAATATTTGTGTAAAAACAATTGTTCCTCTTGGAAAAAAGTGGCTAATTTGAAGTGTTGCAAAAACATGCAAGAAGACATAAGCCTTTACAAAAAAAAAAAAAAAATAAAATAAAATATAATATAAATAAAATATTCTGATCATTCTAAATTCTTAAAAATATTCAAAATTGGACATTTTTGCATTGTTGCTGTTCTTGCATGTTCTTACTGTTCTTCTAAAAATTTGCACTATAGCCTAGACAACCCAAAATGTGTTGCCCACATATGAGGACGCCAGGTTTCAGGAGGTTACGTCTAATATATCTGCCAACCTTAAATAATAGCAATAATAAATGTATAAACTCACTTTTTAACACTTAAGAACAACTAACGAGATCCGAGCACCTGTTACAGCATCCTATTATACCCCATACTCTGCAAACATCAGCGTGTGGGAGGACAGGCCCTTTTGTTTACGTCTCAACTACATGTAAAACTCTGAAACGCTCAACAACTCAAGGCACAGCTGCTTCATTAAAACTACTGTCTGAAAACATACGCCTTTGAAGCACAAAGTTGCAAGAAATATCACAGCTTGCAATAAGTAGCACCGTGCTCGGAGTCCAGTTTACTAAAGGTTTATGAATCTACAAATTAAACCTGACTGATCATTAGGTGTTTTCAAAGTTACAATTTTTGTGTTAAAATCGTGAATGAACCGTTATTAAGCCGCAAAATCTAAAATCATCATCATCAAATGGTAGGGGGAAATGTTCCTTAGTTTTACATGAGAGCGCACAGCAAAGAGTAAATGAAGTGTAGAATGGGGTATCAAAGAGAGCCACTTCATTTCATAGCTTTTGATTTTCAACACTATTATTTTGTAATTTAGCCGTAAGTAAGCAGTAATGAATGGAGCTGTTTGTATTCTTTCTGATTAGCCTGGGTTGATTCCTACTGTTGTGCTGCAGGCTTCAGTGCTCCAGACAGTGGTAGGACAGGCAGAGTGGAGGCAGCTCTCAGAGGAACACCCGGTGAGAAGGCCCATCACGAGGCCATTTTGGCATTCATGAGCATGATTGATGACACCGAGATGGAGGCAGCGTTTGAGAAATCCCCTCCGCGCCTCGGGAGAAAAATGATGATTGTTTGGAATCTTCCCTGATAGTTCCCCCCTCTGCCTCTCTGTAGGACGTTACATTACATTAGAAATACTGCCAGAGACTGTACAAGGGCAACACATACGAAATGCGGAAAGTGCAACGACGGTGTAATATGTCAATTATTAGATTTAAGATAGGGTAAATATGTCATGGCTCATAAAACAGAGGCTTGAATGAAAGCACGCAATACACTAAGCAATAAGGTCATTTTGAATACATTTAGGACATTTAATAGCTGCTAAATACACATATTTATGCAGTATATGAACCAGATTTAGTTAAAGCAGCTATTAAGTCATTACAGCAAATATTCTGATAATCTGATGTTGGTATCACAGTGTTTATAGCCTTAGCTAATTCTCAGTCCCTAAGAGGGCTTTAAGGTGATCAGATGTTACTAAATGCAATGTTAAATGTATAAGCAATAGTAAAAAAGGAATAATAAAGGGCTTTACAGTGAATATGCCTGAAAAGACCGAGTAGAACACAGCAACACACACACAGTTTACATATGACCACATGCTTTAAGTTTTGGTAAATGGTCACATTTTTATATAGCGCTTTTCTACTTTCTAGGCACTCAAAGCACTTTACATCAATGAACCACTCCTTCATTCACAAACACACTCATACAACAGTGTGCGCAGACAGGGGGCAAGGTGGGTAAAGTGTCTTGTCCAAGGACTTAACACCAGCCTTCATCTGTGGGAGCCGGATTCACACCAGTGGATCTGACCTTTCACCCAATGATGTTCATGCCGAGAGCGTGATTCGAACCGCCAACCTTCAGATGAACACTCAACCAACTGAGCTACTGTTTTCAATCCAAAAGAATAGAACTAAGTCAGTGAACTTAACTTTTTGGAAATGCCTAAAAGTTTGAACCACCATAAAACCCATGTAAGCCCTATATATGAGTGACAGAAAGGTCACTGTGCTCTGACAATACATCACGGCTATACTGGCATGCGCCGCGGGGGCTAACAAAGTCACTCGGTGCTCTCTTCAGTCAAAGGCATTCCCGTTTAGCCCCTTACATGACAGTGAGACGCGCACACGGCTCACCTGAACAAGATATCGTCTGAGCGCTCATGAAGGCAGCCAACGATCACATAAAACATCACCACCGTTATTTCTGTCCCATCTCCATCCTCTGACTGAAATAAACAGAGCTGAGGCGTCAGACGACATGTTAGAAGTTAGATGTAGACGTCTGCGGAGTGACTCACTTTCCTTCTTCAGTCAGGGGAGACACAACACGCAATGTGAACTTTAGCTTTAGGAACTTTAGGAACAGGATTTAATCGACAAAGTTAATTGGTTTAGAGGTAAGAATGAAGCTATCCAGGGGAGGTATTTTCACACAGTCGACACATTTCCTAGATTGATGAATGATTTAGATTGACAAGTCTAAAGGAAACTGATTCATACTGAGAGTAAAATAAAGAATGTAAAACAAACTTTCAACTGTTTAATGGGTGACAGGGTGAGATTTTGATTCAAACTGAGAAGAAACACATCTATTTCTGTAAGCTGAAAGGCAACACTATATTTCTATTGATGCTGTACTAATGGAGATGCACATTCAGATTAAATACTATATGGTGATCCAAGCCTGGTGTCTTGTCCATCATAAGTACAGCTGGGAGATATGGAGAATATGGCCATTTTTGTTCTGGAGATATATGCAAAATTAAAATACCGACTATATATTTCTAGAATGACATTAAATTACCTAAAAAAAGAGAAAAGGGAGCGGGCAAGTATTAAATATGTCTGTGTATCTGACCCAAACTGCACTCACAAGACCACAATACACAGTGATTTAGGTAAAAACAACTACTGATACAGAAAAGATAACTAAGAAACATTGCATTTATACAAAGACAGATTCAAGTTGTAAGATTTAAGAGTTTAATCTACCTTTTTGCTTATAAATACCAAAAATAGCAAATCTCACTAACTAAAGTCTCCTTTCTGTTTTTTGCCAATGTAAATCATAGTGAATGTACATTTTGATCGACTAAAACATGAACTAAACAGCAACAACAGGCCTACAGTACTAGTTTAAAGTGATATTTCTGCACTTTTGTAGTTAACTTTATGGTCCGTTAATGTATTGAATCTATACTATACTCACTGTCCTGAGCATTACTCTGTGGATCTGAACTTAAAGCTGAGTTAACAATCACCAACAAGTGTCCGCCTCCCTCAGACAGAAAGGAAAGACAGGCAATCCTCCTACCTACTCGCTGTAAGGCAGACACCCATCAGCTACTGCGCAATGTATTTTGAGAACAAGTATTAGAACAGGACATATGATCTGACGTCTGACACAACCTTCATACACTTACCATGGAGAGGTTGTTTACTCACAGATACCACATATTGCGTTAATAATAAATAATAAACTGCAAAGATGTGTGGTAGTGTGAACATTGAAAAACTTTCAGCACCCTCCTGAGGTTTGTGTCCATCGTAGCAGATAGCTAAACGCCTCCAGTGTGGCCCGGTCATCCGGCAGAGCCATCACACTGAGCCTGGCCCCTGAAGTTACTGTACCAATGATGTCTGTAAACTCCGGGCGCTTATAGGATCTCTGCCAATAACATCCACTCTATTGCTGTCATTCCACCTGACCAGTATGCTTCTGTTTGACCACACTCACTGTCACAAAGTGGAATCTGTGCTATCGGTACCATGATGCACTCGGGCATGTGCGTTCACAGCAATAAAACGACCAACTGTCTTAGCCGAGTGCTTGTCTCGAGGGCATTTAACAGCTTCACATTAAAATCAAACGTCAATCTGGCATCACCTGATCCAGCCTCTCATTTATGAAGGAATTCAAGATCCAACAAACAGCATCAACACCCAACACCCATGGCTATTAAGCAGAGGTGGACTACTAACATGAAGAATGACATTTCCCAAATCATCAGTGAGTTAATAGAGTGTGATAGCAGCTGTAAGGCAACAACAGGAACAATAAGCTCTACACAGACACTTGAACCACTCCCACAAGAGCCAAATCATCTCAATGTAAGAATATTAACTCCCTGCTAATGTCATCTCCATCAGCCACACATGTTCAACTCCCGCTAGGCCAATCTTGGCTCGTGGTAATATGTAGAACCCATGAGAGGGATATGCTTGGTAATCTATCTATAAAAGCACATTCGCAGCCACGGCATAGAATTCAATCATCATTTTTCATCAATTTAATTTCATTCAATATTTTGACTCAAGGGATTCTGAAAAAAAAAACAGCCTTCTAAAAAATATTAAACAACTGAACACCTCCTGAAAACAAAACAGCCATCGTTTCATGTAAAAATGTACTATATCATCACCCAAAACATGTGTTTGTGTCTCTCATTTGAGGGTGCTTGAGTATTCCTTTAGCTGTAGGCAGCATTTTATTAGTATTCAGCTGAAGGACATGCCCATCGTGGTGTGAATCTGCTGAGGTGTTGATAATGGCTTGTGTCTCAGTCAGACCTATAAGGTTATGACTCATTCAAGCCTCTGATCAAACAGACAGTTATTTAGAATGACATCATGGGGAGATGAGAGAGAATTGAATTTTTTCCCTCATTTGGGAGATTAGTGATGATGTCAGGGACGCAGCTCCAAAGGGTTTAATCAGATGGTTATTCAAGCCGGCTCTGAACAGGTGCGCCTGTTATCAAATATGCAGCCTTTACGTGTGCCAGCTTCACCCTTTTATAGAGGAATCAGTGGCTCTGAAGCATAACAATGAGGTCCAGGGAAGAGAGGGGGAGGGCACTTATCATAGTTTGCATACTTTGCCTCAAATCTAAAAGTGAAATAACAAAGTATGTGTGTGTGTGTGTGTGTGTGTGTGTATAGCTAAAAAATATGGCAAAGAGAGGTAGATTTTTTAAACAATTGTATTCATCAGAAGGTTTTTTTTTTAAGATTTAGAAGGATTATCAAGTGAAAACAGCTGTAATAAGTGTTAAGCAGCATGCCAAACTGCACAGCCATCATAGATTCTTATAAGATCTTTATGTATTCTTTTAATTTTTAATGTTTGTGAGATGTAATGCTTTGTTAATGCTGTTTTCATTTCATCTATGCCATGGTACAAAGTTAAATAAAAGGAAAACTTCCCTAGCTTTCATAATGGTGGCTGTTTTTATGTGGTTTAAATCTTTATACCTGCCTGGAAATTCTTTTAAAACTACATTTTTTATCCATCCTGCATTCCAGATTTGGCTCTGTGGGACATTTTTAAATTTCCCTAAATCTAGGCAAATATAAACATTTCGTTACCATTTGTAGGCATGCACATTTCTCCAGCTCCAAACTGCTGCAAAGATGCCAGTGCACCTTATCAGTTCATTTTCCATTTTCTCTGGGCAGAAGTTAATCTGCAGAGTTGACCATTCATTATCTCTGCTTGGTTAGCACAGTGAGAGACCTCTACTGGACAAGGAGCATTTAGCCGCAGCTGTGGCTAAGAGACTTCTATTCACACATGGTATTGACGCACGCTGCTCCCATAATGGGCTATATGTTAGGCCACCTGACAATACTGTGCTATCAGAGCCGGCTAATTACACTGGGGCTACCTCTTTATTGAACCAAGTCTAATTTATTGTGCCAGGACAGTCCATTGTGTAAATTATGTTGTTTGTGCCTTATAGGTGCAGGAAGGTTGTGCAAAGACACTGGGAGGAGAACTCCACTGCACAGGTAGGTAATGATAATGTAATTTAGATTATAACTGAGATTAAATGTAGTCAGTATAAGACACAGGATATACCATTTATAACTTCTTCAGAGGTAAATAGGGTGTAAAGGCTGGGCACGTGCCTGTGAATAGGTTGGAAGAATCAGAAAATTCAAATTCAAGCTATTGTACTAGTTTGAAAATAGCACAGATTCATATTCTGAGCCTGTAAACTTATAGATTAAAAAGTGACAGGTGGTTGAGGAGCTGATTGTGTTATTTCCTATATCATTAGGACGCAGCCGGGGTTTCTAAACCTCTTTATAGAGCAGTTGTAAAAAGGCTTCTGCCCAGTAATTTGGCGTCCTTTTTTGGCCATAATGCCTTATCTGCTTTACAACTTTTCCACCCAGAGCCATTATCCTTTATGACACACATGCTGCTAAACGGCTCCCCCAAATGCCTGTTCTGGGCGAGTGTGGGCAGGTGGACACAGTGATTACGCGCGCAGACAATGTCCTGTCTCTTTACCTGGGACCTCCTGGAGAGGGACGTATCCAAAGCTGAAGCCTCTGCTTGCACATGCCTCCCGCACCTCGCTGCAGTTACGTGCTTTCAGATCTGCCCTGGCTGCAACAGACAGCAAAAAAGTGCAAAAAACAGTCTCTAGTCTGACCATTGTGGACTTGTTCAGATCCGTATTGATTGGCCTTGTCTGTAGTGTTTTTCTTGCTGGTTAGAAGTCCCTCCACGGATCACCTGCAAGCACTGGATAAAGCGGTTACTGGTTGAAACTTCACTAGTGCTGCTTTACCCAGACATGTCTTCAAGTCAATAAGGTTCGTGTCCGGAGCCGAGATGGATGAATAAATGAAGTCCCCAGGCGCGGTCCAAAAGCACAGAGTGCGCACGCAGGTGCCACATGAATCCGCGCAGCGCCTTTCACTCAACTTCGCGGCGGAGTAGACGAAGCCCTGCGCTGGCTGCTGTGTTCAAGTCAAATGCTGTGTGCAGAGAGAGCGCTCAGTGTTCACATCTGATGCACCGCGAGGCAATGCAGGGCGCAAAACACGGCGCGGACGCACTGGAACGGGCTGTGCGCACCGCGGCGGACACGAGCCGAGGATTCTACGCCCTTTTTGAATGTTCTCAGCACATTATTACATGTCTGTTGAGGGAATTATGTAGAACCCGCCAGAATATAGTCAGAATAATACCCTACTTGCCTCATGAGTGTCTGCCATGTTCAGACTCATGAAGGATCATTTGAAAAACTTAATCAACTCTAATTTGTTTGTTCTAATTCGACCTGTTTATCTAGATGGATGGATGGATATCTTGACTTTTACTAAAGGAGCTCTGGCTATGGGTAGTTATGAAGGTGGGCTGTTTGTACAGGATAAATAACATTCCATACATCTTTGTTAGACTAACGTACCAAAGTCTACACTGCAGATTTTGATCCAAGTAAAAGTTTAAAATTGCTCCCAAGCGCATTTGTTGAGCTTTTCTACATCAATCCGCTTTTTATACTGATCCCATCTGCTAGTATTTGCAGCAAAAATGCATTTAATCACCTATATCAAGACTTAATAAAGCATGATCAATATAATAGGCTAATTACAATGGTGCATTTACCTTTTTATTGACCATATTTCATTTATTTTGCTTATATAGGCCTATATATTGACGTCATAAATGTAAGTGATGAGTTCTATATTTTCCAGTTCATTCAATATCAAAGCAAAAGCCTGTGTTGAGGAGAATCAAACATGATTAACTGAGAGGATACAATGGATGTGATGAGGAGAGCCAGGAGGCAAGACTTTCATGGCTTTATTGATTTTGGAAGACCGGGATCCTTCGGTAGATCAACACTGGATTAACACGAATGCCACTGTCGACAGCAGAGAGTCCTATTGGTATGAAGAACCACTTTTTATGCGGCACTGCATTTCATGGTGCGACAGTGGAGGATTTCAACAACAAAATCCACAGGTGGAAGTTTAGGGGCGAGTCAGGCAGCAGAAGAAACCCTTTTATTAGGTCACAGTGTTGGATATGAGGCTTTACTCTAGGTCTGTATGTGGAAAAATACTATGACGGTGAGAATTGTGCCATTTAAATGTCAAAGAAGGAAAATATGCATGAAAATATGCATCACATCAAACTCATTCTGATCAGTGCAATGATCAAACTGCATTGCAAAGGTGCTGTCATTTTGAACTGCTTTACTCCAGTGCAAATCAGAGGGCCCTGTGGTCTTTAGTGAGCCTGAATTGCATGTCTTAATGCACATATAATATTTTAAGCTGTAATATTGTTATATAGCTCATGTAGCATAATTAAAATTTTGCTGTAAAAATCATTTGGGTCAAAAAATTGTTATGAGGCTGATGTTGAGCAATGACAGCGCTCAGACTCCCTTTTTCATTAGTGCCCCGTTAAAATACAGAACAATACAAACAGAACAAATAACATAGGTCTATTTAAAACAGGTGCAGGTGTGATTATAAATGTTTATCACCATATTATTAAAATGCATTAGTGGCACCAGTGTTTCCCGTTTTGCACTTCCTTGAAATGTGTTCCATTTTGGGGAAGCAAAATGACCAAAAGTTCTACTATGGCCAGTTTTTAGGCATAGACAGTGATGAAATCTTGTATTAACAGTTCCAGTATCAACAAGCAAGTGAGATATTCAGGCAGTCTATCAAGTAGTCCTTTATAAATACATTTGATACAGTGTTGTTCTCTTCTGACAAATAGCGATGGCCAATCTACTTTTTCATAGAGTGCACAGTGATGGGTTTCAAATTCATCACTTGTTATGAAACGAAGGGCTCAGTGAAAGAGTGGATATAATTACCTGCTTTTAACTGTTGACTCTGGGAAATCTGCAGTTCTTTTGCTTTTAGACTTTTCATCTGCCTTCGACACAGTGGATCACAGCATCCTTCTGTCCTGCCTGGAGACACATGTGGGCATTAAAGGTACAGCACTCTGTTGGTGAGGATCCTATCTGTCAGACAGGGTTTTCCTGTGAGCCTAGGACAGTACTCCTCCTCTGTGTGTCCCTTACAGTACAGTTTGCCCCAGGGTTCTACATTAGCGCTTCGGTCTGTACATGCTTCCCCTGGGTGATGTTTTTAGAAATCACAATGTTGAATTTCATTTTGCAGATGACATTCAAATATATCTTCCAGTGATGATTATGACAGCCAGACCACAGTCAGCGCTTTGCAAGACTGTGTCAGGGATGTGCAGACTTGGCTGAGCACAAACTTACTGAACTTAAATCAAAATAAAACTGAGATTGTGGTGTTTGGCCAAACTAACCCCCTGCCTGGGCCTGACAGTGTGAGGTCCTCGGTCCTCTTATTGTTGTCCTGCAGTGAGGAAACGTGGGGTGAGTGTGGACACTTTAGCTCTCTCATAAAGTCCAACTTCTTTCAGTTGAGGTTTCGTGCTAAAGTAAAGCTTTACCCTCCGCAGGCGGATTTTTGAAAAAGCAATCCATGCATTTGTAACGTTGCGTCTGGATTATTGCAATTCTTTGTACGTGGAGCTGGACCAGGCTCCCTGCAGCACTTACTGAATGTCCAGAACGCTGCTGCTCGTCTGTAAAGAATATTTACACCAACTCTATATTTCTCGAGCTTGTAACTTTGATTTACTGCCATTGATCGAGGGATTTTTGAGTAAAAATGCCCTTTAGTGTGAAGAAGTTTTGATCACTGGGCTCAGAACGCGGCAGCGGAAGCAGAAATATAAAACATATGAATGATATGACTGGTATGAATACTAACTCCAAGGTGTCATGTGAGTCTTTGTGGGTCAAGGGGTCATTTCAAGTTGCATTCAGAGCTGATTGATTAATACATTTATTTTGGATTTTTACATTTAGCTGCATTTTTGGTGATTAAACGTAGCTAAGAGTCTGGAGAGTCTGCGTGTATTTTCACATTAAATTAGAACTGCCAAAATCACACTAAAAAGAATAGCTCTAAAGTCATTTCCACCTCAGTCGTGTGATCGTAGCTCAGACACTTCCTACTATCTTTAATCAGCACCTTGGACAGAGCCGCTCACACTGTCTTCTGCGCGTGCAGTTGATTTCACTCAGGTGCTCTAAATATAGACTCAACAATGATAACAATGTAACATGAGCTAATCGCTCTCCTCCAGGGCCCATGCTCCACTTGACATTATATTAATAAAACAATTACTGCCATAAATCTGAAAAGAGCTCTAATCAAATAAAGGGGCTCCCAGAGGAAAGTCCAGAGCTGATGCAGAATCAGAATGTATATCACATTACTGCCTTAAGATTCTCACATTGTATTCAGTTTATGAGACAAACAAGGCATCATTTATCTCCCAATGCTGTTTTTTAATGAGCTATGCAGTTGGCAAAGATATTACACCCAAGGCAAGTGGATTGCAGTAAAGGCGACCACAGAAAACACCCATTTCTGTTTTAAAAAACATCCTTTTTGAGCACTGAGTTTTACTAAGGTAACCATGACTTTAACACATCTGGAATAGATTTGTGAAAAGCAAAACTACCTCCAAAATATCATTTAGTCTTTTGAAGACTGTCAACTCTAATAGCTTTTTAAGCACCAGCTGAGGCATAACCTTCTAAGTAATCACTCTATATTTATTCTCTTTATTCTCTGGTGACTTCTGCCCCCTCTTCTTGACACCATGATGATATTTAAATGTTTAATGATCAAGGTAATTTTATGATCTGAAACGATTTTACCTTAGTGTGAATACAATGTGTTTTTTAAATGTGTTGTAGGAAATATGCTGGATACAAAGTCAGACAAAAGAGCTGTCATTTTGAGACAGATTTGAGCTCATCATCAGGAGCACTGTGTCTGTGCTGAGTGCAGACTGTCAAATTACTCTAATGATATTGCCCCATCATATTTATATCCTGTCTCATGTAAGATCACCTGAATTTCATTAACAATAAGGGCTTTGTGAGGAGGGACTTTGATGTGTTCTTTTCACTCAGAATGTCTTTGAAACAAATGCATGCATTCAAAATGTCAGCCAGGTATTAGTTCTGCTTTTGGTTTCTTTATTGATTTTGGTTGTGTAACACATTCTCATCGATGTCACTTAAAGGAGAACTATTACACAATTCCTGGAGACTTGAACCATGTTATAATTATTTTACCTTCTCTTTTACCCACTCAAAGTTGTATTTACAGTGACTGATGTCTGAGTAATCGCCGTTGCTCCATTGTTACCCCTGTTTTCTCTGCCACCGTGACCCGCCCAATGCTCTTCACTTACTTCATTCTTCATTTTAATTTCCTTAAACAGTCATACTCATAAGGTTTGGCTGTGATCTGCAGTTATAGGAGGGGCTAACAGCATTCCCGATTCCCATCTGCCCCTTCAGCTCCCAATCAAACCTGGAAGTCTGCATAGTTGTTTCTTTTATTAAGTCGTTTTAGATGAATATTGCAATTTAAAATGTCCAAAATATAACATAATGATGCACAGGGTGACTATATAGCAAACACAAGCACAGTATGTCTTCTTTAATAGTTCAGGAAAAGCAGTGGCGTAGTGGTTATCTGTCTCATTTTACAAAAGTGCCGGGTTTTAAAGTCTGCTAATATTAGAGTTGCTTTACAAGTATTTTCTGAACCTAAAACATGTGCTTAGCATTAGCTCTACTGCCTAATTAGTAGCAATAACTTTAGGAAAAGAGTTTATAAAGTATTGAATTATTTAAATGTATTTACTAGTTTTTGTCTATTGTTAAAAAAAGTGAATAAAAATGTCAAGCGGTGGCTGAAGTTTACAGAATCATAACCTTTTATCTGGAGAACTGGCCGTCATTCAAATGCAAATAAATAGAGTGTGGGTTTTATTCTGCTGTCTCAATAGTGTGATGTTGTTTATCCTCTGCATAATTTGGCATGGAGATATTGAAATGCGTCCTGGAGGAGTTTAGTATCTGTTGTCAGCCTTGAAGTTGAAGAAAAACATTTTTACTTGAGTATATGTGAGCTCTGGGGAATAGCTAAAAAACAATGGCTGAACTCCTAACCCACTCCCAAAGAAACTAGACTGCAACTCCTCTCATCAAGAAGTGAGCGAAAATATAAAGAGCCCCTGTTAAACTGCTAATCCACACAATTAGGCCAAATGAGAAGTAGATATAGTAGCCAGTTCTTCATTATAGAAGCAAGAACGCTTGAATGGGCATGGTTAAGGTTGGATAGACACAGCCTAGCCCACCTGAGACCACTCTAGCAGACGGGATGAGACACCTGGACTCGGTGTAAGGTTCACGCACCAAAGACGACCTGAAATGCAAGCTAGAAGAAATAACAAGGAGGAGGTTAATAAAAAGAGTAAAAACAGAAGGAATTGGAGCATGGGAGATTGAGTATAGTGTGGAGATTCTGAAGTTAGGACACTAAACCTAATATTTTGGAGTTAAGTATGAAAAATCCAAACAAAGACAAAGCTAACAGCACGCTACGAGAATATTTTAGCTTGAAAATGTCGCACTCAGGCCAAATTTGAACAAGATTGCTCTGCATGATTAGTGAATGTTAACATGAGTATGCAGTAAAATAGGCAAAAGTAAACGCATCCCTTCAGAGTGAGGAAAAACCAAGGCCGTTGCCATGGTAAAAACAATTCAAAATAGTCTGTCTTTCATCTCTTATGTCTTTTCAGTGGTCAAAAGTCCTCAAAATGGCACCTATAACAAGAAGATCCAATATAATAGCTCTATAGCAAATATTTAAGGTATTACAAGCCAGTTTAACATCATCAGATAAGTCCATGCACTTTGTAAAGATTTCAGCTAAGTACAAATCACTCAAACATAAAGGCCTGGATGAAGGAGACTGAAGGGAAGTGTCTAAGAATATCAAGGACAGAGAGTGAGTGGGCAGCACAAAGCACAATGTAACTTTCTCCATAGCTGTGAAAGGTAATACCTGTCTGGGCTTATCCTGTACTCTCCTCTGCCTCAGTGCTCACACTCCAGATTACACTAGTCTGCACTTTGGATTATACTCTACAAGATACTTCAAAACATTTACTTTGAGACACACTTCGTTTTCTTCACCGTAACCCGGCATCATGCATGAAAATATGTGTTCACTAATTTATAAAACACAAGGTTATAACACTTGAAGTCTGCATAATGCTCTGACACTTATACATGAGTTCCCAGCCTATGATTGAGGTATTACATTTGATTCTGACAGCAATTATTTAATGGTGCACTATGTAGCTTTTCTGGATGGGGATCTGCCACTGCTTTGACTGGAATAATCCACGGTATGGCATTAAACATATCTATTGTGTATTTCAGTTCAAGTTTATATAGGGCCTTTAAAAACTACTTCATCTGCTCCAAGTGCTTCACATAAAAGTCAGTAAAAAGCAAATATACCGATACCACGATACATAGGAGAAGTACAATAAAAAATGAACATATCCTGTCTAGCTAGTGTTACATACCAGGGAGAAGAGGTGTGTTTTCAGCCTAGTCTTGAAAGGATCTGGTGGGCAGAGGGAGGCTGTTCCATTGTTTGGGCGCTGCCACAGAAAAAGCTCTGTCACCTCTGATCTTGAGCCTGGCCTTTGGCACAGCCGGCAGGACAGGGCAGCTGACATCAGGGATCTGGGAGGAGAATAGGGCTTCAAAAACTCCCTGAAATACAGAGGACCCATAGAGTGCAGCCATTTAAACAAAATCAATAATCAATCAAATCAATTGTATATATGAAATAGTGAGCCAGTGCTGGTCACACAGAACAGGTGCAGATGTGCTGCAGCGTTCTGTACATTCTGTAAGCGCTGCAGGGAGCCCGGGTACAGCTCCACACACAAAGAATTACAATAATCCAGATGCCACGTTACAAATGCATGGATTTCTTTTTCAAAATCCGTCTGTAGAAGGTAGAGCTTTACCTTAGCAAGGAGCCTCTGGAGTTTGACAGAGATAATGCTCATCCACTCCACAATCACCCCAAGAGTCCTCACTGCAGTTCAATTACAGTTTTTTATTGCTAAAAATACATTGAAAAACATGTATTCTTACTGTGAACAGGGTCTGACTTGTAACTTGGCTTGGTGACATCATTTCCTTCTTCATTTCCTTCCCATTTTTTCCATTATTTTACACACTTGTTGAATGCAGTAAACATAACAGTAGCAGTGATCTATCGTGTAACTTACAAATATAACCCTTTTGTTATCTGACTTGAACAGACACTAATGCAGTCTGTGTCCACTCTCCACAGCAGGGACAGCTCCCAGCTCCATGTCCAGGTGAGTGTGATGAAAGTGTCTGTATGGTCCACTCAGAGCCGGAGCTGTGGATGTGTGCACTGAGCTCCGCACTGCAGGGCCCTGAGGGGAGACTCCACACAATCGTCCAGTGTCCAGTCCCTCTGCACCGACTGTCGGCCGTGTTAGAAACAAACATGACTGCGAGGCATGTCCCGGGCTCTGTGGGAGAAGTGAATCATTATACAGTGAATAATATGAAGTAGTGCCGCTGTTTAAGTACACTACACAACACTTCAGTCATGAGCAGGTGTGGGCGGTGTTTGACAGTTCAGGTGCATCCATCAATAAACTCAAGGCTGCTGGATCAGAACACTTTGAAATAAGGAGATTTTAAGTAACTGTGTAAACTGAGACATGCAAATGAAGCAGTTTGAGCAACTCTTACCAAGTCTTGCCAAATCCAACAGATGGAATATCATCATATATACTACCAGTCAAAAGTTTGGACACACCATCTCTTTATCTTTATTTTTACAATTTTCTACATTTTATATACCTACCAAAAACATCAAATATATGTATGTATGTATATGTCGAATTATCCATCCATCCATCCATCCATTTTCTTCTGATTGTCCGGGGCCGGGTCACGGGGGCAGCAGTCTAAGCAGGGACTCCCAGACTTCAATGATCCCAGACACGTCCTCCAGCTCCTCCAGTGGGACCCCGAAACGTTCCCAGGCCGGCCGAGAGACATAGTCCCTCCAGCGTGTCCTGGGTCTTCCCCGGGGCCTTCTCCTGGTGGGACATGTATGGAATTATGTAGTAAAGAAAGAAAAAAATGACTCCGCTAAATATTTTTTGGCACAAAGGTCGGATACTTTGAGGATCTGAAAATGAAATATATTTTTTTAAAAATAGTAGATAATTTTTTTTTTTCATAATTTCATATATCTTACTTCATATATTTGATGTCTTCAAAGTGAGAGTTCCAGAAAGATTATTGTACAAGATCCTACTTAATGTGCCTCAGTTTCCTTGACAATTGATGACACTTAGTCTAATTAGCATTGAAGGGTAAAGCACAAATGAAGAACACTAATTTGTCTTGTTTCTTGGTACAGATTGTCCTAAACGTTGCCAGTCTCAGGAGAAAGTCTGCTGAGAGTGTGGAGCTGCCCGTGGCCACGTAAAGAGAAGTGGCCTGTCATTATAGCTGACCGTTGCTCTGATTCATGAGCTGTCGGTGGCCTCGGCGGCTCACTCCAGTCTGGCCCTTTTTATAGGAGTGGCATTTAAAGATCATACTTTGTTTTAACTTCTCAGAGTAAGTTGGTAATAATTAAAAAGGTGTCACCGGGTTGCAGCAGGTTTCTGGGTTATTATCGTCTACTCTTGATTAAATCCAACCAGGAGAAAATAGATTGGACTGCTGTAGTTACTTTCCTCATTTTGAAGTATTAACCTGTGTTTCCTAACCTTTCTTACTCTTAGGGGAGGTTCAAGGCTTTCATTTTTTTTCCATCCCTGCCAACTTAAGTGAAGAGGAGGCATATAGCGTGTGGCTTGTTATTTTATATCTGTGTTTGGATCTTCACAGGATTTCTTCATTCCACTGATGTGCGGCGAGACACGTTTAATATGCAGCGCACTCCTTCAAGCTCTGGCCCTTCCCTCCTCCCGGGGCATCTGAGGCAGCATAATGAATCAGTGGCACATACGCTAACATGAGGCCTATACGTCAAAATCAGGGCTGTGGATGTGTGCGACAAGCAGAGAGAGAAAACACGGCGTCGCGATTGATGTGCTGCTCGTTGTGAATGTCAGGGAAATGAACACTTATGGAGACAGACAAATTGTTAAATGTCAATTTAATAAATGTCTAAAATGTCGTATGTGGATTATTGGGTCTTTACTCAAGTGCTGCACAAATGTCGGCCCAACGCACACAACAGGAAATCAATGACAGGCTGCTGTAACTCCAAATGTTCATCTAGACTGGGTAAGGCACTTTTTCATTGTATGTGGTTCTGCAGTGATGGAGCATGATGAAGGAAAAGTAGTCAAGTACTGTGTTTAAGTACACATTTTAGGTATCAGTACTTTACTTCAGTCAATTTTAAACTAGGTGCTTTTTACTTCACTGCATTTGAGAGGAGGCGTCTGTACTTTCCGCTTCAATAGGCCTCATTTTTAACAATAAAGTATTTTTATAGTTTGATCTGCTGAAAAGATTGAGGAGTTTATTTTTATTTTTTGCAAAATTTTATGACTAAAAACATCTATGAAAAAAAAGATCGATTCAGGACAAATCTGTATCAAAATCACAACATTTGAAGCTTTATTAGATCTCAAAATATGTGAAATACTTTTACTTTTTACTCTTTAAGCACATTTTTAAACGGATACTTTAATGCTTTTTACTTGACTTTTTTTCTTTTTGAGTATTACTTTTACTTAAGTATTACAAATGAGTACCTCTTCCAGCACTGGTATTCTGACTACAGAATTAGAAAACATGTGCTGTACCCTGAATATGAACCATTGAGCTCAGGGACGGGGGACATTTTGTGCCGCCATAACAGACATAAGCGCTCATTTATACAGGTTTCACTGAAGATATTAAACTATGAAGTGATGTGGTGTCAGGATGTACAGGGAGAGACGGAGTACACAAATGTGTTACAGCTTTTTCCTCTTATGTTGCAATAGACAGATCTGTCCAAACAAGCCTCTAACTCGTCTGGCAACTATGGGTCTCAGTCAGGATGCATAATGGGCAAAGGCTATAAACAGTGGTGGAGTGTAAGCAAGTACAAAAGTACAAATACAACTCTTACTAAGTGCAATTTTTAGTATCTGTACTTCACTTAAGTACATTTTACAGTGCATACTTTTTACTGTTACTTCACTACATTTGGGAGCAGGTATCTGTACTTTCTACTCCATCACATTTTACATCTGGACTAAAAAGTAAAAAGTACTTTTCTTTATGGTTTGAGACCTGCTGAAATGGCTGAAACTTATTATAGCACATTTAATTTGAGTTAACGTCCCAACTTTGAGCAAACCAAACACACAAATGCACAAAACCAGCAAGATAAATTAAGAAAGAGATTGAATCACTCAAAATCAGCTACATTATTTATCAAAATGATGACATTTGATGCTTTAATAGTTCTAAAAAGTTTACTCTTATAGTACATTTTGAAATGGTACTTTAATACTTTTACTTGAGTATCTTTTGTTCGTGTATCTGTACTTTTACTTAAGTAACAAAACTGAGCACTTCAACCACCACTGGCTGTAAGTAAGCTGAGGCACAGACAGGTTTGGCCAATTAAAGGTACACTGTGGAACTTTACTGGTGAATGGTCCACCACCTGCTTATATTCATTCATATTGTTTACCAGAAATGTTCCACAGTATGACATTACACTTATCCATCTCCAGCGGGTGACACCAGCAGGCCAAGTTACAGGTCAAATCTGTGGAGAGATGATCCTGCTCGCACAAAAAAGACATGTTCTTTCTATTTGCACCTGCAATTGAAAACATAACAACTCCATGGAGACAAGCAGGTGATGGACTCTCCACAGAAACATGTCAGTGTGTGGTCATTCCTGCTCATCAAGGCCCAATCACGACAGATCTCAGAAGCCAAGGCAGGTTAGTACTTGGGAATAGCAGGGAAGCAGTGGCTCTTGTGCAAACTGTTGTTGTGTCCCCAAAATACTTCACCCACATTTCCTGGTATGAATGTGGTGTGTGAGTGAGTGATGGTCGGCTGATGGCTCAGACTGGCAGCCATCAGTCTATCCCAGGGCAGCTGTAGCTATAATATGGGCTCACCACCCATAGACTTTTTAAAAAAGTGTACTAAGTGATAGTGATTTCACCCATAGCACTGAGGCTAGCAATTAAAGTGTGAATTTGGAGTCTAATTATACATTTGTAATTCCACTCGCAAGTATCATAGCAACCAAAGAGCCAATCCGGAGAGAGGCTGTTGAAGATAAAGCCCCTTCCCGTCTGCACCGCTGGTTTAGGCACTTAGTAACACTGCAAATCAAACCTGTTGCTGACGTTAGCAGGAGTGACCTTGGGGTGCGTCATTACTCTCTTATTAATGTTCATATCTTGATTTATGGATACAATAGCCAAATAAAAACACTAGGATCATGCAGCGTGGAATGATATGAACATTTTAAGACCAAAATGATGGGTCTGACAGGAGCAGTTATGGAGAGAGGGGCGGCAGTTTTTCAATAGAAAGTGACCTGGAACCAGGGTCCATTGAGCTGGAAGCGCGCCCATGCTCACTTCCTATTTGGAACATGGCGGCTAGCAGGTAATCTATGTCCCATTTAAATATACAATCTACGTTACCAGAGAGTATGAGTATGAATAATGTAAAGTAAAGTGGCTTGAGTGTCTTAAAAGCCACTCTATCAATCCAATGCATTATTATTATTACAATGCACCTTTAAGAAGAAGCACCCTTTTAAATCCCACAGGGCCACTCAACAATCACAGGAGTCAACCTTTTGCCGGTCACCTTAGATTTTTTTTTTCATTTAGTGCGTGGGGACTGACATTCATCATGGAGGTGGTGTCATGACCGCGGAACAACTCGGATCGATGAGACACAATTAGACGCACACTATCTGCTGGATCTGTTCTGGCTCTATTCTGGAAACTCCGACTACTAGACAATGCACTAATACAAGGAGCAGTTGTTCAAGTGACACTGCTCCACCGACTCTTTCATTGTTACAGCCTTACGCAATCAATTTTAATTTGTGGTCAATCACTGCCCAGAAGTGAATGCACAGAGGTAGGCAGATGGGTTGTAAGGGTTCGGCACTGTTCGGGGGCATGTAAAACACAACAGCTGGGGTAAACAAGCCAACATTTCACCGCTTTTGGCTCTTCGGTATTTTGTTTCTTCTCTGGCAACATCACATGCCAGAAACATAATGATTTGGACCATTCGGAGGTCTTGGAACATGTGTTACAAGAGCTAAAAGTGCAAAGCAATGTCTGATTACCTGTGTGATTTGGCGAGACGCACCTCATGGTATAATGGGTGGAGGAGGTGTCCAAAACCCAACAGTAGCTGACAATTCATGTGCTTGGAAAACGTTCTTTAGCATAACTGTGGTTGGCAAAATTTGGGGAAGTAATTAAGTGGTGAATTAGGTGGATTTCTACAACCACAAAGAAAAACGATACACCCTTTTGCAACTGGTCCAAAAGAAATGAGTGCAATCCAGAGCAAGCTGTGTGAGCCACTATCCTGCCAGTGGTCATTTATTCCCTTTTGTCAACCCTCTGATAAAAGGGAACTGTCAGGCTCCTGGTGAGTGTAAAACATAAAGGGAAGGCCACAACCCAAATATCTGCGAATAAAAAAAAAAAAAGAAAGACATTTTAATCGTATTTATTTCTTGTGTCTGCTATATACTTATAATCTATGACACTTGTGGATCATTATGTTACAATTTGCACATTTTAACTCTCAATGTTCATCTAAAGCAACTGACTTCGCTGACTTCCGTGTTAGAAAACAGGGAGCTGACGTCGCCGTAAACATCATCACAACAAAGAGTCGGCACCTTCGATGGACGGCTGCAGATCACGCTAGCGAACAGCTGATTTTTTTTTTTTTCATTTATACCACAATGACTAGATAGTTCTGCCGAATCCAGTGCTTATCACAGATTAAGGAAATAAAATTGAAGAATGAAGTAAGTACAGAGCAGTGGGTGTGTACCAGTTGAGGTGAAAATGAGGGGTCGGGGGGATTAAAGATTACTCAAACATGCACAAATCATGCCGAACACAACTTCAATTTTGCATGATAAGTCTGCTTAAATTTAAAATTTTTCATATACATATCATTTTTGCTGTATAACAAGTTCAGAACCTTTATAGCAGGCATGCCCAAACTATGGCCCGGGAGCCAAATGTGGCCCTCGGACCAATTTTTCTCGGCCCTCAAGCTTCAAGGTGAATTGGCCCATATTACTTTAAACTGTACTTTTCACTGTATATTTCTGAAAATCTACTTATGCCCATCTCAAATATTTAATGTGTCCCTCTGAGGATGTAAGCATGAATAAAGGTCTAGTGGTTCAGTCTAATACAGATTTGAAGTATTCACTGTATTGGCGACCAGTCTACGGCCCTCAATCGGCCCTCGGATTTATCTGTGTTTTTATATGTGGCCCTTAAAGAGAAACACCCTCGCTTTTAGGCTAAATCTGATGGAACGATAAGGTTTTAAAATCACAGTGTAAAGAGGACACAAGGTAAAAGTACTGTTACTGAAGTACGTTCCTTAGCCTTAAAACTACCATTGTATTCTCACATATCACCACCAGATGGTATCTATGTTACTGCCGGCTTAGGTGTGACTGAAGACTAGCGAGCACAGGTGAGGCGGGAACAGGTTTCACATCTGCAGCCTATAAATAGATGTAATAAATTTGCAGATATTAACTTTAAGCTTCAAATATTACTCAAGTACCAGTAAAATGTGAGGTTGTAGGAATGAATGTAACTGATTACTGCCTCTCACTGTTTCACTGACTGAAACTATCAGACTGAATGGATTAAAATATCAAATCTAGATAGAAAAATACATGACTTTTTTTTCTTTTTTAAAATCTAATTGAGCAGAGCAGGGGAGCATTTGCACATCCTTTACATAATTAAATCAGGCAGAATTTCCTCAAGAATTAACATTTCACATGATAATTGACATCCAGTGTAGCCTGAAGGGAGCTGGCATAGTCAGCTCTTCAGGACGCTCCAGGCTAAGTGGTGTATGCAATCCCATTTAGTTTATTCCAGAAGGTCACATCCACATTGCATATCAAGACGTTTAGCACATCCTTGTTATTTAAAAATTGCTTTAGTTTTAATGAGGAACAGTTAATCATCTTAATACAACTGTGATTGCAGAAATGAATAAAATCGCTGATTGGTAAAATATCAAGAAAAGTTTCTCTCATGGCTGTCAAGAGCTCAAATTAAAGTGAATTAATTAGTTTTATATGATTGCAGACAGCTTTGAAGTGCCTTGTTAAGGGTTAAGATGTTAAAAAAAATAGACCAAAACAAGCATAACAGGTAAAATCCTCAAGCTTCTGCAGGGGCGGTGCCAGAGATTTTTGGTTGGTGGAGTTATGGGGGTGCCAAGTTCTCCAAGGGGGGGCACTCACTTAAGATGTTAAGGTAGAGTCTTATATGGATGTGAGCACATTTTAAACAAGTTTAAATGTAGTTAACCCTTGTAGTGATTTATGGAAACTAATATCCATCCATCTTCTTCCACTTATCCCAAAACGTGTGTCATGGGCAGCAATCTAAGCAGGTACTTCCAGACTTCCAGACTACCCCAGACACACCCTCCAGTTCCTCCGGTGGGACCCCAAAGCGTTCACAGGTCAGCCGAGAGACATAGTCCCTCCAGCGTGTCCTGGTCTTCCCCGGGGTCTCCTTCCGGTGGGAGTTGCCCAGGGAGCATCCGAAACAGATGCCTGAGCCACCTCAACTGGTGCCTCTTGACATGGAGGAGCATCGGCTCTACTCCGAGCTCCTCCCATGGAACTGAGCTCCTCACCCTGTCTCTAAGGGAAACTAATAAGGATTTTTTATTTCATTTTTTTTTTTAATTCTAGTCTCATTTTTAATACTCATAGGTTGCCATTTGAAAATTTTTAGTTGAGATTAGATGCGTTATGAAAGTGGGGCAAAAAGCTTTGGGGCTGCCACGGGGGGAGTAGTAGCCAATGCCTTCTGTAATCTCAACCAAGCTGAGCCCAAGATCTCGAGAAGGGTCACTGGGCGATGCATTGGATCACATTTACACCAAATCGTCCACAGAATTATCAGAAAATTCAACTTTTTCATTTCTTATTTGTGCAGCATTGAACATCATGGCTGACTTCTTCGACAGCTTTACTTTTCTATCTTGTTCTTGGTTCAGAGCTGGAAGGGGTCACCGGGGAGGCCATCACGAGATTGTATTACATGTTATACACTGTCCAAATCAAATCCAGTTCATGTTTATGTGTGGTGCATTCTCACACATGACAGGAGGCCCAACAACATCTGATATTGGCCAAATTGTTGCTGCCATGTTGAATGGGCCACAAACACATTCAAAAGCTCTGAGCAAGTACAAAGGAGGTTGTGAATCTTCTTCTCCTGATTAAAGTGAAATTTCCATCAAGGAAGTACCACGCTCGGAGGATTCGACAGCGGCTCTGGCACCTTTGGGACCCCGAGTCTAATTTGCCTCGGACAGATAATAGTGCCTGATCTGACAGCCCATCCAATCCCCAGCTTCCCTCATCAAGAGCATTCGATCTCAAACATCAAACTATACTCTCAACAAAAATCTGAGAGGATGTGAATGAATGAAAGCTACATGTAGGGGGGGTGGAGGGGAAACATCTCTTACGCACTTGATATGTTGGAGCTATTGTGAACGGCTTAAATGTGCAATGAAATGGAAAAAGCACATGCAAACTACTCACTAATTTAATACATGGTTAAATATACATACAATCTAGTGTACAATACAGAAAATAGGCAAATTGAAAAGCTGTGGAGTCTTGAGTGAGCGGAAAAATATGACCTAACCGTGGGTACATTTAAAAATCACATAACTACACCGACAATTAGATCTGATTAATGTATTTATGCGCACAAAAGAGGTCCAATCATCAAAAACACACGTATGAAATTCAAAGTACAAGTAATAATTAAAAAAAACAAGGTAAATAATTAAGTGACCACATGCGTCCTGTGCTCAGGTCTCTGCACTGGCTCCTGTGGCTCAGAGAATAGACTTTAAAGCAGCTCTGTTTGTGAACAAGTCTCTCCATGGACCAGCACCAAAGTACATCTCCGTTCATATGTTGGTGCCACATGAACCATCTCACACTCTGACGACTTCAGGGACCCGGCCTCCTGCTGGTGCCCAGAGTCAGGACTAAACATGGGGAATCAGCGTTTCAGTTTTATGCAGCTAAAACCTGGAACAGTCTTTGCGAAAATGTGAGACAGTCCTTTACTTTGACTGTGCTTAAATCCAGGCTCAATGGATATGACTGAAAGGTTTTTATTCTGCGCTCGTCTCTTTTAATGTCACATTTATGATGATTAATTATGTTTTGATTTGTTGTATTGTGGTTTTAAGCTGTTTCTAATTATGTAAAGCACTTTGAATTACTTGTGTGCAAATTCCGCTATACAAATAAACTTGCCTTGACTTAATCTTTAACATGTTCTTTCATTTTGTCTTTGCCACATTTTTTTGTATAATTTTCCTCGTCAAAACCTGTCAAAAGAAAAATCTGAGCCAATCAAAAAACCAAAACCAATCAGAAAAAAATGTAACTGTTTACTGTCATGGCTCTAAAGTTATTCTAAGTCAGATATTACATGTTTAAAAAAAGATTAGATTCAACAAATTCAACCCAATTGCCTGTATACAGTTCCTATTTAATTCTAAAATGTCTGCCTATGTCTTTATTTAACTGTGCGTTGTTATTGTGTTTGAAACTTGTAGTCCTCTTGGGTTTTTGATGTATTTCTTCATTACTCTGTGGTTTAATATAGCACGCCGCCTTTCTGCGTACTGTTTTGATTGTAGGTCTTAAAGTAAATTCACTCGAAATCCTTTTTAATATCCTCTTTATTACGGGAAATTGGCAGTTGATCTTTGGGCGTCGCTGCTAAATGGGCATGTCGTCCCTCCTAATATGCTCACAGAATAAGGTTAGATATGTCATCGTGTCTGTCATTTATGCAAGAAGTACACGGCTAATTTTATGTGAAGATAAGAAAATGTCAGATATAAATTATACATATACTGTATACTTTAACAAGCCCATATCAAATATTTAATGTGTCCCACTGAGGATGTGAGCATGAACAGAGGTCTAGTGGTTCAGTCTAACTTGTATTAATAATAACACAGATTTGAAGTATTCACTGTATTGGCGACCAGTCTGTGGCCCTCAATTGGCCCTCAGCTTTGTCTGTGTGTTTATATGTGGTCCTTAATGAGAAAAGTTTGGACGCCCCTGATTTAGAGCCTGGGTCATACAGGTATAGGGTTCAGAATGGGGTAAAACAGTTCTGCAGGAAAGAAAAAAGACCTATTGTGCTAGAGCATGCTATATAGTTAGAATCTACAACACAGATTACAATTTGCAAGGTTTATCTAAAATGACGTCATAAATCAAACACGTCCGCTGACTTCTGCGTTAGAAAACTGTGGTGCCCAATGGGAGCTGATGTTGCCATAAACATCATCACCTCAAAGAGCCGTGGAGCTGTCGGTGCCCCCTATGGACAGCAGCACATCATGCTAGCAAGAAGTAGTTGTTTTTTTTTCATTTGTCACCAAAATGACTACGCCACGCTGCTGAATCCTAAGCGTATCACCGATTAAGAAAACAAAATTGGAGAACGAAGTAAGTACAGAGCAGAGCAATGGGTGTGTGCTGGTGGCCGTGAAAACTGGGGCTGATCTGCAATATAACGTGTTGAAAATAAGATTACAGATTGCTCAAACATGCACAAATCACTCCAAATACAACTTCAGACGGGATATGAGAAGGGGAAACAACGATAATTCAATTCAATTCATCTTTATTTCGGACTCATGGGCCATTTTTAAAAACAGACGGGGGCAGTGACAATACAAATAGTAAACATCCATCTATCTATAACGATTATAACACAGTTAAAAGCTGACTGAAAGGTTTTTATTCTGCACTCTTTTGTTTTAATGTTTTAATGTCAATTTTATGGTGATTATTTGTGAATTGTATTGTTTTGATTTGTGTGATTTCAATGTCTTTCTAATTCTGTAAAGCATTTTGAATTACCTTGTGTACAAATTGTGCTATACAAATAAACTTGCCTTGCCTTAAAAGATCCAAACAGTCAATTCTGCATAATAAGCCTGCTTTAAGTCATGTTAGATCACAACTGCCATTTACAGTGAACAAAACATAAAAGGATAAAAATTAAAATATGAAATTAAATACCCTAAAAAGCAGCTGAAGTTATTGCCTCGTCATTTTGGCATGTGGACGTGCATAACACATACTTGCGTGCAGTTTGTATTAAACGGTGTTTCCTACATGAGATGATGGAAGGAGAAATGGGTTAACAAGGTGCAAATGTGTTTTGAATCCAATTTGTTCCATACTGTGCGTTGCATGCTTCATACTCTAACAAAACACAAATGATGCTTCTCCTTTGACGTCAGGCTTTGCTTTCTAATGGATTTAGTGATTACTATAATTTGCATGAAAAATGTATTTCAATGCAAGGCAGAGTTTCATTGAATCATAGCATTATGCGGGCAACAAGGAGGTTTTGGATACTTTGAATGCGATCCACCCACTAATTCATCAATACGTTCTAAGCCTTATTCTAATCCGAGGGCTCTCTGTTGTGGAAATTGCTCTTTGATTCCCTCCTTCTGTGGGATGATGTGATGCTATAGGATGATTTCTATGTTCATTCACCATTTCAAAATAGACTGTACATAGACTGGGATTGCCTTGTCTCAGGTGAACTACAATCACATATGTCTACCCAAACAGTACAGCAGCTCTTCTAACTTTCTTGTCCTCACTGTCTCTAAAATATGAATCTCCATCTTCACTACATCCCTTCAGCATTACATTAAAAGATGTATTTCTTTAGTCTGCACCAAAAACAATGCGTTGTGTTTCTATGGATGCATTTCTTATCTCTGTGCAGCTATATTTGCCTCATAGCCATTGGAATAACATGTACAACAAAGAGAGAGAGCAATAGCTGTGGGAATGATTCGTTTATTTCTGGAAAATGGTACATCTTTAGCAGCAGTCGGCGATGTGTGTCACAAAAAGACTTGGCCCTATCTGACATTGCCCGAAGGAATTCCTAGTGTCGAGTAGAATTCCCATACAAATACAGGGTCAAAGCGTCAACTCTCCCGACTCAGGACGCTGACAGATATTTGCCGGCAGCTTGAAAAGTTTTGCACAGCATTTTATGAGGAGTATTATGCTAATTTGCAAGTGAGTAATTAGACATAGAGATCTAATAGTAGCTCAGAGGGGCAAAGCGCTCTGATGGGTTTCCTGATTCATTTGTCATAGTCGACTGCAGTTGTCACCGTAAAGCAAGTGGAACGAAATATAACACAAGTCTTTGCTCTTCCTCTGACTTGTTCACTTCCACCTGCTGTTGTCTGCCCTGTCCTCCATGATGCGGGGTAACACAGCTGAGGGCCCGGCTCTGCAGCCCTCATGGCCCTCTGCTGTGGGCTCCCCTGTCTGTGGTGATGGGGCTGGCTGAGATGACGTCTCTGACTGAGTTTTGATGTGATATATTTAAAGTTGAGTTGCATTTGAAATTATACACCTATAGCTATAGACTAATGTCAGTAATTAGTTTGGGTTATGGGGTTTGAATCAGCGCCCCCTGCAGTGCATCCTGCTGTTTTGCCTTCACCTTTTTAGTCCTTTCTGCCCTGATGTGAAGCTGGACTTTAAAATGTAAAATAAAAGTAATTGTAACCTGTGAACATAAAGAACTTAACTATTCAAGTGAATACAATTATGGTGGTCCTTTTACTGTGAATGAAATTATGGCAATCAGAAGTCCAGACTCAAACTTCATGCAGGTCAAAATAAATGCCACGATTTAAACCTGAACTCTCTCTCTCTGTAGACGCTGTGAGAGAAGCACCGGTGAGAACCTGGCTCTTACGGCCATGTCAGGGCTGCTCACCTTAAAGCATAACACCCACATGCCACAATGAGAGAGAACCATGACATCAACTAAAAACAGTTTTGGAAAATTTGCTATTTAGTATTTACATTCCCCATAAAGCTCCTGATGCCTAAATGGTTCTTCTAATGAGCTGTGCAGACCGAACCTGGAGCACCATCAGAAAACAGCACTGACAACTATTAAAAAAAAAAATCTGCCTTTCTGTGTTTTTTTCTACAGAGATAAATAAAAGCCAGTATAAAGCTTTTATTTTTGTTTTAATTTGAATTTTTACATCAAAGAATCAGTTTAATTTTCCACAGACAGAATTTATTGAAAGGCGGTGCTTGTTTGTTTCGACTGGATCCATCATCTGCCTCTGAAAACAGTGATGTTTGTTCTGGAAACACAGTCTGTTTCCTGTTTAGGTTTCGACAATAATCCATTGGACTCACAGAAAACCCAATCTGCTCCAAACGTACAATTCAACCAAAGCTTACTCAAATGAGATACACTATTAAAAGTTTGATTTTAATTAAACATTTAGAATTTATGGGGGACTTAACCAAAGCTCTTCATGTTTGTTTATTGTTCTAAAGCGCATGATGGAAAATTATGTGGAAATGGGAGGACAGTAATTTGGGCGGTGTTTCCTAATCCATCTGAATTTTAATGTAGTATAATGTGTCTCTACCTTTTTTTTTTCTTTTTTTGGTCGTAACATACTTGGACTTTTGTTTGTGTAAAGCTCATCGAGGCTAACGGTTATAGTGGCCAATTTGGAGCCGAGCGCGAGTATCATAGCAACCAAAGAGCCAATCCAGAGCGGGGCTGTTGAGGGTAACGCCCCTTGCCACTCGTTCTGGTTTAACACGGAGCGGGAGCTGTCAATCAAACCTGCTACTAACGCTAGTGGGGGCCAAAATGAAAATTGCAGATTCCACTCATTGCACACTCCCCTTAATTGCACATTACACTCATTGCACAGCTCCTATTATTTGCACCATCCAAAATACTGCACATTCTATTCATTGCGCAGTCCTCATTACTTCAGTCGATAGCGAAATAAAAATACCATGTAAACCGGGTTAATACGAACATTTTAAGACCAAAATGGAGAGGTTCAAGGCAGCAGTTACAGAGAGAGAGGTGACAGTTTTTCAATGTTACTTGTGACTTGGAGCCAGAGTCGATGGAGCCAGAAGAGCGCCCATGCTCACTTCCCATCGGAAACGCGGCGGTTAGCAGGTTAGTTTTGTCCATTTAAATATATATACAGTCTATGGTATAATGCTGCATCGTCGCAATTCAGGGTGCTCACTTTCCCCCAGAAAATACTTATGAATGAAAAAGTAGTCTGTTTATAGTCTACATTTTATAACACTAAATTAAAATAGAATAAAAAACGCAGTGGAAAATTATATGGAAATTGGAGGAGAGCATTTTTTTTCCATCTGTTTCTGCGGCTTTATTTGAAAATCTGCATATTAGAGTTATACAGCTTATTTCGTGTAAAATCTTTCTAGCGGTTTTTCTATTATCATAGTTGGACTTGTGCTTGTGTAATGTTGTATTCTCTTCCTCGGGGTGCTCACTTGCCACAAAACCACTGTCTGTTCAGAGATGACTTATGAATCAAGAAATCCTCTATAGCTGTAGTCTGTTTTCATAAGCCCCAATTGTCAAGTCATCAGAGACAAGTCCTTCTGTCAAACTCGACTTGAAGCTAAGGTCATCTCCACAGAAAAACACCACCTTCAAAAACACGAGCATTGTCTGTTGATCTGCCTTTGTTCATGTTGTGATTGTGGCACGGGACAGATGGAACATTCAGGGTTGTTTGGTTCATACAAAACCGAAGTGATTCACACAGATGTTTAAACTCCAATAATCCAATTCAAAAGTAAAAACGGGTAACTATGGAGATGACTTTAACAATGCATTTGACAAGATACAGCTGTCATGTAACAGTGCCGACATCTGCACTGCTCAAACATTTGTCACTAAAAACGGCCCCTTAACGTTTTCAAACAGAGACAGCACAAGTGTTGAAGCCACAGGGAACTCTGATTCTCCAAAGGCAAGAATGAAAGGCAGTCGACAGTAAAGGTGACTGGAAAATAGGACACAGATTGGTGTAGCTTTGAGGTAACATGGCTCTAGTCTAGACCATTATGGGTAATTGAGTTGCCAAATATAATACAGAACTTTCAGGATAATGGGCAGATATTCAAAATGGACCTTATTAAAAGTATATGTGAAAATATAAGCCACAAATAGCCTCTTAGGTTGACCCAAACACATAAATAATGACTGAATGCCATGCACGTTATAGGGACATATTGATTTCTGAGTTTTGATATGCTCGAATGCATGATGCTTGCACATGTTGCATAAGAGTTATACCAGTGTTTTATCGAAAGATCTGAGGAAAATGATCACGTTAGTGTAGTTTTTGTGTAGTCTCCAGCCTTAAATACATAGAGTTGGGTCTACAAAGGCATATGGAGGCTATGTTCAAATCAAGACAGAGATAATAATAATGCATCTGTCTTATTTTGCTCACAGCTGCCCTGGGACAGACTGACGGAACACCAGCACTCATGCACGCACCATGTTCATACTAGGAAATGTGGGTGAAGTGTCTTACCTGAGGACACAATGACAGTTTACCACACTAGCGCCCAACTGCGTCGCTTGATATTCGCATCCAAGTGCTAACCAAGTCCAGTCTTGCGAAGATCAGGCTTTGACAAGGAGGTTTAGCCACTCCAAGAACTGTAAGACAAACAATATGTTAGAAATGCATATTCAATACAGCACTCGAGTCACTGAATGTAAATGTTTACGACGTGATCCTGTGGCTTTAGTCTGGCCACTTGAGTTGAATGAGAGGTTTTCGCAAAGCAACAATGAGCACTTTATCCCGTTATTAGGAATGTATTATGGTCCATGCAGCTCCAATTACAGACGAGGGCCCTCCTTGACATCATAACAGATCAAGTGTGTGTACAGTGTATTAAGCAGGCAGGGGGCACTTCACAGTATTCTCTAATATGGAAGTACTTTGAATTCTGTCCATGCGTCGCTTCACAGGTCTACATAGTCAGCAAGTGCTCCTGGCCGCTGGCACCAAAAAAAGATCATGATTAAGCTTCCTTGCAAAACTTTTCATCTGAACCTGCTCGGGAAATTTATTGTTTTTCATTGCTAATTTGGAAGCGCATTAGCATACATTGACAGCTACGGAGTGCCCACATGCATACATAAAAGGCCATGTGGGTTCACTGCGAGGTTGGTCACAAGCAGGAGATGGAGCGTGGTTAAACTGGTGGAGGTCGGCCGAAGGGTGGGAGACACCGTTTTGGAGGGGCGGGGTGAGGTGTAGGGGTGTCGGGGTGAAGTGCAGCCTCAGCAGAGTGGTTGACATCGGGGCTGTGGTGGGCAGGTCTGTTAGCAGAATGAAGCAATCCCTCGGGACACAACATCAACACAAGGTACCTCCTGAATATTCAGTTCAGAGCAACAAAAGGCCTCGAAACTAAGTAGAGTCGCACAAGGTGAGAGCCAAATTGAAATGTAGACGCAACAAAAAGCTCATCTGCATAGTTATTGAAAGCCTGAGGATGTGGGTTGATGTTTGATAATACTGACGGTCTTTTAAGAGGAACATACACACTTTTTTATGTTATTTAGCTTGTGCTTATTGCAAATAAATACATAATTAATAATAATAAAATAAATATGTGACTCTTAATTGGCCTGAAGGAGGGCCTCTTATGCTTTATTCCACAGAATGGTTCCTTTGGCTTTAATGAAAGTCATCCATCTCCATCACAGACTGTATATATAAATGGACATACTAGCTGCCACGCTCCAAATACGAAGTGCTCATGGGCGTACTTCCAGCCCCACTCTTAATATTAACCCGCTCTACATGATCCTGGCATTTTTATTTTACTATTGTGTCCGTAACTGAAGATATAAACATTAATAACAGACAAATTAGGCATTTTCTTTCCCCGAGGATGCTCCCGCAAACGTTAGCAGTAGTTTGATTGACAGGGTTGCTAAGAGACCTCTCCCTTCTTAACCAGCGGTGTGGGTGAGAAGGGCCGTTACTTTCAACCGCCTGGCTCTGGATAGGTTCTTTGGTTGCTACAATACTCACAGTCTGAATTGCTAATATGCAACTCAGCTCAAAATTCGTCCCTATAACTGTTAAGACTCGATGAGTTTTATTTGACTGGATCCGAACACTGTGGATGACGTCACTCTTAGTCCACTTCTTTATACAGTCTATGACAGGGGTGGGCAAACTACGGCCCGGGGGCCAAATACGGCACGTTGGTCTTATTAATACGGCCCGCCGAATGTGACCAGATTATAGCACACTTCAGCTACATCAACCTTTTATTACTCCCCCTTCTGCAAAAATTAGCTTATCAAAGAAAAGAAAAGTGGATAGTGAGCACTGAGTGTTTAATACAAAATATTTTTTTCACTGAAGTCTGATCAAAGTACCAAGGCAAGTTTTTTGCTGGCATTCAAATTGGCAAAAGCTAGCAAGCCTTTCTCTGAAGGCAAGTTGATTTTGGAAAACAATTTGTACAATGAGCCTTGCATATTCATGTTTTGTTACATGTTACAGGCCAAATCTCTAATGTAATACATACATATATATATCCTGTCCTGGCCCCTCTGTCAAATTTTAGAACCCACTGTGGCCCGTGTGTCAAAGTTTGCCCAGCCCTGGTCTATGATCTCCATGGAGAATGTTCCAAAGTATTGTTTTCACTTTCATTTTCTATGGAAACATGCAGAAAGTTCCATTGCTCGCCTTTAAGCAGTCAGCATTGTAACACTATAATACTACACTTGGACCATGCATTATACTTCCGTGGCTTGGACTTATTGATTCAGCCACTGTTAGCTCAAGTGACAATATTTGTTTTCTGCATTTGACCCATTCAGATCGTCAGTCAGAATTCCAGTTAAAACCTAAACATCTTAACTACGTCTACCTCGCGATGGTTCAGTATTTTATCGCGTGATTATGAGATGCAGGTATAATTTCTACAAAGAGGTGAAGAAGAGGTTAGAAATACTGTAATACCATTTTCACTTCAAAAATGAACTAAACCACAGGCCTATAAACTGATAAGGATTAAGGTGCACTTGAGGTCTTGACAAACAGATCCTGTTTCAGTGTGGTCCTTAAATATTTGCAGTAACACCCACAGCCGCCTCCTCAAGGAATCGCCGCATATCGATTTGTTTTCGACCTGTGTCTAATTTCGGTTGCAGTAGAGAGATCACATTCTATCCAAGCTGCGAACAAGCTGTTAATTTGGATGTTTTGTCCTGGTCTGTCTCTAATCCAAATGCAATAACAGTCTGCAGAGTAGGGTCAGTTTGGGATAATCTGAAAAAAAAATGCCAGCCGGGATTATGGACTGTAAAAAGTAAATATTTTCTGAATGAATTTGGAAAGCTGGAAGACACAGAGGTCAAACTGAATAGCGTTTTGAGGATGAGCTGAACAATGGGCACAATTAGGAAAAGTCTAATATATTTGAGCCGAGCGAGACGTTCTTATGTGCAGTGAGAATTGTGTTTTAATCAGCCTGAGTGACTTGAACAGCCGCGCTCTGGAAACACAGCAGAGCATATTCCCTGTGGTTAGCGCTCTTATTACCTTCAAGAGCACAAAAAGACTCCACAATTCACATTTAGAATTACAACTATCATGAATTATTATTGGAATAAACTGGAAAGATGTGACAATGTAAAAAACTTGCCTGTGTCCAATATTTTAACACCAACCACAACATAAACCGGCGTCTTTTATCACATACTGAGGCGCTGATATAATATTGTCTAAATACTCTAACATAATGTGAATCTTTACCTGCTATTTATTTCTTTGACATGTCCATATGCTGCGCTATAGATAATCCATATTTAGAGCAATTTATTGTACAAATACTATACGACACTGAAGTCACTTTAACTGCTGTTTATGCGTGTCCATATGCTGCACTGTTCATAACCACAGTCACAGCCACTTATTGTGCAAAGTTTGTAGCCTTATAGTTTTACTCTGCAGACAGTGTTGTCTGTTCTAAATCTTTATAGAGTAATTTATCTTGATGACATTTTCCTACTGTTCTTGACCTTTGTGTTGCAACACTGTAATCTCCCCACTGTAGGACAAATAAAGGTTTATTTCATCTGATCTTATATCATCATTTAGATAATACCTCTTTCTTTGAGATGGAGAAATATGCACCAACGATGAACCGGGATGATGGAGTGTCCACCTTACTGCACACCTGAGATCTGGACCTGGAGAATGTATAGTAGAGGGAGTAAGACTTTGCTGCTGGTAAAGACTGCAGGGAGTAACCAAAGTATAAAGCAGGAAAACTAACACTTTTGTCTGATGGAAAAAGTTACAAGGCCAAGGGATTACAGAGCCTATGCTGATATAAAATCATCACTTGAGCTATTCTCTCAATAGACTTACTATTTTAAAATATTGGGGCCAGCGGTGGAGAACTCAATTGTTAAATAAAATATATCGTATACAAAAATACATATTACAAAAAAGACATAAAAAAATGTACATGACCCAGATTGTGAACTGAGATTGAACTATAGGCCAATTAAAATCATTTAATTTTACCAAGTCATTCTTACTTGTGTTTGCTCAAAACTGGGACTCAACTGGGTCCCCATGAACCTGCTGAAGATGATCTCAGTCATAGTAGATGCTCTGTCAAAAAGGAGTCAATTTACTGTTCGATCCAGTTCAAATGTAGTGCAGTACAAAGTCTGAATAAGCCACTCTCAGAAGTAAAAGGATGGTCTATCCTCTGTAACATGTCGGATATAAGTTATATAAAAATGGAGGCCTACTTGGTTCCTCTGACTGGGGCTGTGACCTAATAACCCCCACCTCACATCAAACAGACTGCACTCTTGTGTCTTAACCAATTTAACGGATTTTAGGGATATGGCTACAGGCTGTAAACAGGGTTCTGTGGAGCGATCCTCATCTCGGACAGGAGGAAACGCGTCTCTGAGCTGGCGTCCTTTCCGGATGCGTCCCATTTATCTCGACTGTCAGTAAAGCGGACGGGATAATGAAAGGTGAGGGTTTGAGAGGCTTTTTCAGCAGCCTTCACAAGGATGGAGGGGATGAAAAAGACACACTGGACAAGGAGCACATTGGATTAGGCTGAGTAATAGCACGGACTGTCCGAAATTGAGGTAAAAACGTATGTAACCTGCTCTACACGTTACAATTTTAGAAATGCCTTTACTTAATTTACTTAGGCCATCCATAACTTACAGGTAGGACTAAATAATAATGTTAACGCCTATGAAACTGTCCATGTTCAACCTTAACGCGTGGTGCCCTCTGGTGGACGCTTGTCGTCACTACAAAACAAGCACAAGACTCGCTTCAAAGTGCACGCACAGGCTCCTAATTACATGCCAACTATTGTTTTCAGTTGTACACGTATACATCGGCTATAAATATCAATAGTTTAGTGCTTACCGTTTGAAATGGAAGATGTACCGAATGTGCAACATAAGCGGCCTGGCAGAGGCCGTTTGTGTTACTCCACAAATCATTTGTGAATAATCTCACTGTGCAAGGCATTACAGACCAGGCATCACTACCTGCACTAGTTGGGCTAGTCTATTGTAGTGTCATTTTCTTAACCTCATTACCCTGTCTGCAGCCTATATAGGAAGAATACAAAACAGAATAATTTACAGGAACATATATTTAATAGGTAAAAGATAAAACATAAAAATAGTACAGCTTTGCACAAAAAAAGACAAATTCACAACTACCACTGGAATATTTGCCGCAGAACACAGGAGAACAGTCCCTGATCATTCACAGGCCGGGACAAGTGCAATACCACACGTGCACAGAGCATTGCTACCTCTCCCAACCTGCAAATAACAGTCACTATACACACATTAGAATCATTTCAGTTCCATGATCAGTTTTGCATGGATTTGCACAGCATTTTAGTTGAACACTGAAAGCAAACCAGCAAAACTGACCAGAGACCCATGAACACGAGTACGACAGCAGCTATGTGAGGCGATAAAAGTCTAGAAGTACTTTAAGTGCTCATACTGCAGTAGAACATTTCAAACTACCTGCACTATAAGCACTTTAATACCACTGAAACCTTGTCTAAAGACCAAGATTATGACAGTAATGATGAAAATACAGGCCACTGTGAGTTTTGCATAGATTTGCACAACTGTCTTTCTTGCAGCGCAACTAGGCAAAACTCACAGTGATCTGTCTGAATTGAACAATAAATGCTTGAATTTTAAAAGAAGAGACTTCCAGTCCCTTATGCCAGAAGGGGCACTTAGGGCAGTAGGTGCTAGTCTACTTCACTATCTGCACTAGATGCACCTTAGCATAAGCGCTAGCAGAAAAATATTATTTGAATAAGAGAATATGCACTGTCAAATGCAAACTCAAACAATTGGACAAAGAACTTGTAGTTGAGAGGGTCCATCTTCCACATTTAAAATTTGTATGGCTGGAGGTGAAGTGTTGAAAAGAGCAGACACCCAGACCTTGTGTGCGCCCTGGTGAAGAGCAGCGTATTCAGGCAGTGCTCCTACAATTTCTCTGATCACAATAGTGCTGAAAGTGCCTCCACTGCAGTAGATTATACAAGACTACCTGCACTGTAAGCACTTTGACACTACAGTGACTTTTAAATGTCAGAGGTAGGGGGTTTTATTCACATCAAATTGGCTTCAAGTCCACAATGAAGAGGTCTCCAGGAAAGACTCGCCATAGAATTAGCCTGTAAGCACAAACAACACAGAATGATGTTACAGATGTCTCAAAAGAACATAATCTTTTCAAAAACTTAAACACACACCCTGCTACATTTTACAAAGTCATCTAAACACAGTGCATTTAATTTACTTCAGTGTAGTAAACCAATTTAGATGATAAAAAGATACCTGAAACCATTTCAATCTTCTAAAAGTGGATTACATATGATACATTTTATCTTTAAATTAAGAATGCAAGAGAAACAGATTTGTGTAGGCTACTTTAACAATAAGATGACCCAAATTTGGCATAAACATAAAAAACACATATGACAAAACCAAATACAATTAGATTTTTTTCCCCATCACAATAACCACAACAATCTTACTAGCCCTGAACTTTAAACAACTACAGCAAATGACCAATGTGCATGTGAAACAGAGCTGGACCCACTGGACCTGAGAGAAACATAAGAGCTGTAGTCACATTGTCCACCCCTCCCCCACACGGCAACATGGCGCCTACAAGTCCGCAACTGACCGTTTTATAAACATGCTCACCAGTATGGAAACTCTACACTGTTAACGCTTTTATACGACTTGCACATCTATTACACCCAAAATGTGATCAGGTGCATGTGGTGCGTACGCAAAGACGCGCGCACGCACCGTGCGTACAGACACTGCAAAGTTAACTCCGAGTAGAGACCAGAGAGAGCAGAGAGTAGAGCCACACACAACAAGCGAGTAGAGCACGAAGAGTCACCAAAACACGGCACCATGAAGCATGCGCTAGCCACGAGCTAATCGTGTGCACCGTGATACTACACAACTTTAACACGGAGGACACGAGGAACACACACTAACACCTCAGATATGTGCCAAAGCTCGCAGTGTTCACACTTTGAAATGTTTAGACACGAAAACATAAACCAGAAAAAGAGCAATCTGTTAGCATGCTAACGCTGAGGCTAACAGCGCGTGTCTGCGCTTTACCGCATTTACACCAACACGAGGAGAGGCCTCTCAAAGTCTGCTCTACAGTATCATGTTTAAGCTGATAAAGATCGTGACAGATGTGTTTGAGATATACATGGGATATTGAGGAGTGTTAGCACATGCTAACACGCGGCCTACTCCAGCCCCACACCAGCCCCATGTGCTGCCGCTTTGTTCTGTACTTTTAAGAGGCACAGCGTCCACAAACACCCGGGACACACTACTGCTTCTGTTTATACACACAATAAAACGCATGCGCGTTTACACAACTTGACATTTGAATGTGTGCATTAAATGCTTATTTTCCGAGGTGAGAGCCACTTCTCCAGGCTACAACTTGAGGTGCAGCAACACATGTTTTTCAAATCTCCCTCATTCTCCTGCGCTGGAGAAGAGGTTGCCATGCGCTCCGCACAACAGCGCTTTCACATGCGGAAACTGACGATTAAACGTGTTTTTTCCAACGTCAACGACAAATCTATTTATTTTGTCGTATACAATTCTCAGCATGACTTTATTGACGCAACTCCAGAAAAGGCTAACAACAGGTCTCCTGCCAACAACATGCGCGTAACAAGACACAGCTCCAAAATCCACCATCTTCACTCACTTGTTCATACTTACCGTTTACTCACTGTTTCAGCATGATCTGACGAACAGAGGAGAGAAAAGACTTCTTAAAGTAAACCGCGCCGGCGACTACAGTCCCCAAAAAGCCAAGCATGTGGTAGTATTGGGATTTGTTTGGAGTTTGGGAAGCGTAGTAAGATTGCGAAAGTGGCGCGAGTAGAGTCGGTTTAACCATGTGGTGAATGAAGGGCGGCTCCCAGCAGCAGCCCAACTCCTCTTCATTAGCATAAAGCAAGTACTTCCTCTGAAAGAAAGTGCCCCTCAGCCTTCAGTGCACATCTGACCCCTTTTCTACACAAATGATGGAAGATTTATATTATCACAACATATTTTAATTTTGTCAAAGAACGTTTCATAATCACCATCGGGTAAATAACCAAATTATTTGAGTTTTATCATCTTTTCAGTTTTATCTTATTGAATCGTTGGAGAGAAAACAGCAACGTAAAATAACTTATTAGAATATCTTTAAATATCACCTGTAGTGTAATTGCATTAATTTAAGTTGTGACTTAAATTAATTTAAGTTGTGACCATTTTATTTGTTTTTACTGAATTAGAAGAAAAAAAATCTTTGAGAAAAAAAAAAAAAAATAATAAAAAAATAAATAAATAAAAAACATCGGGTCAAAAACATGTTTCCTCATAGGGTCATATCAGATCCTAAGCCAAATTAAAAATTAGTTCTTCAAAATGATACACCAAGTAAATAAAACAAAGTAAATCGCTAGGTTTTCTGTCAATTTTGAACCTCTGCGGTTTCCGTAGGTCATATGTTGGTCAGTCATGGCGGATCCCGTGGTGCACGAAACTGTAGTAAATTTGTCATCTGGGTTGTTCTTGGTGTGATCTGCGGCAGGATAACGTGTTAATACAACGTGTGCATGAGGTATAGGCTCATTTGTTTATAGATGTATGCCAAAAGGCGCGTGTTATTGTGGAGGTCAATACACGAATACCGGTGTCATTGTAGACATGTGCTTGGGAGACTTATGCTGCAACTCCGTAGGACAGTAACTGTTTGGGATCAACGTTGCCACATTATCAGCAAACAAAAGGTAATTTATCCTATAACGCTTTATTAGGGTGTAGGGTGTTTTAAAGCACATTACAGAAGTGTAGACTCTACAATCATCCAACTTTTCAAAGTCACGTTGCATTAAATGAGGCTCTTACCCCTTCTGTCTTCTGTTATTTTACTCTGCACAGATTGATGGCTACCTCTGTATTCCGTCAAGGTGTGCTGAGGCTACAATACCTCGCAAGATTGCAAAAAAGCTTGATCCTGGCACGTTGTCAGCACAGCAAAGCGAGCAGGATGCTGATGATCTGGGTGAGACTGATGAAGCGTCACAACCTGGAGAAGATGGACCTCAACTGGCATACAAACTTTTCTATAACCCCTCTTCATATTGCCACGTCAGAAATTTACAAACCGCTCTGAGCCAAAGAGACAATGATGAGGATGAACCATGTCTGCCCATTCTGACCACCTTGTTTCTGGCAACAAGGTAATACATATAGTGTCAGCTCTTCGCGGCATCTTTCCAGCACCAAAAACACTCTGCTTGACTTGGCATTCAACAAAAGCCCTGAAACGCAATCACAGGCACGTAAACAACCAATCCCACCAGACGTTAGATTTGACACACGTGCCTTCCTCAAATGCAGACCAGAATATTCATGCATATCTCTGAATACTACCCAGCGGCCTTCCCCTACTTCACTGGACAGATCCTGGGCGATGTTAAAAAAAGTTACAGTGTTGAAAGGCGCTTTGAAACCATCAGATGTCTCCAGTATTCTGTGGGAGCTCAGCTGTGTGGACCCTGACAAGGCTACACTAGTGAGGAGTGACCAGCGCTT
Organism: Periophthalmus modestus; assembly: GCA_019594935.1. Lineage (NCBI taxonomy): Eukaryota > Metazoa > Chordata > Actinopteri > Gobiiformes > Gobiidae > Periophthalmus > Periophthalmus modestus. The sequence goes on along the minus strand of JAIEZT010000009.1, from coordinate 24,112,024 downwards.
TGTCATGTTACTTAGATATTCAGTAGAAAACCTGCAGCTCTATTCTCTGTCTGAGCTATTGGAGGTATTGCAGGCATTTGTGTGGCTGGATATGCCTTCAACTCACAGTGTATTAGCCCTGTATGAATCAGAGTTGAGCCGTAGAGTCGGCCAAATGACTTTACACCAGTTGCTGTTCGCTGCTGATTTGTGGCGCTGCATAGGGAAGCAGGTGCCCCAATATTTGAAACGCTTTTACGCATCTGTCCCTTTATATGTAGGCCAGATAAGGACTCCAGAGCTGGTACAACTCCTCTATATCATGGGAGAAGGCAGACATTGCCCTAAAGACCTGGTTCAACCTTTGGAGCAACTGTTGATGCGCCACTTACATGAGCTACAACCAGAAGAGGTGGGCACTGTATGCTTGGGTCTTTTTAAATCCCAAACCTCGTTATCAGAAGGAGCTGTGATGCGTATTCTGGACAAGGCGCATGTTTTTGTGGAGGACATGAGCGACTTTGGACTAGTGAATGTGATGAAGTATTTGCGGTTTAGCTATCTGTATCACAAGGAGTGGTTGGAGGCGATGGGAAAGGAGGTACCGAGGCGTGCGCACAGGATGGGCATACAGGGGCTCATGCACATGGCACTGGCCTGTTCAGCTCTGCATTACCGCAATGATGATATACTTATGGGAATAGCAGAAAGAGTTCCCTTAATGGTGCCACACTGTAGGAGTAAAGACTCATGTAAGCTTCTGTGGGCATACGGGACATTAGGCTTTCTCCCTGTTCAAAGCCCAAGTCTGTATCCTAGTCTGACAGAGGCACTAAGGCAACGTAAAGCTGAATTTCATCGCTACCCAGAACATCTCCTCACTGGACTTTTAGGGCTTGCGTTTGTCTCTACTTTCCCTGAAGATTTAGTATCATTAGCACTTAGCCCAGAGTTTGTTAACTTGGCACTCAAATCAACACAACTAGATCTGAAGAAAGACTTGTACACTTTACATGGCGCTGTCGAGCTGGAGCTACCACACTGGACCGGACCACGGCTGAGCCCGGAGCTACAAGAAGAGGTGGCGGACATGCTTTGGAATTTCGCAGAGTCAGATATCTGCCAGAAACAGGAAGTCGTGCAAGCGGAGTTATGTTTAAAGGACTTGCTTGGAGGGGAGAGTTTGTGTGTAAGAGGATGATATTGCCGTACACCCGCTCCATCGATCTAGAGGTGCATTTGGATTCGAAGGGACAGCCAATTCCAGTTACGCCACCATGCAATACCACACCTGAAAAAGCATCTTCCAAAAGTGAGAATTTTTATAACTGGGACAAAACGAACATTGGAGTTAAAGTGACAGATGATCTCGTTGCTCAGTTATTAAATACCAAAAACAAAAAGTCATCATTAAACATGGTTAAGTCCACTTCTCTTCACAGGGTAGAGCCAGATGAGCCAGAGATGTTCAATACTGGCTTATTCCTGACCAATGAAATCACAGACATGTTGACCAAAAGTTCAGTGTCTCAGGAAAGTAAAGAGCCAGTGAAACTAGCCATCCAAGTGTGCAACAGAAATCACTATTGCTACCATTCCGATCAGCTTTTGGGACTTCACGCCATGAAGAGGAGGCACTTGAAGCTGATAGGATACAAAGTTGTGGATCTGCACCATCAGGAGTGGTTTCCCCTGCTGAGGAAAAGTCGAACAGAGAAGCTAGCATACCTCCACTGCAAGGTTTTCAATCAATAATTACCAAGTGGATAAAACTGACTGATTTATGGTGCACTAGTTTTACCTGTATTTGTACTTTAAACAAGAGAAAAAAGTTGGTTGCGAAAGAATGTGAACTCATATGAAATATTCCTTTGTTTACAATAAAGAAAGTAATATATTTTATTTGTTTATGGGTGTTATTAGTAAGACAATCACTATACAGCTAATTAAAACTATGGTTATAGCTTCAGGCGAGATAAACACTACAGCAGGTGCATGCCAATGGATAGAATACTGCGGAAAAGAGGTTTAATATTTCAATTTACAGATTTTTTATTATCAAGATTACAGCTCATCAAACACAGAAATGGTTCTAATGCTTTTGTTTTTAACACCAAGGGAAATCACATCTTTATCAAAATGATTAACCCTTTACATGGCATATTTAATCACATTGTTGCAGTTTATAATTTCATGTCTTTTTTAAGTCATCTGAGCAATCAAAACAGAGGGAAGAGGAGAAATCATCTTTTTTTTGTGGTAGGGTTTATACTTCCACCATGGGCACTCTCTTGTAATGACCAGACCAAGGCAGACTTACATGGCAGTAATAGAGAAATCACTCTCAATCATTGACTAAGGCTCACTGATTTACTAATGTGCTTTTCCATGCTTGTTTGAACAGTGTGGGAGTGTGGGAGAGACCAGTCCTGAACAGACAAAAAGCTTTGTAACCTTTAGCTCTACATCAGAAGTTCACCTCTGTTGTACCACAAACCTCGCAATAGGTCGCCTTAATGTGACGTCAAAGCAATGTTTGTTTAGTATTGGTTATATCTCTAATTGCTTTTTTCTGAAATGACCTATCTGCATTGATAATAACTGGACAAAACATAAACCACAATACAAATAAAATGAGTTTGCGATAGATTATTTGCGGATACCCCTGAGATGAGATACTGAGAACCACATGTCAACACTTAACCAAATGACTATATTTGTCCTTCACTGAAAGTCTTGCTAAACTTGTAGGTACCAACTAACCTACTGTGTTCAAATCATAGATTGTGTAAGAATTTCTAAAGACGATGTTGCATGTGCATATCAAACAGACAGGTCAGAGCCTATTGACTTTGCTGGGAGATCATTTTTGTACATTTGGTGTCTGCTAAAGGCTGCACTTGAGGCTGTTATGTGTTGACTTCTCTGGAGGCCTCTTATCCTGTTCCTCCCTCTCTTCCTCTCTCTCTCTATTCCTCCCTGCCCCCCCTCCATCTCTCTGTCCCTGTGTCCCCCTCCCTCTCTCTTCTCCTTCCCTCTCCCTCGCTCAGGGGCTCAAAAGGTTTACACATATCACAGGCCGTATCACGTTTAATTGGATGCTCGAGGCTATTTGTCTGTCACTGGTGATTCAAGTTATGGTTTGATGTCTATAGGGTCACATTAAAACAGAATATTTCTTCTTGGATGTGTGGGAGGCGAAAGCTGGCCTTGGCATAAACACTCCTAAACTGTTTTATTCAGTGGCTTTTATGGAGAAATGAATTATGAGTCAGACAAAAAGTGCTGGTATTGGAGAAGAGATGGGTTATTTTTGACACTGATGTAAAGGCTGGGGGGATGTGGGGACGCCATACAGATTACAGGTGCACCGGTTTCCCTTTAAAAACGTCTATTTTCTCCCAACATCCCCTTTCGCTGTGACCCAGAAAGGATGTCAGTGCTTTCATCTGGTAAAAAAAAAAAAACATGGCGCCCAGTCAGGAAGCTTTGTCTGGAAGAAAGGTGAAATATCCACTTTTGAAGATAAGGTTATATAACACCTCTTTCAAAACAGAAATTAGGGATGAAATTATGACCTATAAATGGAGCCAGATTGCATTAGCGCTGATTCACTTTCAAATAGTAGGCTACTTAGGCCTAATTATGGGCAAATGTTCATAATTTGCAGTCATTGAAATAGCAACAACAATTTAATACAGCTTGCTCTTTGCTTTAGGATTAAATACAGTTTTAGGAAATGCAATAGGCTATAATCTTAAAGTACTAATTTCACAGGTAAATGCAGGTAGGGCCTACAAACCAACACCATATCACATCTACAAGGGTTAATACATTTTTATTGATTCATTTGAATGTATTTTTGTTTGAAGCACTGGGCTTATAGTAGATGATCCATTCCTGCATAGCTCGAACTGTGACACTGATGTTCTGACAACGTTGTTTAATGGCACAATGAATTCATGCACAATATATTTTTAAATTATTTACATCATATATCACCAGGCACACTTAAAAGTAGAGCCTTTTCATTTTGACTGAAAACTCAGAGTTGTCATACTCACGTTTTGCCAGCAGATGTCAGTCTATACACTTCTTCAAACTATAGATTTGTCACTGACCATGGTAAATGGCTTTGAAGCATTATCTTAACGTATCAATGGAACAATTGAACAACTGAACAATTAAATGTCATGCAAAAATGTAAATATCTTTAATTCAAGAGTTGAAACACAACGGAAACAAAGCTGTTCAACTTTTTGTCTTAGAAGCTGTTTAAAAGCCTGTTATTGTGACTGAAAACAATTAATGCATTTGTGATTGCCAGACTTTGAGAATAAATAGTTTTTCCTTTTGTCCGAAGATTTCAAAAGTATAAAAGAGAATTCGCATTTGGACACTTTCAAGTCAGCCTAACCCCGCAGCTACTAATTTCACACTTGTGGGTGTGCAAGAAGCCCATGCGTTTGAAGTTCCAATGATTCACTTCTTCTCATTTAGAGCCATTTTCTTTGCATTGGACGCATCGGGTCACGAAGAAGATGCCTTCTGTGGAAAGTAGAAAAAAACACGCTTTGATTCACTCCCTGTGTGTACTACACACTAACAAGCCGAGCATGGAGACAGTATCACCTTTTGTAGAGCAGTGATTTTCAACCAGACCAAGTGTGTATGTGCATTTTTAAATATGGACACTCACAAAGCGAGGCTAGATCAGAACAAAATGTATATATACTTGTGTTTTAAAGATTAAACTAAGACAAACATTAACCAGAGCCAGGACTAAACCTCGACTTAAACAGAAATGAACCAGGATCCCAAAGCCAAAGCCAAGAGGACTATGTCTCCAAAGACTACATCTGGATTTAATCCAGACAAAACTTGTTCTCCCAATGCGACCTGTACCACGCTCTGAGACTGGCAGCGCATGCAGATAAATCATAACAATGTTAGATTGTATTGTGCATCAAACGTTTGTCAAGGTGCTGAACTCCTGGTACAATGATGACAGATGTAGCAACAGCACAAGTAAACAGTGGGTAATTAAAGGTCTTTGGCATTGCAGCCATGTTTGAACGCTTAATAGGAGAATGAATGCTCTCTCAGTAATCCCCATCTTATTTGCATTTCAATTCATTTTGGCCTCAAAGTTAATCCAATGCACACCAAATGAAAGCTTATGCTTCTTTAAGTAACATGCTACTTACAGCCGTAATACTTTCATTTGGCCTTTTATTGTGGTTGTCAAACTGTGGCACATGAAGCTTTTTCAGTGATGCTGCTGAGTCTCTTGACGTTTCACTTTATGTCCCTAAAAAGTTTGATTTTGAGAGAGTTTGAGCCTGAGTTTTGAGCACTGCTTAAATTTGGTTTAGACTAGTCGTGTTTTAGGTCTTGTTTTGTAGTCCAAGTTTAGACCGGCTAGATCATGTTTAATTTAAATCCAGATATTGTGCTGATGCAGACCTAACAGCCAAAATGCTCCTAAACCTAGTTGAGACCTGTCCTGGATTATATTTTTTTCTGGTTTAGCCTTGGTTTAATCCACTTTTAATCCATCAACACTAATTTTCATTGCACAGAACTAATTGGAATATTCAGGTGACTCTTGGTGTAGAATGTTTAAACGTGCGTTCACACTTGTCCTGGTTTAGTCCTGATGTAGTCTATATGTTTACACCTGGTTTAGTTTGGTTGTAGCCCTGGTTTAGCCTTTATCGTCCAGGTTTAGTTCCGAGTTTAGTCCCAGTTTGATGTGGCGTGTGTGTAAGTCTTGCTGTATGGACCACACAAATCCCTGCATCTTCTCCTGAAAACAGTACAGTTAAGTGAGAGACATGTGACGGTGGCAGATGGGTTTGGCTGATATGCAGTGTGAGCTGGCCTGGAGAAATGGACTTTTCCGGTTGACGGCAGAGACGCGCCATGTGTCGTCGCCGATGCCTCTCTATCTTTCGCACTTCTCCTTGGCCACTTGTCGCTTTGTAAACCCTTCAGTGGCGCTCAATACCGTGGCCCACGTTTAGCATTCAGGACACACCAGCGGGGCTAAAAGAGAACTGCTGCAGGGACTGATAGGAGAGAGTTTGCATTCAGCTCTGGTTCCGTCTGCCATTGATAGACCTTTATTAACTTAACCAAGTCCAGGATTTGCCACTTGGTTCCTCATTTATCATGGAGAACGCTGACTTCACCTGGAAACACGGGATTTAACACAGGCTCGGATTATGATTGATGCACTGGTACTTTGTCGAATTAGCTTGAAAAAGTAAAGTCTGTGGAAAGGGGCATTCAATATTTAATATTGTGACATAACAGTACAGTGCGCTGCCAATAGTCAACAAATGTAGGCCGTGTGCCAGAGAGACCTTATGTAGCCCTGCTCAGATCTAGTTTTCAGGGTTGTTATTGTTTTTCTTATGTGAAATAAATCTGCAAAGAATAGGAGGAACTACAGTATCTATCTTCATAATTATAATGATTTGAGGTAGTACATACTTGTGGATACAGTAATAGTAGTAGTGCTCTTGTCTGATTGGACTCCATATGCTAATTTCCACCCAAACAAACGCATGCAAGAAGCTGGACAACTATTTTCCAGAGATTTTCCTGAGAATTTGATATTAGTTAGGACGTTTTTAACTACTTCCGATATTTTTTGTATCGATTAGTATCTGTATTTCGATACTTTTGACAACCCTAGTGGTATAAACATCACAAACATTTACGACATTAGAGTAGTGTGGAATATTTCCTCAAAGTCATTATGTCGAACTAACTGCATCTTTTCAATTACCCACTTTGAGGTGCCAGCCCACGGGTTGGTTTAATCCCTGAAAGCAGAATACCTGGAATCCACAAAATGCACATTAACTCCGAAAAGACTGACTTGATGAAAGCTTTTAATCCCTTGATCTGACTGTATACTACTCCGCTGCACTATTAATATCATCCTCTGTGCAGAAGACGTGGGTATCGCGGAAAAACAGAGCTATGTTTTAATGCTAATTAGCGTTATGTGTTCTTTTCCCTTTTGAGACGAGTTGAAGACGACACTGGCAAAGTGGTCCGGCAGCATTACATAACTGCTGCTCCCCAGTCATAGTTATCTCGCAGATTATTTCAGCTCAAAGCACGGCTGATGTAAGATTGACTCAGTGGGACGGCATTGGGCCCGGACAGAAAAGCCCATCACTGAAGCCGGAGGTAAAGCGAGGGTCACATTCTATAGACATACATTCAGTGGAGGCCATATTGGAGTCAGCTGAGGTTGAGATTATGTCCAACTTTTTCTGCGTAAAAATATTGTTCACATCAAAAAGTCCTCTTTGACTGATCTGAGCACTTTGTCTTGCCAGAGTGTCCCGCAGAGTTGGGACGGACCATGAATATGTATTTCCAGTGGAATATTAATGATACTGACATTCATTAAAATAATATTTAAAATCAACTGGAGAACGTCTTTGGCAATGTTAATTACAGATGAGTCAGAAGACAGACTTAACTTTTACACTGAAAACTACTGGACTAGTTATATATTTGTCCTTGGACATTTGACCCGTTTGTCAGTGTAGCTGCATGGACGACTAGAGTAACCCAGGAGCAGAGGGTGACCGCGGTTTACAAAAAGGGTCATGTCAGAGTCAGTGGTGGGTGAAATACTCAGTTTTGTTACTTAAGTACTTGTTACTTAAGTGTATTTATTTTGGTTTACTCAAAGACAAAGCTTGAACTACAAAACTTCAAGCATGATAAAATAATCCCCCAAATCATCATGAAATGTACTTTTTACTTTTCAGTCCTGTTAAAAATGTCGTGGAGTAGAAAGTATAGATACCTGCTCTGAAGCAAAAGTAAAAAGTACCCACCGTAAAAAATGTACTCAAGTAAAGGACAGTTAGTGTAATGTATCTAGTCCATTACATGGGCCGATCTTTGAGGCTGGCAGAAAGGACAATAGACAAAGACGTTTAAAATATTTTATTTATGAAAGTGTTGTGTATCAGCTAATTGATTATAATTGAATTGTTGGAAATTTTAACTTACCTATGTTGTCTTCCACTTTAGGTGTTCCGGCCAAAAGAGGCCCCAGGGAGCCAAAGCACCATAAGAAGGTTCCGCGGCAACTGTGTGCAAATAAGAAGGGGTGTGAAGTATTTTTTAGCTTTTTGCTTATCCAATTAGTGTTCACCGTTAAAACAGATACATTAAACATAGAGCTCTATTTTAACAACCAGCGTACCCGAATAAATGTGTACACTGTTGGGTTAGAGCTAAATTTTAACAATGTTCTTGGATGAGGGTAAACTTACCTCTGCTGCAGAGTGGGCTCATCCAATTAAGGTGGTGCCCTATAAAAGGGACAAACTGCAGTCTGCTAAAGTAGAGGGTGCTGTGTGTACAGGAGGTACTGCCATGCCGATTTTTCCTTTTTTTTTTTATCTGTCCTGTTTCTGTAAATATTTTTGGTGTCGGAATAAATGCACTTGGGTCTGCACTGGACAAACTGTCTCAGCTCTGCTCTGTTTATCATTGAACCGCTAAGTTGCTATCCGGGCCATTACAGATACCCAGATACTTTACTGCTTGTACTTCGTTACCTTCCACCACTGAGCAGAGTAGAAAAATGTTCCTGTTATGAGTAATGTGTTTAATGGGTTTGGTAAGTTTCATATCAGCCCCATGCTCTTTACATGCTACACTTTTTTATGTTTATAGGCCATAAAAGTACTTTTAATTGCCTTTACTGAATCACATCCAACAGTGCCTTGCTGTAGACTTGGACATTATGTAACATAACTACACCAAGTGGTCGGCTCATTAATACTCATTTTGCATGGTGTTTTTAAATGATTTCAAGGGGATATTTAAGACTCTGTGAAGAACAATTAATGTCAAATAGAGCAGAAAATACAGCAATGCACAGAACAAACCTTATCTATTAAAATGGGCCCACACTCTCTGAACAGTCTATTACGAGATAATGCTATCAGAGTCCACTAGCTTATTTCCAAAGGCCTTGGCTTAAGTGCACACAGTGATTGTGCGTTAATAGGAGTTCACATGGAGCCTGTAATTAGAGTGGAATTACCCTGTTAGACAAATATGAAGTGATGTGCTAACGCATGCATAAAGATTAATTACATTATCAGGTATCAAGATGTACTAAGATGCTAATTAGTGACAACGGCACTTGGAAACAAATCTCCAATACACTACGGCATTGCTCTGGTTGAACACAATCCCCCTGCATTTTCCACAGCCATGTTGAAGGAGACAGTTGATCAAAGAGCGGGAGGAATTTTAAAATCATTCCAGTGTTCCGACTTCCTTGTGTATTAATAATGGATGCTTTTTACAGTGCATTCACATTGCTTTGACACTGCAAAACACAGTGCTCTGCTGTGCATCACTATGGAACATTTCCTCCCATGAGCTGAGGGAGAAGCAGAGTGGAGTAGTGTAGTGCTTTATCAACTCTGTGGTGGGCTATTCACTTAGATAACAGACAATGAAGCGCTGGGACCACACGTTTCAATGGAGAGAGGTCAGTGGTTTTAGTAAAATCACTGGGACAGAATGAGTGATGTTTTGGCAAGACTGAAACAGCAAAGATATGGTCCCCACTGAAATTAGAGATTGCTGGTTCAGGGAGAAATGCTATTGAATATTAGAGCAGCCAAATCAAAAAAGACTTGCCATTTTGCATGAGGCAGCAAAACTTTAAAAGTGGGGGAAGAATTTACCATATTTACATGATGGATTTATTAAAATATTTTAACAATTTTTCATGTTAGCAGACAAAATCAATACATAACAAATAAATTACCCTGCCTGGCCTAGAAAAGTCCCATCTTCCCACCCCTTGTTAAAATGTAATATAAGCATTTTTCTCAGCAAAATTCTATATATGCAGAGAATGATTTATTGATAGTGTAAATTGTGCAGATGTGCTGTTTTCTTTTCCCATTCTCGACTCCTCTGCTGCTACAGCCAGTGCGACGTGTATCTCTAAGGCTGTCAGAGGTCCATCTTTAATGTATTGTCTGAGAAAGCTCAAACGGCTGACCTCATTCTCTGCTCCTCACACGGCGTGGGACTCCCGATCAGAAAAGAACTCTTTAATAATTCCTGTCTTTGTGGCTTAATGCTTATCGCCCCATCCTGTGGCTGATTAGACTCGTGCCTTTCCTAATCCGGACAACTTAATTATACAGGAGATGTCAGACTTCCAAGGACGGCCCTCTCTGAGAACAGGAAAAGCCAAGTGTGAATATTTGATGGTGACTCCTGTGACACACAAAGTCAGCTCATGGGCACAGCGGAGGACAAGCACATGTAGGCTAGTATGTAAAATGTCTCCATGCATGCGTGACTGTTTAAACATTCATAATGCCTGATCATAATTACACTACAGGCTGCTGGGGAAGTTTACCGTCCATAAACCCAAGGTGCTCTGCCACCTGCATCAGCAGCAGGTGTTGCTGCTCTATTGAGAGGCACTTAACTTGATTAATGAAGGTAATATGCTCCTGTCCTAATAATAAGACTATACACAGCGTTTCTATGGTAACTGGGCCTTCAGTGTCGAACTCTTTTCTGTTGCTTTGATGTGTTAGCCAGTAGCTAGGTGTGCACTAACTGTGCTGTAACCAGTGGGAGACAGCACCCATGGGAGAAGAAAACACTGAAATTGCAATCAACTCTTTGATTAAAGGGAAGGAAATGTGTTCAGAACACAGCAATTTGTCCTGCTTTGATTGCATTGATCAAACTCAAGCGAAAGTTCAGCCCATTAGTCTTTATGGACTGCTGAGACAAAGGTTACAAAGCCATAAGAGAGAATTGAATTTGGAATAATAGAAAACACTAACATATTGAACTTGGCCGTCTCCTACGGCCTGTCGAAACCACGTTTTTATAAATATGGTAAATGGCCACAAAGTGCTTTATATCAAAGAACTACTCACCCAGTCACACACACATTTCTTCACCAGTTTTTGCAGACACTGGGGTCGAGGGCCATTAAATGTCTTGCCCAAGGACACAACGACAGCATTCATATGTGGGAGCTGGGATTGCACTGCCAACCTGTGGGTCAGTGGATCTGTTCACTCAACCAATGATGTTTATGTCAAGAGCGGGATTTGAACCACCAAACACTCCATCAACTGAGCTACTGTCTGGAATAGGCTATTTGATTTTTGATTTTTGATTTATGAATTTTGAGCACACCCTGCTCACCTCTCATCATTTTGAGATTCCCATGAGCCTGTGCTCCTTTTGGACTTTTATATTTACTGTCGGTGGATTCCCTCAAACTCAGGTACTGCAGGTTCAAAAATGCAGGATAGATCATGAATTATTAACTAACATTGTGAACTCTAAAATAGCATCTCTGAATAATTGATTCTGAATCCTTATGAGTCCTATGCGGACACTGATTCACAATATGCTAACTGAACGTCATTAATATTCTGAGTATACACTAGTTAGCAGATAATGTTGAAATAAAGTGAATCACATGGGCGCACACTGCTCACTTGGCTGTAGCAGGTGACTGTGAAGCGATAAGAAAATGCAAATGCTTTTTTCCACGCGGCTGATCGCTGAGTTTTTCCGCCAAACGTGTCACCAGAGGACTCCTTATCCACTCGTGTGAAGCCTGTGCCGGAGGGGGAGAGCTGACACAGGTTACAGGAGTGCCACAGGTAAATAAACAAGCAACTATCCTAAAAATCATTCTGCCCCTCCACACAGAGCTGTAGTGGGAACACTACTGTAGAGGCATCGCATTATGACAACTGAATACAGATGATCTCCACATGGCACTTGTCAATGTTGTGGTGAGGAAACTCTGGTAGCAAATAGAAAAAAAAAACATAAGTAAGTGTAAGGATTGTACTAGACAAGGTACTGTTTTAGGTAAATGGTATTTTTCTTCACTCGTGGATAGGGATTTAGTAGATTACTTTCAAATCCTTGGGTATAACAATATTTATCTGAAAAAACACAGCTTTTAAAAGTGAACACTATTTTTCTTTCATATATCTGCTTTCTAATGTTGCTTGTGGTTTGAGACTTTGCAGCGTGTCTCTTTTCTTTTGAGGAATCCATTATGTGCGTGTCTCCAGATGTTACTGCTTTGCCTGAAATGTTCCCCATAGCGATGTAACGTTCGCGAAGGAGTCGGCTCTTTTGAACGGTTGGATCCGGATCTCATTTTTTAAGGGAACTGACTCTTTTTCTTTCCCGTTTTTGTGCATTTTTACCCCGATCAACACTGAATCGACACAAGAATCAGCACAGAAGCAGAGCAGGCAACGCAAACATATTTGGCTTCATAATAATATTTTATTTTATTATTATTGTAGGGCAGAGGTGTCAAACTCAAATTCACAGAGGGCTAAAATTAAAAACTGGGACTAACTAAATATTTATTGAAACATTTCACAAAAATATCTGCATGTTTTTCAGAAGGGGTGGATTAAATCTGAGTGAGGCCACAGGCAGCAGATGCTAATGAGGGTCAGCAGAAGTGTTGGGGGTGAACGCCAACACATTTGCAAAGCATTCTGGGGTTCGTAGTATTAGTGGTGCATGAGGCATACTGGTGCGGCAGCCGGTGGGTCAGCTCTAATACATATTTGATATGGTCTACATATTTGACATGTCTGTTATAGGGCAACATTTTGAGATTTTCATCATTTCAAAGAATAAACTCACTCCCACTCGCACATTGGCTTCTGTCATATACATAAATGGTAAAAGAGCCAGTCTTTTGAACGGCTCTTTGAAGAGAAGGGATCCAAAAGATTCTGATCTCATAAAAGATGTGCTATATAAAAAAAGTGGATTGGATTTTCTAGATGTTTAGGTATTTGTATTAAAAACAAGTGTGGGAATGAACAAATGCAACATGGCTAAGTTCAAGTCCATACTGGAGAACAGTCCAGACTAGGGCTATAACATTTCAGCCGAAATCCCATCACTAGTTCCCCAGTGTGGCATTAAACCTTCTCCATCAATGCCACCAGCTCACGTTACAATTCAAATACCTGCTTTTCTTCTTTTCTTCTCTTCTTCTTGTTCTTTTTTATTTTTTGTCACTTTGTCTCTGTGCAGCACGTTGGAAACAATTTGTTTATGAAATGTGCTATATAAATAAAGTGGATTGGATTTTCTAGATGTTTAGGTATTTGTATTTAAAACAAGTGTGGGAATGAACAAATGCAACATGGCTAAGTTCAAGTCCATACTGGAGAACAGTCCAGACTAGGCTATAACATTTCATGGAGACAAGCAGATGGCACATCCAACCATCAGAAAAGTTGAACCTTTAAATTTGTATCAGATTGTCAGAGTTGAGTGCAGCAGAAGATAGAACTGTGCTCAGGCCCATCAGGGATCCACAGTGTGCCCATGTGTGACACCATTATAGTGCTACCCTCAGCAAAACGCCATTAGCTATGGTGCAAAATGAAGTATGAAAATGGCAAACTTGGCACATTTTAAAACAATTTTACACTGATTAGTACAATATAACTCCGCTATGTAAAGTATTGATACAAATGAAAGCGTGTTAGAATCATGTGCAAACAAATCGATATGTGAGAATTGTTTGGTTGACTCAAGGCCAGGGGTTTATTTGTGGAAAGTGGATTAAATGGGATTCAGTGATGGCTGGGAAATGAAGAACACTCATCAACCTTCGTAAACTCCGGTCAGTGTAGCCTTATACAGTATGGAGGTATTAGCAAAGTAAATGTCTGATGGAGGCACTGCTTTGTAGAGAGCTTTAAACACCCTGTACTTTTACCTGTACCTTTTGACCCAAGACTGACGAACATATGTCAGAATGAAATGTTAACCCCACCACTTAGTCCCATCTTCAAATCATTCTGATGCTGACAGAGAAACAACTGTCTAGGATTGTCACAGGAGAAGTTTCTGCATGTCTCTGCTTGGATAAAATATTCAGTCCCTGCTTCCTTGTAGTTCCCACCCAACAAAATACCTTTTAAAATGTAGAAGCAATATTAGTTGTGTTGCTTTCAAAAATGGCTACTTTTACAAAAGACTGCAGGCTGTGGAGTTTTCTGTGGAGGTGTTCTGAATGCATAAACAAAAGAAATAAAAATTTGATACATATGGCAGCTTATTGTACTCACTTGAATAAAAGAAGCTTCTGTTTTCATGAGTAAAGTTTCTGTTTTTACAAGAAAAACTTTTAGTTTTTTTATGAGAAAAGTTAGTGAATGAAAAATTCCAATCTGTCACTTGGACAAAAAGTTGTAGGAGTGAAGACGTTCCTCATCCAAGCCGCTTCTTCAGTTCTTCTCAGATTGCTGGTGGACACTGCCTTATATCTGTCTGAGGGGAGGAGAAAAGTTAGACTGTTGGACCTGAGCTGCCCATGGGAGCCATCCCCACACAGGCCTGTCTAATGGATGTGAACTCTTTATTTTCCAATCAAGTTGACTGTCCTGTGTGTGCCATACTCAAATGCAGTAGCTACTCTTCAGGAGAACACCACAAAATGCAACATGTCCATTCTTATACAGCCATGTTTGGAGTAACTGGAGCGAGTCAGATCAGTGCACTGCATCTGCACATGTCAAACCCAACTCCAGCAAGTGCAGGTCATCAACTGTGGACTCTACCAGACCTGCCCCGTCTCACTGCATCTCCTCAGGCCTGAGGGGGTAAATACATGAAATGCATTCATCTGATGATTGGGACGTGCTCTTCTGACTATCATCTGTACACAGCCATGTCTAAAACAGAGTTAAGTTCACTTATAAAAAACACAACTTTTCCCATAAAAACATACACTTTTTTCTCATCAAAAAACAAAACTTTTCTTATAAAAAAGAAGCTCTACTGATAAAAAACAAAACTTTTCTCATAAAACTATAAGCTTTTTTATTCAAGTGAATGCAACTTGCTTCAGTAGGTACAGGACCTCTAACAATTATTTTTGTGACTGTGGTGTCTCAAGGCCAGCACACAGGACACATGCACACAGGACACATGCACACAGGACACAGGCACACAGGACACAGGCACACAGGACACATGCACACAGGACACATGCACACAGGACACACACAGGCACACAGGACACATGCACACAGGATGCACACAGGACACATGCACACAGGACACATGCACACAGGACACATGCACACAGGACACATATACACAGGACACATGCACACAGGACACAGGCACACAGGACACATGCACACAGGACACATGCACACAGGACACATATACACAGGACAGATGCACACAGGACACATGCACACAGGACACATGCACACAGGACACACACACACACAGGACACACATGCACACAGGACACACAGGCACACAGGACACATATACACAGGACAGATATGCACACAGGCACACACAGGCACACAGGCACACAGGACACATGCACACAGGACACATGCACACAGGACACAGGAGACATGCACACAGGACACATGCACATAGGACACATGCACACAGGACACATATACACACACAGACACATGCACACAGGACACAGGAGACACAGGACACACACAGGACACATGCACACAGGACAGGACACATGCACACAGGACACATGCATGCACAGGACACACAGGACACATGCACACAGGACACATGCACACAGGACACATATACACAGGACAGATGCACACAGGACACATGCACACAGGACACAGGCACACAGGACACAGGCACACAGGACCCATGCACACAGGACACACACAAGGCACACAGACACATGCATGCACACAGGACACACATGCACATAGGACACATATACACAGGACACATGCACACAGGACACATGCACACAGGAGACAGTTTTGTTGCACACAGGACACATGCACATAGGACACATATACACAGGACAGATGCACACAGGACACATGCACACAGGACACAGGCACACAGGACACTCCAGGTAGTTTTGTTGTTCCCAACCAAAACTACCTGGAGTTATATTTACCGTCATTCACGCATGTTTTATTAATCTGTTTACAAGGCCGTCTGAGCCTCATACATCACTCTGTTTCATTTTTCCCTGATTATTACATCACAGGTAGAAACCTGGAGGTCCTCTGCACTGTGTTTAAGACCATAAATCAGCCCCTCGGTCTGAGCAACCTGCTGCATTCCGACACAGTGCACCCTTTACTCGGTAGCTTATAATATATATCAGCCCCCCGTTCTGAGCATTTCTGCTGTCATGGTGTCTGTTACAACCCTGTGCTTATACTTAGCATGATATATATATATTTGTATGTAAGCATGTATGATATATATACTGTATATATATGGTATACTGTGTGTGTGTGTGTGTATATATGTATGTGTATATATGTATATATATATATATATGGATGTGTCTATATGGCCTGGGATATATATATATATATATATATATGTGTGTGTGTGTGTGTGTGTGTGTGTGTGTGTGCGTATGTGTGTGTGTGTATATATATGTAGATATATATATATACACACACACATACATGCACACATATGTATGTGTGTGTGTGTGTGTATATATATGTGTATATATATATATATATATATATATATATATATATATATATATATATATATATATATATATATATATATATATATATATATATAGGAGTACATACAGATCCCAGGAAAAACATCAGACATCTCAGTCCAGAAAAGTGCAGTACTAGGAACAGCAAAGATAATGTGCAGAACCCTCAAGCTCCCAGGCCTCTGGTAGAGGACCTGAGTTTAGAAAAAAAATGAGACCACCCGCAAAGGGTGAGAATGAGATTTTCTTTTTTTTTTTTTTTTATTCCAGGAAAAGCATCTAAGTCCATAAAAAGTGCACTACTAAGAACACCACAGATGCTGTGCAAAACTCTCAAGCTCCCAGGCAAAAATGATGAGACCACTCAGGAGGGTGAGAAAGGAGGAGATATGCATATGTCCTTTAAAAGTGCACTTGTACGTTTTCTGGAGGAGTTTCTATCATCTGATTGTAAGTGGAGATGTTTTTGTTTTGTTTGTAAAGTTCCACAGTATGCCATTACAAAAAGATTTCTAAGAGTTTTCCAATTTACAGGTTAGCTCTGTGAGGTTAGATCTGAGAAACGTGCTTAAACTCAGTAAGAATGCACATTTTTAAGGTACTTTTATAGTGGTAAAACACATAATTGAATAAATTAAAGATAGATATTATTAGTATAATGTTAATATTGCAGAACAGACAAAACAGGCAAAATATTTTTTACTAAATATTATTCAGGAGACACTACTCTTTAAATGTTGGTGACTGTGTGTGGCGCTCGAGTTAGATTTTTATTAGAATTCAGGTTTGGTTTCATGAGATTGGGCTAATGCCTTTGTGGAGGTACGTGTTCATAGTTTTACCCATTTTAATATAGAAGCATAGTCCCATTATTACATTGCCAGCATCTTAGAACTGTATGCTTTGTTCCCTTTTCCTGACCCAGAGCCAAATGCATTAGAAACATTGTGTTCAGTCATTGACAAGAAGACAAGTCCCTCCCTGCAGCTGCCAAGAATCCGCAGTATAACTCAAAGGGTGATTTTTATATATTTTGAGCGTTTGCATTCTGAACTGCTCTGCCTTGGGCTCATCACCAAACCACCGTTGACATCTCTTGTATACATCCATATGTCCCTGTCTTTCCCTATACAGAAGACTTCAAGTGCCTTTTCTGATCTCGGGGTAAGTTTATTTTAAACTCATGTTTGTGCTTTCATCCAATACCTGCCTCAGATCCCGGCTCTTATATCTAGCGTTACATCCTTCACCTTCAGCAAATCAGGAGGTCCCAGGAGGTTCACGCTCCCTCTCTGTCTCTCTCCTCTCTCTCTGTCTGTGTGTGTGTGTGTCGCTCTCTCGCTCAGGGGAGGAAGCGGCCATCTAGCCTATGGTGAGGTGTGCGCGTGTGAGGAGTTCCTGCAGAAGGTCAAAGGTCAGGCTTAGCAGGGAGTCATGCTGAGTTCATATCCACAAGCACTTACAGACTTCTACCAGCTCCATGGTGTACTGTGTTGTGAGGAGATGTTTTATAATAGTGTGATTCGGGTGCTGGGCTGCATGATGGAAATGGAATCGAAATGGTGCAATTTACAAAACTTTGCAGTGTAGATTTACAACCACACATGTGATTCTTGCATTAGTTCATATTTGTTCCATGTCTAAAAGATGTACTGCGAACTGAACCTCATTTGAAAACTAAAATCTAATTGCATCACATTTTTCCAAATAGTACAGATCTCATAGACATTAAAGTTCATATATTTTGCAAAATTAACTCTGGTAGCTTTAAACCATGCTATAATGTTGTTACCTCCTCAAAAACATACCTGGAATTGTGTTTTATTTCATTCACACATGTTTGAGTAACACTTTATTATTAGTCTGTAACATCTCCAAAGCTCAAAATGCTCTGTTCCACCTTGTGATGTCATGAAGTAGTAGTTTTCAAGTTGACAGCTCCTTTCACCTTTTGTTCAGTAGATTGACAATTCCGTGGCTGAAATGATCTAAATGATACTAGTGAGGGTGTATGGAGTTTAAAAACACAGTGGAGCGCTTCCTGTATAACCACATAATGACATCACAAGGTGGAACAGAGTGTTTTCCATTTTAGAGAAGAACTCAGCCTAAATATGCAGGGTTTGTGTGTTAAACATGTGTGAATGAAACAAAACACAACTCCAGGTCTGTTTGTGATGAGGAAACAACATTATAACATGAAGCAATGAAGATAGTTTAAAAAAAAATAATAATAAAAAGAAATCTTGTGAATTTCCTGGTAATATATATTTTGAATAACTTTGTTCATTATTATTATTTTTATTTTATTTTTTATTATGTATTTTTATTTTATTATTTTTATTATTATTAATTTTATTATTAATTTTATTATTATAATTTTTTTTTACAAACCCATCAGTTGCTTTATTCAGTAGGTTTCTAACACTTTCTATGCATGCTAACAGGTTCATTTTGATCTGTTTTCAACAAACATGTGAAATGAACAATATCCATGTATTTAAGGTGAACAACAAAAGAAGTGCACAACTTTGAAGTGTTTCCAAGCAACATAACCTGCAGATATTTTTTGCTCAGAAAAGGAAGCAATCAGAGTAGACACAAACAATCTAATTTCTGGCAATTGGCAACAAAGAGACGGCATGTGTTTAATGTCAGGATCAGAGAGGGAAATATTACTAAATGACTCAACATGGCCACTTTTATATATAGAAGCTATTAGTGCTACAGGGTAAAGGCTACATGCTGAAGTCAATGAACTATTACTGTTGTGTATCATCCCGGGGGATATGGAAGCATTCCTTACCATAATAATACTACTGTACACTCAGATTCCAGCAGAAAACTATATATATATCATATTTAATTTCCAGTGCGCTTAAACTAAAGTAGCATACACATTTTTTCACTTTTACCCCTGTGCTTCTACAAGCCTCAGCCACTAAAGGTTTGTTTTTTTTTTTCACTTTATAAAAACTAAATAGTTCACACAGCAATGTTGAAGATGCAGCTTTTCTTATTGATTTCATTACAGATGTTTTCATTGGTCAAATATAACTTGAAAATGTGAGACAGTTGCTCAGTTAGTAGAACGTTTGTCCACTGATCCGAAGGTTGGCGGTTCGAATCCCGCTCTCGACGTAAATATCACTGGTTGAGCGGAAAGATCAACAGACCCACAGGAAGTGCTGTCATTGTGTCCTTGGGCAAGACACTTAACCCACCTCGCCCCCAGCGTGTGTGTGAATGTGTGCATGAATGGTTTCCTTGATGTAAAGCGATTCGAGTGCCTTGAAAGTGGAAAAGCGCTATATAAAAATGCACCATTTACGAAGCAATAATATCTGTGGAGACAAGCTGGTGGAAGCGGACCCACCTTTATAAAAGTTCCACAGTGCACCTTTAACTGCATTTTGTCACTTATTGTCAAATTTGATTAAACAACAAATTATTTTTAATGGGATTATAATAATGTTTGTGGACCAGCAGTAAGTCGGCCTGGAGTGAGGTGGGTGGTGTCACGAGTTAATCAATTCTCTATTTTTAGGTACAAATCCACTTTTAATTCAGGGATCTTTGCACCGGGTATATTTTTAGCTAACTGAGAACTTCTTCCATCGATTTCTCCCTATATTCACACAAACTTTACTGTCTTAAGAAGTGCTGGGGGCTGTTTGACCTTGCAGCATATAAGCTTAAGGATAACATCTTTTTTTTTTTTCCTCTCATGAGAAAAGTACTCCTCGCTCACGGACACGGTTATATCTGGGGGATCTTGTCAGTCAATTAGCGATCGCCTGTCAGTTATCCAGTCAACAGTGAACAAGCCGCCTGCGCACACGGCATCGCAATGAGCTTTATTATCATCAACACAAGTGTGGCAGCTCGTCTCTGTCTTCTCAGCTTGTTAGCCGTTATTTAGTCCTACGATATTTTAACGTGTGGAGCGACTTGAAAGAACTTCTTTTAACACAGTGGCTCAAAGTACACAGCAGCCTGCAACAAATATACTTTATACTGTGTAGTTAATGAGCAAAGATATGAATGGTCAAATGTAGCCGAGGCACTGGTTAGCCCCCTTTGAAGTGCGGCGTTTTGAAAATTAATCATATTCATGACCCATTTGCTGCTTCACTTTATGGAAATGCTCGATGGCCTTGTTGGCCCGATGCACAGACATGGGATGAGAGGAGGCTGCCGACACAACAACTTTACAAATAATGAAGAGCTTGCAGAATATGAACAGATGTGTAAATTTAACCTGGATGAATCAGGGTTCTTTACATTAAGACCTTGTCAACTTATATTATCCCTTCTTAAAGGTGGACTTTATTGTCCTCTGCAGTTGCCCTTTTAAATCCTGCCGGGGCAACCAGTCAGGAGCACTGGTTGAGGATTTGATCTATATTTATTGCCTAGTAGGTCCAGAATGGTAGCAGTCTGTATTTTTTTATACAGGGGGATCAGTCTGGTCACCATTCCCTCTGTAAAGCCTTGAGCCAGAATCAAACACCACCGTGCAATCAGATTTTATTTCAGTGACGCAAATGAAGGAGCTCACCCGTCATTTTTAACAAAGTCAAGTTACTCTCCCTCAGATTAACAATTTAGTGCTTATCTCATTGATTCTGCAGAAATCCACACTGTTTTTCTGTCTCCTGTTTCTCTTTTCCTCTTAAGCAGCCGACAACACATGACCCTGATTGGCTAATCCACTTTAATCAAGTCAATCCAAACTCTGGTGATTCAACAGTGTCCAGACTCACATCTTCATAAAGTATCAGAGAGGTGTGTATTCTGGATCTGGATTATTTACATCAAACATTATTTCTTCATTACACCATTCACTGCTCCTCCTTAAGTCCTGCATAGTTGAAATAAACACATGTGGAAATCAAACCCTGGAGTTTTTTGTGTTTTTAGAAACAAAAAGACAAGAACAAAAGAACTAGCCATCTCTTTACATCACTGTAAATAAAATAGGAATGATGACATTTGTCTGACAGGTAGAACTCCTGTGGGTGCATGTGGTGTTTCCCTGCACCCCCACCTCACCATCTGTCTGCATCCATTGCAGCTAGTTGTGTATCCCACAAGGAAGCCCGCAGTGAGCCAGACACAAACACAGAAAAGTGCTTTTTGGGAGTGTGCCATCACCACAGCTGTCATCAGTGTGCCTTACACTGGGGCTTTAGAAGTTTAAACACAAAAGTGACCTGCCACCGACTTCAGGAGCTTAAATCCTCCTCCCCGCACTCTGCGCTGTACAAACATGCACAACAACATTCTCTGGCTTTGTGTGTTTGGTTAAAAATAAGAACATTTAGAACATTCCTCATTATATTCCACTAATAGGAATGACTCATATTAATAAACAATGTGCATACAGTATAACTATGAGCTATTTACATATTACTCAAAAGCACAGTGATGTGAGCTGACAGTAGGTCGCACTGTGTCCAAGGTTTAAACCTTTAAACCCAGGGCAGCACCTGATGCCAGCAGCAGCAGAGGTGCTGAAGAGTAGAAGGCACACCCCGAGTCTCCCTGAACTGCACAATCCTCCTTTTGTGTTGCGTCATGGGGCTGACACAGGCTGAGCTGCACACAAAGTACTGCATAACTCTGAAAATATTTAGAGATGACAATGACTACTGCCCAGAGCCATCTGCTCTGTTTTGCACCAACAAATCAAGACATTCAATTTCATCTAAATCACATAATTTTCCTCTGTCAGCTGTTGGGAGTGTCAAAAACATGTTGTTGTTGTATAAGAATTTTATATTTAAAATGCATTTTGATGAAGTGACTGTGTTTATTTGATCTGACCTTTTATCTCCAGGTAAAATGCTCTCCATAGCTGTACAGTGAGAGATATGATAGAGTGTATTAAGCTCCTGTTGTGATAAGCAGAGCATGACTAAGTTTCATTTGCAGGCGGCTGGTTAGTCGCCTTGTTCCGGCTGTCACTTTGGTTTTTGTGGATGGTCAGCGTCAGGGATGAGGAGAAAATGTGCAGCAGTGCAGCAGTGTTCAGCTGCACGCTACAGACAGTCACACCAGAGCCTCTGAGCTCCACACACAGCCCTCTGCAGGCTGGGGCTCACATGCACAGTCCAGGAATCACTAGTTCATACTCAGGCTATTTTATTCATTATCTGCTTTAAATTCATGCTTGTTTGTGGCTGGCTACAGTTATTCCTAAAATTTGTATTTTAATATCAGTGAGTTATGTTCGGTTGATGGCATTTTTCTGCTCTGTTGTTTGCTGTGCTTTCATGCTGTGAGTATTTTTAACTTTTACAGGAGATATTTGTCAAATTCTAATATATAAAAGACCCACAGATAATGTAATGTCATAGCCTATTTACTTCTGAAAATATGCAAAATTCCATCAATGTGAAACATATTTATGTGAAGAATCAGTTTCATCTGAGTTTCTTATTCATTTAAAAGAGTGAGCCTGCCCTTTCCAACTGTCAGATTGTGACTAACAGATCATTTTATAACGCCAGATTTGTGCATCTCTCTAGTGAATGAGAAAACAAAAGCTTTTTCAGGTTACTGTTGTTCAAATCTGCATGACTCACTAACATAACAGATAGTGCTGCTGCGCTATTTGAACATATGACTGTAAGTGAAACGTTTTACCAATATCTGCTAGCATTTGACTCCTCTCTTTCTGCCTGTTGTCTCTGTGAGTTCCAGGCTGATGGCTTCCACAGTCTGTGATGGCAGATAGTAGCACTTCAGGCCTTGCTGGGGAAGGACGTGCCCTTGATGTGCTGGAGAGCCATGAGGAAGTGGGCAGATGATAAAATGGACTGGATATCAGGCCCGAGCAGAGGTTAATGTGAGACCAGCGACTCCAGGCACAATAAGCTCCACAGTATGCTCCCCTCACCCTATACACACCAACAGCTCACAACTGCTGGAGCTAATTTGCAGAGGTAGCTACTCAAAGTCTGCAGTAGAGTAAGACTGGTGATTCTTCCAGGTATGACTCAATGGAAAATGGATTCAAATGATTACTCAAGTAGAAATATTTTTGTATTAGTACGCCATTTTTCCCCCTTGGATCTGAGCAAAAACAGCTTTGTCCCAT
This sequence comes from Periophthalmus modestus, assembly GCA_019594935.1. NCBI lineage: Eukaryota > Metazoa > Chordata > Actinopteri > Gobiiformes > Gobiidae > Periophthalmus > Periophthalmus modestus. Next base: position 24,088,352 of record JAIEZT010000009.1, on the reverse strand, counting down.
TGCAGATATATTGTATAAGCAGCTCAAATTAAGTCCATCTAATGTGTCGTGACGATCAAAAAGTGGGTGTTAGCATGCTAGTTAAAAACATATATTTCTTCTCAACATATAACTGTGACCGTGCTTGTCGTCGGTGCCCAATCTCTTCAGATCCTTGAGGTTATGCAAGGCCGGAGCTGGTTAGTACTTGGATGAGAGACCGCTGTGAATACCAGGTGCAGCATTGGGGCAGCAATGGCTCTAGGCTCTTGTTGTGTCCTTAGGCAAGACACTTCACTCACCTTGCCTATTATGTGGACTGAATGAATAATGCACTAGAAAGCACTTTGGGGGCCTTGAAAGAGTCCAATGCATTATTACAACCCTTGAAATCTCAATCTGAATCAACATCTGATCAAAATAACAGTTACAGTACAGTATTTGTTAAAAAAAAAAAAAAAAAAAAAAAAACTTCAATGCATTCAATTTGTACTGCAAGTTCCAAGTCTCTTGCCCAAGGACAAAGCACCTGTAAAGTGGAATTCATCATATAAGTCTCAGGTTAGTTTGTGGGCCTGTTTTTAAAAGTGCTTTATGATTGGCAGAAATCCTCTTCAAATGTTTCGCTGCTTGTTATTGTCACGCAGAGCTTCCAGCAGCCATAAAAGCTCTTTAACACATTCACATCCAACACATTCACAACACAAACGCTTTACAATATGTTGTTTTCCCAAAGCTTTTGTGCTACCGGGAAGCGCCATTCTCATCTTTCGGTTCAAATGGGAGGATGAAAAGGGATTTCTCTGAGATTGGCACTCGTAAGCCTGGATAAGCTCTCATAAATATTAGTTTGTCTATGACAGTGCACATACAAATAAACTTTTAGCACATTGTGAATCCAAATCCACTCCACCCCGGCAACCATAAACGAATATCATGCAAAGACATGGCAGAGGATTACACCAGATGTCAAGTTGTGTTGCCGTGGGTACAGTTCACAGGAATGTCATAATATGGTAAAAATAGTAATCCACAAAACAAAGTAGCACTAAGAATTATACAGCATAAATATTTCATTCTATTTGTTTGAAGCTAATGTTGTCCTCGAGTTGTAGACACAAGCTGAACACACTCTGCAGCAGGAAGTAAGTTTATTTAGGCTAGTTCAGGACATGGAGAAAGATGATTACACAATGTGCCAGTCTGCAATAGAGTCAGATACAACATGGCAAATTTTCGGTTCATCAGATCCAACTTATCAGCGCAGTCAGCCAGATTATTCATACATTCTATGGTCATGTCCCAAATACTGCTTCACCATATGGTCACAAACAAAATCTCGCTTAAATCAACAGAGTCACTGTACAAGGAAAACAAATACTACACAAAAACCCTCAACGATATCACCATTGCTCCATTTCATTCTAAGCTGGGCAAATGTCACAAAACACTCATATCTCTGTCAAATATATAGAGTCATGCACGGTTTGTCATCTCCCCCACTCAGAATGACAGTTTGTGAGTGTAAGAGGTGCCGCACATGGGATAACCAGAGGTGCAGCTCGCGGAGGCAGTATAGCTCCTCTCCAGAAAAGTGCCTTTCCCAGAAACATAAGAGAGCTGGCCTCTTACCATCAAAACACAATTCATAGCAAATCAGACCTGTCAACACTCTTTCTCTTGTCATGTCTGTCTGTTTTAGCAGCTACGTAATTTGACCTTTTATATAATTGTGTGGTGCTGCTGCTCTACACTTAGGTGGTTAGATATTAGCTTTAATGTATTGTAAAGTAGAGGGGTTAGACTGAGCTTTTGCTGTAGGTTCTTCCTCTGTGTATTAGAACATATTTTCTTTGAAGTTTTTGTAGGAAACTCATTTGTTTGCATCGGCTTTTAACACGAGTTGAGTGGGACACTTGTATTTATATTGTTGACCGTGTGAGAGCTCCTCGGGACCCCAGTCTGCCGTACATCTCCACCTCAAAGCCACTAACCACTCCTTTGAAGATACTGAAGTACAGATCTTAACCAAAGAAAAAAAATGGCTTGAGAGGGGAGTTAAAGTTAAAGACAATCCATCTTTAAACAGAAATGGGGGCTTTAGACATCATCGATTTCCTATTTATAACTCCATACTCAGACACAAAACTAAGAAAACATTAGGGCTAGCCAGGATGCTAATATGTGTGAGAGCCATTAGGGGTTTGAATGATTATGCAAAGTATGACTCAGGCACAGTTGTCACTTAGTGGAGCTCATTAGATCGAGCCTACAAACAGAAACTGTAAACAAAAGGTGTTTTTAGTTTCACTGTAGTTAGCTCCTCACTTCAGATAGATAGAAGGCAGTGTCCACGAGAAATCTGACCAGAACTGAAGAAGCGGCTTGGATGAGCAGCGTAACATCTTCACTCCTACAACTTTTTCTTTTTTTCTTACTTTGTTTTACTATTTGTATTGTTCTACCATGTTTTTGCATGTTTTTTTTAATTTTTTTTTTTTTATAAGATTGTACTTTACATCGCCTTTGTGCAGCACTTTGAGCAGCTGTGGAGCTTTATAAATAAATCTGACTTGACCTGACTTGCTCCCTCTGTACTATTATGTGGACTTTTAACATCTGTCCAGGGACAAGGGATGAAATGTACCAGAATTTTGGCTAATTCTGGTACAGTAATGTTGATTAATGTGCACTGTCCCTGTCAAAAAAATGCATGAAAATATTTAAGGATGAAGTATTTGCAAAGTATTCACTGGTAAATCCCACTCAGTACGACCTTTGGTACTGCTACCCGAGCAGTATGCAAGATTTGTGAATGAATAAGAATATGAATGAGGCCGATTTAAAATTCTCAGTTCAACAGTCAGCATTTCCCATACATTTAACCCACAGTCGACTCTAGAGCTACAACGATTAATAATTCAATAATTTTAATAATCGTTAATCATTATCTGGAGTATAAACAGACTGTGAAACATGCAATGCAACACGTAACATGGAATGGGTTTGGAAAAGTATAGCAAAATCTGATACTAACCGATACTAAAACTAGATGCACATTTGAGGAGGTATCAATACTAAAAAAGTCCTGAATCTGAGTCTTTCCTGAATAGCTTGAGAATGATTTTGAGCTGTATCAGAACATGTAGACTAATATACACCCATGTACCACTATGGAACCTGCTGGACGACTGAGGGATTACACAGATATAAGGCCACATGGGAATAAAAAGAAAGTACTATGATTTAATGTTGAAAATCTCATTCTATTGTGTGAAGAAAATGTGTCTTTAATTTTCATTGTGACATCGGAATTGGTTTGGAGTATTGAAATTATTCTTTAGTATCGAAATTGAGTTTGAAATTTACTGTTGTTACTAAACAGATAGGAGCATATTTAATCAAAAACACTTATTATATGATTTAACTGGTTAAATTTGACTTTAAAGTTTACTCAGTTTACTCATTAACCACTAGCAGCCTTAGCAGAAATAAGCTAATCACAGTTTAAAAGAGTTTTGGCAGTGCACATCGCCGATAACAGATGTTCCTAGCTTCACTATGAATATCATCTTAATCCATAATAAATAGGCCTATATTCTGTTTTAAAGATCACTATAACCTACATTTTCATTTTGCAAGAACAGACTGTCACTTCCAACCACCACGGCTGTGCATCTGTTCTGACTTCACTGCCTCTCCTGTTTAGCGAGTTAGGAGAGCGTCTGAATCCTCATGTTGGAATCCAGTGAGAGGAGAGGATAAAGGTAACTCTGCGCCTGTTGGCTCAGGTCCTGGAGGGAAGCATGAATACACTCTGAGTCAATAATTTATGCATTCACAGCCTCACACACACACGTCGAAAAACACACAGCTTTGGAGGGAGCGCCGCACAGGACTCCCGACGCTTCAGGGACAAAATCTAACAACTAGACGCCACACGTATGTTGCCAGATGCGAGAAACTGGGGTAGAATTGAAGCTGGTATCTGGGCTGCGTTGACTTGCCTGATGTAAGTCGATGGTAATGTTAGCTTTAGCTGCTTTGGGGTTAAATGCTTACAGTCATATGCTGTCTCCAACATTGCCTGACACATCACTTCAAGCTTACATAATGCAGTTCTGCCCCAATTTCTACCCCTCTCTCCCTGCACTAGCAACAACGAGAGGTCTTGGAGCTAAACTAAGCAAAGTGACACCATCAATCTGACAAATGCATAAGTCAAAGGTAATGTGACATGGTTTGCTGTCCTATTATGAATGACATGGAGCTGTGTTTGTCAGGAAAATTAAAAAACACAAGCAGGAAATTGAAAAAGTAACCTTTAATCTCCCCGGGCCGCCTTGTGTACGCTTGAAAAAGAGGCTCGAGTAATGTCATACCTGTCAAAAGTTGCAAATGAGTTGGCACCCTATGTCAGCATATACCCTTTTACTTTCTTCCGTGTCAGGTAATTGGATGTTTCCATGGATACGGGCTGCTTCCAGAAAGCGGCTAAGAATACAGTCTGGTCCCCTGTTCTCATGCAGATGTAGCTTTTGTTCTGTTAGTGTAGTTAGATTAGGGTCAAATCAAATCATTTTGTTTCCAGATCTTTGAATGCTAAATTTGTCTTTTTGTTATGACTAATATTTTTATTTTAATTTGAGGAGGGAAGGACACTCTTGGCATCAGTACATTTTATGATTTGCCCCAGGCCTTCAGTGCAGCCGCTACATAGAGTGCAGCTGTTGGACCACTCGGGGCATGGCATCATCTTTGCATTTCTACATGAGAGAACTAATTAGTCAGTGTCTGTCAGTACAAACAAGCCCAATTGATGTGTCATACAAACCTCAAAATAGTTCTACAGTTTGGATTCTTCTTAATCCTCGCAGACCCGGTATACAATATATTTTTAGTGTAATTGCCTTGAAATTCAACACATGCGCGCCAGGTACTCCTAACCATGAACCTAGGTCATGACATGCAGTACGGCTGCTCATTGTTTTGTGCGCTGCTGCCCCTGTGACAGGATGAGTCAAATGCAGAAGAATTTGCCCTATACTCTGACAAACGCTGCTTTAAAGGTGCAGGAAGTGCACAGGTGGAGGATGCACCACCTTCCTCTCCCATAGTAATGGTTTGGCTTTATCTGGAATGTTATTTGCCTTTGTTTGTGAAGTTGGTTAATCTGTCTGTTATTGACCAATGTCTCTCTCACTGTTTAATTTCTAATGTTCTGTTGGTTAAATCAACAATTTTGTTAAGCCCAGTGAGGTGACTGCTGTTCTGAATTGAGGCAATACAAAATAGAACTGATTTTATTGTTACATAGTATGGCATTAAACTTATCAATAGAGACAAACTTCTGACAAGTTACTAGTCTGATCTGTGGAAAGGTGACCCCACTCACAGTAAGAATGCAGGTTTCTCTCTGTATTTTTAAGCAATAAATCAGCAATGGAATAAATGCAAGATAATTCCAGACTGTAGTACATTATAGGCAACGCAATAATGTCTCCATGGAGACAAGCGGGTGGCAGACCTTACACCTTAAGTTAAAGGTACACTTTATTGTTTCCATGACAATGGCATGTATAAATACCATACTATGTTGTTTAATTTCACATTTCTGTGTTGGACCAGCACATGGATTGCAAATTTGTGCTATATTATTTGTATTTTATTAAATACATTTGTTTTCCATTTTTCCCTGCTCCTTTGCCACTGCAGCAACATTTATTTTAAATCATACATTTTTAAAATATCAGACTGCCTTACTGATTCAACCCAGTCCATCTATCCAGACTTGTGAGAGCTCAAAATAAGCCAGGTACCTCATTTGGCTGTTTTTATTATAATAACATTGCCAACATTGCACCAGCGTTATATCATTTCAGGTTTTGATCTCACCGCAACTTTGTCAGTGTTTAATATTCAGTCCTCAATAGGCCTGACTTACTGTGCATCCCACTCACACACACACTCACACAAACAAACAAACATATACCAAATGAATGCAAATCTTTTATTCATCAGCTAACAACTAAAGAAACAGCACACTCTAGTTATATTTACCTCCACATATTCTCTGGTCGGACTGTGTTTTTGCAATAAGAGACAGTTTTTTTTGCTTTTTCAGAGCCGTTGCAAAAGTTTATGCTGATGGCACCATGTTCTATTTACAAATCTGACGTAATGAATGACTGTTAAAATCAAAGCAAAAAATACAAAATAAAATACAGACAAATAACTAAAAAGGCAGAGTAGAGACACGAGAATCTAGCTGGGTATTTGTTTTCAAAAAATTGTACATGGAATTTTTATGGACAGATTTTACAGAGGGCCTGTCCTACATGAATGTCCCACATGGCTTATGATTACAAAGAATAGGAAAAAATAATACCCCTTTTGTTTTGCATTTTGGGTAATACAAATGGGGTTCTCACAAATTCAAATGGTTATTTCTAGACATTCTGAGTACCCGTGGTTGCAGCTTTCATTTAAAAGCCTTATTTTAAATGCAATAATAAGACAATGTATGTTCCATTTCAAACATGATGAAATGCTATGCTTCACTGCGCAAATGAGGATTTTCCATGGAGTTGGGTCAGGTCAAAAGAGGAAACTACTTCCTACATGAGGCAGCCGCACTCAGACCCCAGCATCAGTATGGAGCATGGCTGACTAGCGCAGTTGTATAATGCGTGGTGACTTGCTGACAGCGTCCAGATACAATGTGGGTCCTAATTAGCTGAGCGAAGATGACAGAGGTTGACCATAGCATACTGTGTGTACTCCTCTGCCTCTGAACTCTCGCGTTTATCGACCTGGGTTATCGATCGGTGGGACAAGTAAGTTGAGTGATTATGAAGGATGTCTCTCTTTGCCTGAGTGTTTCCAATGCACATTGACAATCCTTGTGTGCAATTATTCTCACGGCTGTCATATCTGCACGCAATCTATGAAAACTGAGAACGCACATTTCCACAACAATGCAACGCTAAAAAGAACTGTACAATGACTGTAATTTATGGGCAATATGAATGATCAAAATAGTACCTGTAAATATTGATGCGCTCTGACTCACACATATGGGTCATGAATACTGTATGTTAATTCTATTTAATATTAATTAATATGGAGACTGTGGCATGTGCCTAAAGAAATGAGAGGTGGTCTCTTCAAACGCATTGTCTGTGTTTACACTGTAATGTGCACACAGGGGGAGAATTTGCATGTGATAAACC